>OZ023208.1:32678979-33007858 GCA_963995525.1 Escarpia spicata | reverse complement strand
GTTTTTACCTTTATTTTTTGTTCTGTTTGCTCAGTTTCACCTCGTCTACTTGTTCTTGTTGCACTACAGTGGCACGAATTTTTGACGCTCATCTCGTCGGTCATAGATCCACCTCACTTTGTCTGTCCTAGGTCCATCCCGCATAGTCTGTTCTCGCTTCACCTCATCTCATCCGTCCTGAGTCCACTTCACCTCGTCTGTCTATTGTCTCGGCCGTTTTCTCGTCTGATGTCCCGTCCATTGTCTCGTCCAATATCCGTTCGCTATGTCGTCCGTTGTGTCATACGTTATATATCGCTGGCCTAAGTTTGTTTCGTGCAACTCGCTAATCTAAGTTTGGTTCATGGAACTCGCTGGTCTAAGTTTGGTTCGTGCATCTCGCTAGTCTAAGTTTGGTTCGTGCAACTCGCTAGTCTAAGTTTGTCCCTCTCTCTGTCTGCCCGCCCGCCCGCCCGCCCGGTCTCATCCGTTGTCTCGCAACCCATCGGTCTAAGTTTCATTCGTGCAACTCGTTGGTCTAAATTTATTTCATGGAAGTCGCTAGTCTAAGTTTGGTTCATGGAACTCGCTACTCAGTTTGGTTCTTGGAACTCGCTCATGGCACTCGCTGATCTAAGTTTGATTCGTGCAACTCTTCGGTCTAAGTGTAAGTTCCGACTAGTGAAGTTTTACCCTTTAGACGGCGCCATAACGTAACGTAGTACTCAAGTTATACACTAGGGGCGCTACGCCGGAAATGCCGTCACACCTGAAGTCGTATGACTGTAATGGCTGCCTCTATCGTTCTACCATTCCAGTAAGTGTGTCGACAAATGTACATCCGGCGTCCGCGGCAGATGGCGTTACTCTAAATGGCCGCGCCCACTGTTCATTGGGCATACGTGTTACTTAAACGAACTGGTTACCCTAAACTGACACATAAAGTCACTAGGTGGCGCTTCTGGCTAGGCCAATAAGTTAAACTATGACAAGAATGATAGGCAAGACTATAACATTTATACATGTGGGATACACGTCAGTACGTTCAATGGGCAAACATGTTACTTAAATTAACTGGTTACCCTAAACTGACACATAAAGTCACTAGATGGCGCTTCTGGCCAGGCCAATAGGTTAAACTGTGACATGAATGATTGGTAAGATTATAAAATTTATGCACACGGGCTAATTTACGAAACTCACGCGAAGTCTTTTATCTTAGCGATGTACTAAATTACTGAAAGACTACCACTCTAAAGCTATGGAACGTTCGGATTTACCGCATTGACTTACTAAAGTAGGAAAGTTGCCTTGGTGATGTACTAAACACTATCACTCTAACGCTATGAAAGGTTAGCAGTTACCGCAATACAACAGAACGACCACGTACAGTATGGTGTGTCTGTTTCTGACAGGTTCTAACATGTGTAAGAAATTACAACCGGCTTGAAGCGATACTAACAGGTACTAAGCAGACATACAAAGACACTCTGACACACATATAGACATTGACCCCGGCAACGATGCAGGTAAACGAATGAATTAACCTTGTGTCCATACTTTACGCAAATGAGGTAAGCGCAACTGTCATATGTATAAAATATAGCATTGATACATGTTAAACAGGCGAACAAGTATGGCAGGTTCAAATCCTGTCGGTCTTCAATATAAAAAGAATAGAGGTTGTGCATGCACACTCGTGATAAAGCTGTGTGGTAACCGGAATTAGGGTTATGGGAAGGTTGTAGACCTAAGCAACATGAATTTAAGTCATTAACACATCTGCATCAGGGGCGCTACATAACTTTGAATGAGAGTATACACATGCGCACAATTTCCGAATGCCCGCTAACCGAATTACTAATAGTTTTACCTAATTACAACGCGTACTTATTTAATGCCGTCAATGAACAAAATTATATATACAGGCGCACAAGTTCCAAATTCCTTCTAACAGAATTACTACCAGTTGGACCGAATTACCACGCGTACTTATTTAATGACGTCATTAAACAAAACTATATACAGACGCGTAAGTTCCAAATGCCTGATAACCGAATTACTACCAGTTGGACCTAATTACCACGCGTGCTTATTTAATGACGCCATTGAACACAACTATATGCAGGCGCGCAAGTTCCAAATGTCTGCTAACCGAACATGTCTGTTAAGCCTCGGCCAACGGGCCAACCAGTGTTGTGTGTGACATGTTCAAATGCTGTTCGGTATATTTTGTTATTGTAGCCCTGGGGTGAAACTATGTGAAAACGCTACAATGAAATTGTACATGTTAAAAGATAGGAATTACTGAAAAACCCTCCGTACATAAAAATACTGGAAAAAACCCTCCGGACCTAAATTCACCGAAATTCCTATCTGTTAACATAGGATTTTGCCCTATCTTTTAATATGGTATACAAATGAAATATATTAAATAAGTACGCGTGGGTACAAATGGAATCCGTTATCCGTCGGTGGAACCGGAACTATTTTCCTGTCTTTCAACATGGGAACCGGAACTACATTTTCCACCGGTTCCACCGACGGATAGCGGTTTCCATATATTTGTACCTAACATACTACTATCGTTATTTTGTTTTTTCTAACAGTTATTAGAAATATCGCGAATAGTAGATTGTATTCGTTTTTCGTACTTCAAATATGAAAACGAACGTTGTTTGCTTTTTCCTTTTTCGTTCGCAAATTTCAAAACGAAAAAGGATAAAACGGTATATACACGGACCTAGATGTCCGCATTTACACGGCATAGCGATGACACCGGTCCGCATCTAATAGTTAGAGATAAGACACAGCCTCTCAACAGTCGTTCATGACCCGACCCGGAAGCTTAATTTCAAGGCCCAGGCCCTGCCCGAATATAATGTGATTAAAAAGTATTCATCCAAAATATGAATGGCGAAATGGACGAAATGGACTAAGTCCAAGAAATCCACGAAATCCTCGAAATCGACTAAGTCCACATGATATGTTTATGTTATTACAATATCAGTCAAAAGTTATTACAGTATCGGGCAGGAAGTTTGTTACATCATTGGTTGATTTTATTACAGTATTGGGCACTTATTATATTATCGGTTGATTGTATTACAGTATCGGGCACTTATTACATTATCAATCGATTATTACAGTATCGGTTGTAACAGGCGCTAAAACGCCATAGTTTGATGCTCGGCAACAGTGAGACCGAAGAGTTGGCCGACAAGTGCGAGGCCAAGCACACGAGACTTCGTGCCTAAGGAAGCTCGGAACTACGGGTATTCTAATATTGCGTAATGTTATGTTTGGACTAAGCTGTAATGTTGCAGAAATGAAGCACCGACTTATTCTTGTACTGCGTAATGATATGTATATTGCTTGTGGACATTAACATATGTAGAAATGCCACAGTATCCAGTCATATTCAGGGGTTATTCACGGGTACCTAAGGGCTTTTAGAGGATTGCCTTTGGTGTTAGCGCTGGAATATATCAGCTAATCCTGATTTTCGCATAACTGGGATTACATTTTGAACCGATTGAGTCTGACTGAGGCCAGGTTTACTGTATGTTAATATTTATCCAATAATCATTGTTCAAAGATCGTCATAATACCTTTTTTGTTCTTTGAATAGATTCACAAATACCGCAAAGTTTAATTACATAAAAAACAGTGTAATATTATCTATCTTGTCAAAAATATGCAACACATTTCTGATATTTATATAACTAATGATCACCATAATGGACAAAAGACGTTTGAGTAGGCCCTACAGAAAAATGGTGTCATATCACCTCACCGATTCATTCTGATAGTAAAAGAAACGTGGTTTTGAGCAGTGAATGTTGCCTACAAAATTGGAATTCCCTCCAAAACACAACTAATATGTTCATCGGTGTATCAATGAGTTTTTTTTAAATATTTAATCAACTTGGTTCTTAGAATATTTTTAGTTGGTGCTCTCACGTATGTGAATCGTCGTCACTCAATGTCACAAACTGCTGCATCATATTTCTCAATTAGAATCTCCCTATCCTTGGAGCAGCAGCAGTGTTCACATACATTGTTAATACACACTCCCGGATTTGTCATTTGTTCTTGGTACAAAGACCGGGCTGAAGACAAAGTAAAACTGTTAACTCATTTCAATGTACAATTTTAGTTGTGCTCATATAGAGATTCGCGTTGAAAATAAAATAAAAAATACACATGCACTCATGGCTGTCTAAAACATAGAACGGATATTAACTATTCATTGCCTCTACGGATCCGACCTCTGACTTTATATATCTTCACTAGTTCCTAACCATTTTAAGACACGTCTCAAGGCAGGTGATTTCACGTGTTATGAACCAATTAAAATGCGTTTCTTGGACACGTGTTTTCTTGGGGAAAGTTGTTGAAAGTCGTGACTTCACGTGCGGTGAACCACATAAACACGTGTCGAAACACGTGTTTTCACCGGGAAAGTTATTCACAGAATCTCGTGAATTCACGTACGGAAATCACGTGTTTCCGTACTGAAATCACATCCAAAGAATATTTAACTGTTTCCCTCGTTTGAATGCAATCGACGCTGACGCGCCTTCTTACAGTTGCTGTGTATAGCCCGCCAAATACGTTGCTATGACACGAGGCCGGATGTCACGTAATCGCTAATGGACTCGATTATACAGGCCGTGAGGTGACAGCATTCGCTAAGCCTCTCACTAGGGCCTGGATTATTAAGGTCCCGCCAATGTAGGGGTAGGTAGGGTAGGGGGCTTTACCCCAGATTCGGGTAGGCCAACTATCAAATAACAAATTAATTAATTATACACTTTTATCAGACAATACTATACTATAACAACTATTCAACATTAAACTTATATTGAAACATGTCACACACAAAATAAACCGACAAACTGTTTTTGTAGTTTAGTGCCTTTTAATCACATGCATATTCACTAGGTGGCAGCTCTCATGACTGTCGAAGATTCCGTATTGACTTCCTTTGCTTATATGCTCGAGCAGAAACAAAAGAATAAGTGCGAATAAGCATGATATAAATATCAAAATAAGGACAAATTTAACTAAACAAAGTGCAGTAGATGTCTTGCGCAACGGTCGGACTGTTGACTAATATATGTAGTCGCCAAAGTACAATCAAGACTTGCTGATCTTGGTGGTTAAATCGGTAGCGTGTCGAGCTGCTATTATCAGGGTCCTCGGTTCGAATCCAACAGAGTATATAAAACTTTTGTTTGTATTCATTTATTTTAAAATTCATCTTATTTTATATAATGCTATTTCGGCACTATTTCGTAATTTCATTTCGTTATTAAAAACATACATAATATATAAACATGACTAAATCACCCCCTGAAGTGGGCAAAAAGGTACCTTTATTTATGTGAACAGCGCCAAGGCTAAAAACAGTTTCAACAGTTTCCCTGGTGTTCCCTGGGTACGGAATAACACATTACAGCAACTTTAGGAGTGGACCACCTCTGACGGGGCTTCTCGAAGTGTACTAAAAACTACCTCAATTTATGTGAACGGCGACAAGGCTAAAACAGTTTCAAACGTTTCCCTGTATGGTGTTCCCCGAGTACAGAATGACCAATGCCAGCAACTTTAAGTGGTGGAATCCCACGATTTATGATATTGGTGAGATAGTAGGCTCTGCATACCCCTTGGCGTTCACTCCGATGAACATCGTACGTATCCGGTTTCAATTAAGTGTACAGACATGTATCCGTACAATCCGAATATCTTCTCTGACGAAGATTTTCTCTGCTCCTATGTCACCGACAGAGACATTGAGGAAGACCCAGACGAAGAAATACTACCAGTTCCCCAGCCTCCTGCTGCCTCGGCAACATCAGCAAGTGTGGCTACATTAAGCGTCCCGGAGGAGCAGCCAGTTGCATCAACACCAAGCAACCCTGAGCCAGTTGTGTCGACATCGTCCAACAATGAAGATGAAATAAGCATATCCAGCCCGACTGTGCGACCTGAGGATATCAGCCCATTTCCCGAGACAGGACCTCGTAATAGACAGGGAGGGAGGGAGGAAGAAGGGGAAGTCACCCATCCTAACCGATACCCCTCTGAAGGGCAGCTCGTGAAAATAGGATACAAAAGAAGGGCAAGGCAAAGCAAAAAGGTGGCAGAAAACCAAAAAAGCTAAAACCGGATGATGAAGATGGCAAGAGCAAGACAGGAGATGGTGGCGATAGCGAGACCGGAGAAGATGGAGAATGGTTGGCATCGGATCATGATGACGTTTCAGATTACGAGGAGCTTGAAGAGCAACAACTGGAAGATATACAGTTGTCAGGTGTCGATGATCTGAACCCAGACGACTTCGTCTTAGTCAAATTCAGTACTAAGAAAACTCAGGTCTTGGACGCATCTATGCAGCAGAAGACGAAGACGAACCTTCATTTGATGTACGATTCCTGAGAGGCAAAACACCCAAGACATTCATTTTCGTGTTCCCTATACAGTGAATGACACGTCAGAGGTTCCGTACGAGAATCTCGTGGGGAAATTGCCTAAGCCAATTGTACACGTACAGTGGCACTGTCAGTATTGCTCGACACCTGATATTTCCAGTGGACTGGGACTGTTACTCTGATGTCCTGCGTTAGATTTAGGCCTGGTACAATTGCAAACACAATCATTGGCGTTATTTGCTTTTTAGAAGTTGAAGTGTTTAGAAGTGTCCTCGCCATGACTCATTGGCAGACTTTGATTTTCACTAATTGGTTAGAAACTATCTGTCATGTCTGTGTGTTCAGAAATGTCGAGCTACTGGGGGAGGGGGTGCTACGAATGTACAGGTATTTGCAGTTTCACACCACCTCAAGTTATCGATCAGTAGTGACTGCCCGACATTACATTTGACACGTATCCCTGTGTTACTGGACCAGTCTATGTGGCATCAGTTAATATAAGTTTAAAGTATACATACATTTGATTCACGTAAATTAAAATGAATTCATATAGTTATTTTGTCCATGTACCATGACCCAGCCTATGTGGCATGTTATTAAGTTTAAAGTTTACATAACTTTAATTCAAGTAAATTAAAGTGAATTCCATTCAGTTAATGAGAATGATTCACTGTACCCTGGAAGCCGATTCACTCTACCGTGGTACTGGAGCACAGTGAATCACTTGAAAAATTGTTTTAAATGTCTCTCACCAAAAACGTGAGGGAGTTGGCAAGGATCTGCTGGCTTGTGTTTATACACAACATATGCAGCATGGAAACTTCATTACAAACAGGTAGGAGAAAATCAACAAAATATTGTTTTCCGATTCACTGTGCCCCGGCTTCCCCTATGTTCTATTTTGATGCCAGTGCCACCTGGCGATTCAGAAAGCCTTACTATTAGCAAGCGACCTCTAGCGAATGCATTTCTTCAAAGATGGCGTCGACGAAGCGAAAAGTAGCGTATTTTTATGAGCCCGATGTGGGTAATTTTCATTATGGTACGTCTACAGTCAAATTACATCAATAAATGTGGAATTAAGTTAATACAATCAGCATGCAGAAGACTGCTTTAATTGTTAAAGGATTTGTACTTTATTCTAAGCCTGCCAAAACACTCTTCATCTATTCTAGCTGTTTCTGCTTCTGCCAGTTCTGGCATCATAAACAGTTTAGGCTTTACTCCGCTTTAGCCTAAGTTTAAGCTAAAGAATGTCTTTAGCCAGTGCTAGGGGTGTTTGTCTTGCTTTGGGCATGTTCCTTTCATGGTTTTGTTAGAAAATCTGTGTTTGTTTCCACTGCCCTGGTGCTAGCCTATGACTATGTAGGTGCTGCTTTGTCGGTAGGTTGATCATGAAGACATGATGTCGATGTCCAGATCAATTTTCTCATTGTGCCTTTGACTTTGTGACATTGAATTTGATTCTGTTGCCGTTGGTCAGGACAGAACTTCAGATGTTGGAGTTGGGCTTGTTTTCGTCTGTGTTACAATATATTGGAGTGATGGCCATTGAAGATTTTCAATAATTTTTTTACGTTTTCTTGCCAGATATAGCAGCAGTTTGTTACATATCTGGCAGCTCTTCTCTGGACAGCCTCTAATTGATGGATGAGATGTTTGATGGTAGGATCCCATATTGCCGAAGCATATTCATCTAGAGGTCTGATGTAGGCCAGCTCTTTGATTGTATGGCTGCCGATGCACCGGTTTCTCCGTAGAAATCCAAGGACACTGTTTGCTTTGCTTGTAATCCTGTTTACACGTTGGTTCCATCTGAGGTCATGTGAGAGCATCAGGCCTAGGTGTTTTCTTTCAGTTGCGTGTGTCCGTATAGGTGGTAGTCACTGGATGGTGGTCCTCTTTTTGGTGATTGTGTTAGTTTCACATTTAGTGAACTCCACCTGAGAGGCTGCTGAAATCTTTGTCTTGTTGAATGTCATCATCTCATCTGTTATCCATGATTGATCTCACTGTCATAACACTAACAGGCTTCTTCATATCAGGCAGCCACCGGTACCAAGATTCTAACCCCTGGTCCTTTGATTTTTGGTCCGGCACTCTAACTGCTTGACACAGTGTTGTCCCAAAATAGGTTCATCCTGCTAACCCTAAGTTCTAACCCTATCCTTCAACAGAGAGGAGTACCTACACAGCAGATGCTGCTAATAATTTGGGCCAGTTAAGTAAACGATTGCCATTACTGTAAAGGCCATATCTTGTCCAAATGTTTTTTTCAGAGAACTATTTAAATATATTTGTACATGTGTGTTATTCAATGTTATCACAAATCCGAAGCCACATGTTTGTCAAAACATTGATAAAATTTGTCTTAAACAGTGATTGGTCACAGTGCAAACCTGGAAATGTATGTTTTCCGGAAACGTCAGAAGGTACAGACATGTGGCGTCACTCATGGAACCGGTTACATGGTCTAGGCAGCTAAATGTTATTTCATTATAATTATATTTCAGCTGTTTTTATCATTACCATGAATAACTGATGAAGGTATGTGATGTTTGTGGGAAACATTGGTAATTCAGGGTTTGACTGGAAATTCAGTGGACATCTTCCCAAAGACCCAATTTGTCGGCAGAAAATGGAACATTTTGTATGTAAAGGACGGGATCCATGCTTCGCCTACGGCAAATAACATAACTTGTGGTTCAGATCTGCCGATGAATATATCTTATGAGGTGGAAGATGGGTGTAAAAATACAGCTAGATGTCAATAAATCAACAGTTCTTAAAGTGACTCAAAAATAAGCGTCAAGATGCGAACGACAACAAACTCAATGGCCAGCCATCAGGGAGTTGCCAGGCTCTCTCGACAGGTTCATGCCTCGGCCTGTATACGTAGCACCGCACCGACAATAGGCAATCTAACATCAGCAGAAACAACATTAATCTCTTCATGAGTTTCCTTTCTGCAATCAGTCCCCATGTGTCATTACTGATCCAAGACTCAGTAATGTTGACTTTGATGTTTTTTGTCAGTAACGTTTAATTAAAAAAAAATTATACTTGCATTTCCCCTGCTCTACAGGTCTCAGTCATCCGATGAAACCACATCGAATGGCTGTCACCAACAGTCTTGTACTGCATTATGGAGTTTACAAAAAGATGCAGGTATGGCACAGTAGTAATTGTACAAATGTTCGCAATCTCATATAAGCCTACATACTTACACGTCTATCATGGATTGATAGTGTGTTAATTGGTCTGTTGACAAAAATTTACATGGCTACAAGATTAAGTTGTTTGTTTTATTTACAAGCCAGCTAATGCATGTTTGTGCATCCTGAAATGGATGTACATGTATACATATTGTATACTTCTTAAATTTTTTATATTAACATAGTAATAAAAAGTTTTATGTAATAACAAGTTTTTATTCAGTGTTGAAATTATGTTTTGTGCAATATACTTGGTCCCGGGTACATTTTCATGAGTACAAATATGAGTTCATTGCTGAAAGCTTAGTACTAACTATTAAGTAGTATGTCTGCTTTGCTATAGTCACTGTGATCTTGTGCAGGTGTTCCGACCATACAGAGCTTCATTCCATGACATGTGTCACTTTCACACGGAGGACTACATAGAGTTCCTGCAGCGACTCAGTCCACAGAACATGCAACAGTTCACCAAATGTATCAGCAAGTTCAATGTGGCTGACGACAGGTATGTTTTAGTTCAATGTGGCTGACGACAGGTGTGTTTTAGTTCAATGTGGCTGACGACAGGTGTGTTTAGTTGTATGTGGCTGACAACATGTGTGTTTTAGTTCAATGTTGCAGATGGCAGGTGTGTTAGTTCTATGTGGCTGACTACAGGTGTGTTTTAGTTCAATGTGGCTGATGACAGGTGTGTTTTAGTTCAATGTGGCTGATGATAGGTGTGTTTTAGTTCTATGTGGCTGATGACAGGTATGTTTTATAGGGACACTGATTTTCCGCGATCGTAGAAAATTGAAAGAATTCGTGGAATCAGCGTTTTGAAACAGAATTTGCCTGTTCAAACTGAAATTCTGCAATCACAAAAATGCATGAAATCACGGAATATGCGTTTTCTAAAGGATCTTTCGTGATCACAGAAAAAGAAGCACTGCCACTTTCATTGATAATGCCTTAACTGGAGATAGTTTTAAATAAACAGTTTAATATGCAACAGTGTTTATTTATTTTGGAGGATTTATGAAGCAGATTAAAAAAAACGCACAAGGCATATTGTTGCGAAGTGTCGTGGCGCCTCTGCTACCTCGTGTCAACCGACGTAAACAGGGACACACACAGAAAGCGCCAACATAAACCGTTTCGCAATCGTTGTCTGGCTGTTCGCTGAGCGCATGGAAGACATGTTGCAAATTAAAATGTAGTTGTCACATCATTAGTACACGCATAAGTGTACATATTCCGGTTTCGAACACAAAACGCGAACGAGTAAAAACAGCATAGGGTACACTGGCTCAAAGTGAGATAGTCTGCGTTTCATAGTTCTAACAAATTCCATTGGATGGCGTCATTTATAGCACTAGCTAAAAATTTAATGGGTGAACAAAATTATTAGTGAAACAGCAAACAGTGATTTGAACATTCATAATTGTTAATCTGATTGCTTGTATAATTTACAGTTGCTAACTTATACATTAAGAACTGCTGCATTAGAAACAACCAGTCATTTATGTTATTGTGTGACAGAATTATGTTATTATCTAAATTGATTATGTACAGTTGTTACTGTGTTGCAAATTGTTGTTAGAAATGTTAACCACACTGTATTATTTAGATGCAGAGATCATAATATTGTTATATTTTAGGTATTTTAACAGAATGTATTATTTTTCAAAATTAACTTTTAAATAAAATATTTCTTCCTTAGCTAATATGCCATTTTTAAACAGCACATGCGTCATATGACTAAAAAAATATGACATTTGAAATGAAGTGTTTTTTTGAAAATCAGTGTCCCTTGTTTTAAATCAATGTCGGTCGCAGAATACAGGTGTGTTTGGATTAATGTGGTTGATGACAGGTGTGTTTTAGTTCAATGTGGCTGATGACAGGTGTATTTTAGTTCTATGTGGATGATGACAAATGTATTTTAGTTCTATGTGAATGATGACAAGTGTGTTTTAGTTCTATGTGGATGATGACAAGTGTGTTTTAGTTCTATGTGGCTGATTACAGGTGTGTTTTAGTTCAGTGTGGCTGATGATTAGTGATACATTTAGTTCAATGTAGCTGATATCAGGTATGTATTATTAGTTAATTGTGGCAAATGACGTGTGTGGCGGATGGGTGTTTTTTTGTTTGTAGATGACTTGTTTTGTTCAATATGGTAGATTATTATCGATTGCAAAAAAATATTTTGCAAAGTATTTGAAATACTTCCAAGTGTATTTGTGTTTAAATACTTTTACATGTTATTGTAATTGTACTTGTTTTGAACCACTCAAATGTGTTTATATTTGTATTTAGATACATTTAAATGTATTTGACCCCATATCTGAACACCAAATCTGATCAATAATTATTGATGACATCAAATGGCACCTAGCTGTCATACAGGCAATCCCTATTCACAGTACGCTGCCTACACTTAATAATTGATTTTAAACTTGAAATTCAGGACCTTGTATTCCAACCTTACTCTGTTAAAATAAGAACTTATTACATTTGTTTTTTGCTTACTAGTAGTAATAACTAGCCAGTTTAAGATTGGTATTTCCACAATTATAATATTCAGTTATTGTCATAATTATGTTATTGGTGTGTATAATTATATTATTGGTGTGTATAATTATATATTAATTAATTAATACTTATAAATTCCTACGTTTGTGTAGCTATTGTAACTACAGAGACTAACAATGAAATTTGAGTTGTTGGTGCATTTATTCACTACTCTGTGTATTTAAATGCAGCTATCTCTCATGGACCCATTCTGCAATTCATACAGCTATGTATAAAGTTCTAGTATAGACATTAATTATGCAAAGTGGGAATTAAGTGACATCTAATTACAGTAATGAAACTTTTTATGTAGTACTATGATAAGAAGCGCTAAACGTAAAATGATAATGCTTTTGAAAAATTGTATAACACAAATGGGGATTCCACATTTACTATGTCTGTCATTTTGTTTTATGATAATTACATAATCAATTATGCAAATGGCAACTAAGTGAGTGCTAATGAAAATGTTTGTGTTGTAAAATTTTAATACATGCCTCAAATGTTAATGATGTACTTTTGGAAAAATATGTCTTCAAAAATTGGGATTATTCAAATTGTGGTAATTAATTGATTGCAATGGAACAGTTTATGCTGTACTATGGTAAACGCCATTACAGAGTTAATAACCTGCTCAGAATAACAATTTGTTAATAAAAACATTGGGAATCCTCATTTAATATGGCTGCCATTTTGTAATAATATTTTAATGATGCACACATTTTTTTGAAAAAAAATTGGCATTGAAATGAGCTATAATTAAACAAGATATGTTACACTTTCTAATACCCTGTAAATATACTCTAAACAATTAATGACATGACGTGAATTGCATCTTGTTACAGTCTATGATCCAATATCTTGGCCATATTATGCTAATTAGGTCATGAAATATGCTAATTAGGTCAACGAAAAATGCAAAAAAATTATTCTTTGTGTGAAAATACCTATATATGCAAAATTTTATTACGTCAAATAATGACTTATCTGTTATGAAAACAATGACAAAAATTGTAAAATAGGGAACGAAACGAAAACCCCTGAGGCAGTAACCTATCCAACTTAATAACTTTGTCAGTAATTGTCCGATTTTCATGAAAACAAAAACATTTACTTCAGAAGAAGAAGCTCCTTACATGCATAACAAAACATGTTTAGGTAATGCAGTTTTTATTTTTCATGTGGTAATGCTACTGATATGTTTGCAGTCCAGTCTTTGAAGGTCTCTATGACTTCTGCAGTATGTACACCGGTGCTTCTCTTGAAAGTGCAGTGAAAATTAATAATGAGGTATGTTCGCATTCATTACTATAACTATCCGTTGCACCTCGGAGTTAAGGTTTCTGATGATATAGACATTCTTCTATCTCAGAAGTTAATGGTGCTGCCCCTTGGTAGACAGTCAGTGACTCATCGCACAGAAACATCTGTTGTCATTAAAAAGTATGCTCTGTGATTGACATTCTCTGTGACAGATAATAGACATTAAATTATTTGAAGTCTATTATTATATAATTGATTATAATTTTTCAGTTTACGTTTGAATGACAATATTGTACAACCAGAGCACAGAGTGTAGATTTAAAAAATCTGTTTGACATAATTGCAGATTTGCAATATTACTGTTAGTGTACAGTTCCCATTTTACTGCAACTGTATATATATATATATATCATATTTGCACATAATAACAGTGAGTTATGAAAACAAATTATGGAATTGTGAATCCAATGTGTGCCAGGAATGTGTAATTAGATGCAGCTAATGAATCATCTTGTAAATATATTTCATTTTATATAATCTCTACTAACTAGTACTTGAGAAAGGATTTTAAATAATACATAATGTCATAATTTTTCCAATCACAATCTGATATTCTGAACGTTTGCAGCAATGTGACATTGCCATCAACTGGTCTGGAGGTTTGCACCACGCCAAACGATTTGAGGTAAGCCATACTGGCCTCAGTCTTGTACAAATATCAAAAGCACACAGGTGACCTCTGACAGTCACGGTGAACTTGTAGCATCACAACTGTTTGTTTACAAAGATAAAATAACTATACTTTGAAAATTAAAAAGTAAATTTGCCACTATATATTGGGAATAACACAAAATGTACTGGTGTTACTCGATTGTTAGCACCGGATAACACACTCGTAAAGTAAATACACAATACATTATTCCCTTAATAACTCATGATATGTATGTTCCAAGTTTTGACATTATCTGCTGGTTCTGTGCTTGTTATAAAATATGAGACATGTAAACTGTTAAACATAAATAAATAATGTTTTGTTGTAATGTTATATTCTAATGATTTTCCTATTGCATTTGAAGGCATCAGGTTTCTGCTATGTGAATGACATAGTCATTGCTATATTGGAGCTTCTCAAGTGAGTATCATCAAGTAAGATGCTCATCATTATAGGCACCATCAGCCACGCCCACAAACTGTTATAACAACGTGTCAAAAAGAATACTTCTGCATGGTTTTGACAGCCATAGAGCAACTCATTTGTCTATGCAATGTCAATTAATAGAGTTAAATTTCCAAGCTGCAACCAGTTGCTATATTTTATGTATATACATAACTAATACTTGCTCGTTTCACTGGAGACTGGGAGTTAAACACCACATATTTAATACTTTCTGATGAAAAACAGATTTGTGAAACCTTTTTGTGGCATGTTGTAGCAAGGCTAGTGGCCTTTTGTGTCGTTCTATTATCATAAGGAATTCAGTTAACCCATTAGACCCCAGCCAGTTATGTTGGCATGTGTCCCTGTTCCCCAGGCTGCTGCCACAGATCTCAACATTTCTGGGTGCCAGCAGTTTGTAAGCTGTATCTTCAAAACTATTGATTTTTTATAATTGCAAGTTTTGTTTAATTTGATGTCCATTCAATTATATTTAAAATGATATGACTGTGGTGTTAATTGGTTAAATATATGTTGTTATTTATTGGTGACAAACGTAGAAAATTTATATTCTGGACAACTATAGAGTGGAATATTATACATTTTATTGACATCAAATGCATTCTGCTGTGTATTTACACTTGCCATACCTTGCTTAGACATGAAACAATGTAAATCAGTTCACTTTGTATAAATATAAACAGCAAACATAGCTTTATAAGTCTTCTATCTTGGTTGCTGTCATTTTACATATGTCGCGTCAACGTCACTCGTCAATGTTGACATTGTGATCACTAGCATATTGACACCTGAAACAACCAAATGTTGACTATTAGAACAATTGAATTAGAATACGTACCCTAATAATTTATTCTAATAAAAAAGACATAATTTTCATAAAGTAACATATAAACAGCAGTCTCCGTGCCGAAAACCCAACTGACGGTGACTAAACTAGAACAACAAAACAAAACCCAAGGCCAAGTCATCCATTTTATCGTTCATTCAGTTGCTTTTCGAACGTAATGTCAACTTTTAGTTCAGTGTCAGAAATGTCCCATCCTACGAAATAATAGCGCAAATTTCGTCATTAGTAAACAACTGCGATGTCCAAGGTGCCACCATTTTTTAAGGTCCACAGATGGCGAACTTCTATCGCGAAAAACTCAATTTTTTTCAATGCAGGCACATGTCGAAAATACCCACAATTCATAGCTCAGATGTCAAGGAATCAGCCAGTATTAGTATCTTAAGTATCCGCAAGATGGGGCCACCGCTAGATGATTTATCTCCATCGGGCGCTCTGGGGAGAAAACACTCGGACACGCGGGGTCTAATGGGTTAAAACCAATATACACTGTATCATTAGACTGACTGCAGAAGTTATTTAAACTATTCATACATTACACATTTTGGCATGAAAGAAGATAAATCACGACAGGCTAAACTAGCCGAGGAAGCAGCATTAATTACTGATGTGATTATATTGCTGTAGATATCACCCACGCGTTCTCTACCTGGACATAGACATCCACCATGGGGATGGAGTACAGGAGGCCTTCTACCTCACTGACCGCGTCATGACTTGCTCCTTCCACAAGTACGGCAACTACTACTTCCCTGGCACAGGTGCGTAATACTTGCTCGTTTCAACATCTCAGTTCATTGCCAAGCAATGGTCAAACATGTTTATTGTGTATAACATGATTTGACAGACGTGTGTTGTCACACTACGTGTTTTAGTGCCACCCAGTTTGAGGTTGTTCTGTTGCAGGCAACATGTATGAGTTGGGTGCAGACAGCGGCAAGAACTACAGTGTCAATGTGCCACTCAAAGAGGGCATGGATGATCAGTGTGAGTATCAATAACTAGGATACATGTGAACTGCCACAGCAAAACGAATAGTAAGTTGCAAAAATATGAAATAGAGATGTGTACCTTTTTGGATTCCATAGGTGAGACTGTTAAGAACATGTGTTAATTATGTTATGGTTAAGTCTGAAACAAAATTGTATCAAAGTTTGTTGTTAAATGTCTTACCTGTCAAACTAGATATGAAATATTCTCAGTAAAATGATGAAGTTAACATAAATGTGTTATTAGCTATTTGACAGGTAATAATTTATAAGAAATATAAACGATACTAAGTCCACGTTTATAACATCCTTAATAGTCCCACAAAAACAAATTTGATACCATTGCAAAGCCATCTTTTTTATTTAGTCAAATAAGAACATTGTTGTTTACGTACATCATAAGTAAACTTATAACATTTGACATAGGTGTGGTGTATTACATAAAAGAAGTGCAAACAAATATGATCACCAAATATGGCTGCCAAATCGACATTGTGTACATCTTTCATGAAAATCGACCATATACTGTTGTACAGTTGTATAATCATATGCACTCATTTTTACTTTCAGTCAATAAACAGACTGTGTGCTAGTTAATTACTCAATACTCATTGTGGTAGAGCCTTTTATTCAAGCAGGATTATATGAAAGCACCATTGTTTGAATTGAATAGAAGTTGATCGGCCACATCCTGAGCACACGTGACATGTATCTCGTCATTTCTTGCAGCTTACATCAGTCTGTACAAGTCTGTTGTGAATTCGATCATAGAGTTCTATCAGCCTACGTGTGTCATCATGCAGGTATGTTACATCATGTGCCATGTTGCTACTTCTACAACTCTTTCTCACGATACTTACTAAACTTCTGTTCACACAAGTCAAGTTTGACTTGTTTTTATTATTATAACAATAACTAAGCAGAGTTTAAATTGAAGCTGATTTATGACAGAACAACACAACAACTCATTTGATAAATGCATCAAATTTATTATGGCAAAATGGGACAGTCCGGCCAGATCTCTTTGAGACCAGCTGTGACAGCCTGAGAACAGGATGCAAGATCAGGATATTTCACATGACCGGACGTGATCCTGGGTCAGTTACTTGATCATGTGACTGCGGCCACATGACCAGAATCCTGGGTCTGCATCCTTCTGGGTGTCAAGCCAAGATATTTCACGTGACCGGACGTGATCCTGAGCCAGCTACTTGATCAATGGTCATGTGACTGTGGCCACATGGCCAGTATCCTGGGTCTGAACCCATCTGGGTGTCAAGCCAACCCCTTGGAGGTACTGACCCTCCTATCATTTACAAAAGTGAAGAAATGGGGCTGGTTGGTGGGTGGCATGCTTCTTTGTTCGTGCTAGAGACAAAGATGGCATCGAGCGTGGAAGTTGTTCTTCCTATAATCCTGGGCAAATGTAGATTATTGGATAGCTTCACTTCCCATACCACAGGGTATATGTTATGATTGGGCAGCTACCCCCTGCATATAGGAGGTAGAGGGTGAGTTTCAGAGGGTGCCAATGTTATGATTGGCTAGCCACCCTCTGCAGAGGAATTACCTTATGCAGCCTCCTGACCGTGTAGTGACTTAGCTGATTGACACTAGGGTTTTGTATACTTCAGTCCATCACCAACTTGTTCCCAAATTATCCCATATTCAGGTCATCTTATTGACATGTCTGTCTAATAGTTGTCACTGGTCAGCACTAATGTTTTCCATGGTTAGTTAAGAAAAATGGAGAATTTTTCTTTTTTAGTGTGGTGTGATCATATGAGTGATGATTGTGAATGGTTAGTTACATGGGAATGGTTGGACTCCTCTCATTACTACATCTAATTTTTCAGTTTGTTGATGAATCACCGAATCGTTTTTTATTGTAAAACATTAAATTTATATCTTGTTTTACATATTTAATATTTAATTATTATTATTTTTTTTTTTATAATATATATATATATTTATTGATTTTTTTTTAACTTTATCTGTATTTCTAAATTATATACTTTTAAAAGCTATGTATTTTGTACCTATTTATATATACTAATTGGTTATGGATTTGTCCTTAAATAAATGTCTTTGTATTATTGTTATTTGATGACAAAGCATGTTGTTTATGCTGTGATATCTGTCGTAGGGTGGAGCTGACTCATTGGGCAGTGACAGGTTGGGGTGTTTCAACCTCAGTATCAAAGGACACGCGTAAGTCAACTATAATTAGGCCTCACTAAACAACTCTAATCAAGATTGTAATCACACTACGCACATTTTATTACCATTACGTTATCTTCTGTATTGGGCAAATCAGCCTTTCCTGGTGACACTGGCACAATAATACCAAGAGTATTCATTTATAATTAATCTTAAAATATTTACAGAACTTTTTGCTCATCTCATTTCAAACTAGTTTGCAAAAACAGACTTATTAAATATCTACTACAACATGCTAACTTGTTTCTGCAACTTTTGTATGTCGTTTTTGTAGAATTATCAGAGACTATTAATTTGTTTAATTCTCAAAAATACCATCAAACCTCAAAGTCAGAAAGCTGATTTTTTTTACCACAGATCCATGAAATTGGCTCGAGTAACATATTAAAACTCCACAAGAAAGCCTACTTGAACTAACTGCAGAATTCAAGATGGCATCCGAGACTTTGTTGCTCGAGACATTTTCAGTGATCTGTGGTGAAAAAATCAGCTTTTTGACTTGAGGTTTGACCCTAAAACTCCTGGACTATTATCCTGATATTTATATACCCAGTTCTATGCATAATCGATTTGGACTAACACCTCCAGCTTTGGTGTAATAAGGTTATAATCATCCTTGTCTAAAATATAAATTACAACCATGTCTGTGTATGTTGTAGTGAATGCATGAAGCTTGTACGAGACAAGGGGTTGCCACTGATTGTGGTTGGAGGCGGAGGGTATGTGATGCGCAATGTGGCCCGGTGTTGGACATATGAAACAGGCATGTTGGCTGGAGAAGAACTCAGCAATGATCTACCTTACAATGGTACTTCCTTCATGTCTCGCTCAGGTTCTAGCTAATAATATTATACATATTCAGTACCAAATCATGATTAAAAGACTATCCAGTGAGCCTTATAGTAACAGTATTAAAATAATTATTTTTTAGTGCACCATAAATATAAAATGAAGACTGATGGTTTTGTGTCTCCATTTCTGGAAGAAAAGATGGTGACAAAAAGTTGTTTAACATTACACAGTATAAATGTCATCCCTGTTGAAAATACTTTTAGTATAAATAATATATTCATTCTACTGTCTGTATTGAAAGCCCATACATGTTAGGTGGCATATCTGGTAGAACTGTGTTCTACTTTCAGAATACCTGGAGTACTTTGCACCAGACTTCATCCTGCATCCAGAGATCTGTACGAAGATGGAGAACCAAAACACAAAACTTGTAAGTAATGATTCAATACTAGCCCACCAGTTCCCAATGTCAGGCAGTGGTGAGTATATTTCTTCTTCCTCTTGTCTCCATGTGGATTGGGTCCACATCACTCGGTCCATTCTGTCATCTTTACTAATTCTTTCCATCTTTCTCGATCCTCTGTTGTGGCCTTTTGAGGTCTTGCTTTACACAGTCTTCATCTTCCTTTTTCGGTCTTACTAGTCCTTTGGGCTGAAGGTCCAACAGACTTATGCCATAACTCTGTGTCCGCCGTTAGCTGCCACATCTCAGAAACTGCTCAACAACTTTTTTTCTAATTTTGCAGACGTATCTTAGGGTAATGCCACTATGCACGAGAAATCTGTATTTGATTGAATCATTCTAAGGGTCCACCAGGGCCCCGAAACTGGTCAATTTTAACATTTTGCCTATTTTTCAAACTCTTCAGTAACCTTTTCTCTGATTTTGCATAGAGAAATGTGGTAGTCTGAAGAAATCTATATTTGATTGAATCATTCTAAGGGCACCTCAGAGCCCCGCAAAATTGTCCTACTATTTCCCTGCTGTAAGCCTCCTGCAGTAGCCTGGGCCACTGATCTCTATTTATAACTGACTAGTGGACTTTGCCCTATATCTGATCACTGGGGTGGGTGAGTGGAGCGGCCTGCTGGTGTCAGAGATTATGCTGTAAGCCTCTGTATTGGACTAGCCTAGGCTCACTGCCTGCCATTGTCCCAGTGTCAAACAGAATGCCTCCATGTGAGCTGAATTATCAATGCAATATAAAAATTTGATCTAGGATTAAAGTAACATAACTTAGGTATGAAATAATATATAAAATAAGTTAGGTATACTCGAAAAGGTTAAAGCATACTTAGCTAAATTATAAGAAATATTATTCATATGTTTTACTGTACATGTTGCAGCTATTACTTTACTCCAATTCAATCAGTATTATGTCATTATTTGCTACTGTTTTTAAGTAAAAATGCATGCTATGTTCATATCTTTCTTCTTTCCATTCTGGCAGAGGGTGGTAGGAGCAAAATGAGAACAGAAAACATGTGCACACTTTCTTAAACAACCTTTAACTGTGCTACATGTGAGATTGCAGCTCACCAACTCTTGTGCAAGGTTCCTACAACCACTGGAAATCGGCCTAAATAGCAGCGTATCAGGATAAAATTCTACAGTATTTTTATAACACATTAACTAATATATACAATCTTCACGAAACTCAAATATTTTATTTCCAGATGTATCTTCACTGGCATGCATATAGTCACCACTAAACATGTCAACATTTTACTTCCATCATAACCCTTAATGATCTGTAACTATTTCATTAATAATTACTATTTCATTAATAATTACAAACTCACAATATAGTCCAAAGGACTTCAGGGCCTCTTGGCCCATTTTTCGTTTACCATGCTCTGGTTTTCCTTGCTCTTTTTCTGATCTTTACTCATTCATTCTCTGCACATTTTCTGCCCATGAGGTGAGTCTAGACAATAGTCAAAATTAACTAAAACCTGTAACTTTTCATCAGACAAAATTTAGGGCTGCTAAGCTTCCTGCATTTCTACCACGATGCGTCGTTAGATTTGGCAATGCAAAAATAGCATGATTGGAGGCTTCCATAGAGATCTTTTTCTATCTGGTATGGTTGTGGGCTGCATCCACAACTCCCTTGTGAGCGGGCCCATCCACTCTTGGATGTTGTCCATGTACATCTGTTGTGGTCTTCCTTGTTTTCTGCTACCGTTGACCATGACTTGTAATATTTTATGGCAAGTATGTTGTGCTCGGTTGTATGGCTGAACCATTGGAGTTTTCGGCATTTTATTATGGTCAAATGCAGTTCAGCAATGTACAGTGTAATATAATCCCTGGGGCGCAATGGCATAGTGGTTAGAAAGGTCTCGATTGAATCCTCATGCTGTTATTTGTAGTCCTTTGGGCCGAAGGTCCAATGGACTTATGCCATCACTCTGTGACGACCGTCTGCCATTAGCTGCTATATCTCAGAAACCGTTCAGCAACTTTTTCTCTAATTTTGCATAGACATCTTAGGGTGCTGTCACTATGCATAAGCAATCTGTACTTGATTGAATCATTCTAACGGGCCCCCAGGTCCCCGAAACTGATAAGTTTTCACATTTTGTCTATTTTTTAAAAACTCTTCAGTAACTTTTTTTCTGGTTTTGCAGACATTCCATGTGGTAATGCCACTACACAGTAACTCTGTATTTGATTGAATCATTCTGACGGCCCCCAAAAATTTTCCCATTTTGCCTATTTTCTTAAAAACTGCACATTTTTTGGGCAGTTTTGATCACTCTGAATAGCTACAAATCACAGCTATATTATGAACAAGTATCTGGCAGACATGGGTAGTCTTTTTGTAGTCTCTCACTCTGCTCTCCATCGTGTTTAATACTGACATCCATGTAGGGGGGTATTTTGCAGTAACTGTGGTATGGCTGAATACCAGAGAAGTTGAGTTGGTATTTGAATGAACAGGACTGCCATGGAGTCAAGTGTAGCATGCTTTAAAGCTGGATATTGCACTATATAAGAACTTCAGCGTTTGATCGTCCATGTTATTTCTAAATGAATGTATCATTAGCTTATAAGGAAAATCCATCAAGAAAAAGAATCTGTTTAATTAAGGAGCTTTTTAAAACTGCAAAAAGCCGTCACTATAACATCAAGTACACTATTTCCATGACATACCGGCAAGTGTCCCAGTGGCGTGTCCCTGTATTGACAGTTGTCAATATACAATATCACTGTTAAGGAGCAACATTTATTTTACAGAACAAAATCTGGCTTATGGTCTCATAAGAATGTTAGTGAAACAGTCCGATGGTGAACTTTGTGAATGACCAGACCTCTGTCTGTTGTCGCAGTATCTCGATACGCTTAAGCAGTTCATCCATGAGAACCTGCGTACACTGATCCATGCCCCCAGCGTACAGATGCATGATGTACCCCCAGATCTCATCAGTCTCGACAACATTGAGGAGATCGATCCAGACATTCGCAACCATCCGGAAGACGAAGAGAAGAGGTAAGCACTTTGTTAGTACATTTATTTGCCAAAATGAAATGCACGAGTGATGTGCTTTGCTATAGCTACGACAAGTTGCCGGGTTTGCTGCCAGTTGTGAAATATCAAATGTGTGCAGAAAAACAATTTCTTGTTTTCATGATGCTATGTACTATTTACAACAGTCCATTTTGTGCGACAACATCGTGTCATTTATCGGAGAGCAATGTAGTTAACTGTGACGGGAGTAAGCTGCTATATCATGTGCTCCCTTTGGTTTTGTTGTTGTTCACTAGACGCAACGACATGCACAGTTCACGCATTCACTTTGCTGGCTTGTCTTGGATTTTGGTTAAAATTCTGTGACTTGTTGTTTGTGAATTTTCAAGCATTATTAGTTGACAATGTACACATATCATATGGAATACCGGTTTGGTTGAATAAAAACAACCAGTTCACTGGTACACAAGACTATTTACAAGAGGGAGGTGGTCATATGAAGGTCTGATTAGAAAGGTGGCCATGTTAAGAGGTGACTAGAAAGGTGGTGACAATAAGGTTTGACAAGAATCTGTTGTATGGTGATACTGACCAGTGTGAAGATCAATAGTATATTTGTTACTGGCATACACAAATACATGCGCACACAATATGCACACTGTCATACAATATGTCACACGTGCACACTGTCATACATGAAATGAATGCACACAATATGTCACGCATGCATACCGTCATACATGAATGCACACAATATGTCACGCATGCATACCGTCATACATGAATGCACACAATATGTCATGCATGCATACCGTCATACATGAATGCACACAGTATGCCACACATGCATACCGTCATACATGAATGCACACAATATGTCAAGCATGCATACCGTCATACATGAATGCACACAGTATGCCAAGCATGCATACCGTCATACATGAATGCACACAATATGTCACACGTATGCATTAAAATGTGTGATTTTGTAACAAGGGTGGAACCGGAAAATGAATTCTTTGATGGAGAGAAAGACCATGATAAAGATGACAGCGTGCTGGACGTATGACCCACACCACGGGAACATTGGACAGCTGATGTGTGACCAGTGCTTACAAACAATCCCACCGCTCACGTGTTCAGGCCCACGGGACAGTTCTGTACCTCACAGAATGTCAAAATCCAGTGTGGATAATGTAGCTGTGACAGAGAAAGTGATTGTTTGACTGTGAGGAGCGTGCTGGTCAAGGTGCCCTAGTGTAGGGTAACTGAACTATAGAAATTAGATTTATGGGCCTCAGGATGGAGGCCTAGAAATAGCTGTAACATTTTCAGTGCTCATAGTAAATGTAAATACTGTGTAGTTTTACTCAGGCATAACAGCATTCACAGAATATTAAATGGAAATAAATCAGAATACTGTACTACACAAGACAGGTAAATTTATTGTAAAGAGTTTCTACTGGATGTATACACATTATTTTGGTCAGATTTATTACTAATTACCTACCTAATCTTGATATCTTCACCATATCTGCCCTAAGTATGTATTTAGATAGACGTTTCACGCAGGAGGTTTGAACAATATATGTATGAATGAATGTTGTAAAATAAATATATTTATAACAATGATATGATTGGCAGTTTGTCTGGGCAGCTACATAACAATCAGACATATTATTCACCACATTGCACAACGGTGTATCCATCAGTCATCATCGTCGCTACTCCATGTATCGGCCGTGGCTGCGATCCTCTGGGTGAAGCGTGTCGCCTTTGCCTCGGTGATGCCACCTGTTAGTTGTGCTTCATACGCTCTGATGGTGTCGGTCTGCGGCAGCCACAACAAGATGTTCCTGTCGTTGCCCGCGCTGTACAGATGCTGAGTGTTGGAATCACGGACACAGCAATTCACCTGACTGAAGTGTCCTCTCAACGTGCCAAGCTTTGTCCCTGAGAACAACCCATACACACCGATGTTACTGTCCGAGGGCACGTACACGACTTCTGGCTTGGCATCATGCGACATAGCAAGCGTGATTGATTTGCGACACTTGTTCTTAATCCTGCCGTAGTTGACAAACATGTTGCGCCCAGTGGACGTACACCACAGACGTAGTCGCTCATCCGTGCCAAACGTCAATAGATGAAGACCGTCTGGCGTGAAACATAACCCATTCACATGACCGTCGTGGGCCGTGTTTACTGAATCACAATGATAACATAATATTAGGTGCATTGTATCAATTCCTACAATTATTTTATGTTGTGATGTTAATTTATGTGTATTATTTCCTACAATTAATGTAAGGACATCAAGGTTGAAGTGGCTGAACTTGTTTCCTTACAAATCTATATGGTCACAGCCCCAGCTGGTCAATGATGATGATGACAGCATGGAAATTAGTTTATTTACCAATGGTATGTTTTTTTAGCAAGGGACATAACTTCAGAAAATGCATTAATACATCAAAATGCATATTCCGGGATAGTCCAGTTACTCCAAGTGCTACATTTGAATCTATCTCAACATAGAGACAGGCAGAACTCTTATCAAGTAATAAGTAGCATGTAGTGTGGATATTATTGCCATGGAATGTAAGAATTCTATATCAGAAAGGAAAACTAGATAACATCAAACAAGAAGCGACAAGATTGAGGATAAATATAACGGGAATGTGTGAAGTGAGATGGACAGGGGCAGGACTGATGACATCAGATAATGACACAATCATTTATTCAGTAGGCGAGGAACATGAAACTGATGAAAGAGGTGTTGGAATACTGTTGGATGAAGAGAGAGAGCAAAATGCTCACTAGGATACTGGACCATCATTTAGGCAAACCATTTAACATTAATTTCATACAAGCATACGTACCAACTGCAGATAAATGTGATGAGGAGCACAATATATTTTATAATGATCCAGCAGCAATGAGAATACAAAATTACTTCAGTAAATTTCAAGAAATAAAACATGGTGCAAGACGAGTGTGTCGTGTCACCCGATCCCTTTTCATTATACAGTGAGATAATATGTACATTAGGAGATATGCCTGGTATTCAAGTAGGGGGATATAATGGGAATTATTTACGATCTGCAGACAATGTGATACTGATTGCTGAAAGTGAAATAGATCTACAACATATGCTAGATACAGTGACCATGGAAAGTGAGTAAACAGGTCTGTTCATGAACAAAAAGAAAACAGAAACAGTTCATCTTTAAAAAAATTACACCAACATGTGGCACTGTCCTCAAGTAAGTCCATACGTTTAATGGGATAACTAATAACATATGACAGTCGACGCAATAATTATCAAGATCAAACTACTCAGGCCAAAACAGCTTTTCACAACATGAAAAACATTTTCACAAACAAAAATGTTACTTGAACTGACAAAACATGTATTGCAATACTACACAGAGCCCATATTGCTGTATGGTATATCACAAACAATAACAAATATATCACCAAAAACCATAGAAACTACTGTGCTTCTTAACAAGAATACTGCGAGTGCCATGGGCTGAAAAGAAAAGCAATGAAGTCATCCTTAGGATAGCCAAATCAAAAAGAAAGATCATTAACAAATTTAGAACACAACAACTGAACAAGCAAGATTTGTAGGCCACATAATGAGAAAGAACAGATCGTAATAACAGGAACGATTGAAGGGAAAAGATCCAGAGGATGCCAGAGAATAACAATAATAGATATATTGTGAACATGGTGTGGAAGGAGCACAACAGCACTGCTATGACATGTCTGTGACATATACGGCTTTTGAAAGATGTGTGGATGGAATTTATTTTTACCTTTAATGGCAATAAAGGCTCTACTGTAGGTTTTAACACGACTAACACTTGGACTAAGCATATATTTTTAGTTTCACCAACTTGGCATGTGAGAATTCCCCAGCAGCTGCAGCTAAGAAATTGTGTTCTCAGTAAGTTGTTACAACTTTTTAAATGGACTCGTGAACAAATCGGACTAAAAACAAAACATCGCATAATTCAGATTCACCAAACATTGTCTGTTAACTTAATTGTTCGGCTCTGTGATGTGAGAAATACCTGAGTTTGGATTAGCTGAAGCGTCTCCATTGTGCTGATCCAACATCATAAGACTGCTGTTAGCTCGGCGTATGTCCCATAGCATAGCCTTGCTGTCCTGGCTGCGAACACAGCACACACTGTCGTTACATCTGGTCCCATATACAATGTGCAACTGTGTGTTTTCTTTGTCTATCTATCTATCTATCTCTCTAACCACCATTACATGGACATTTATCTTGAAAGTGAAACTAAACCAACATTTTCTTTGTCATCACGTTCAGCAATGGTTGTTTCCTGCAACTTCAGTTATGTCAATTCAGTCAGAACTAACATTTTAAATTGTCTCCAAATTAAAATATGTTACCTGCACAAAACTGGTACTTTTGAAATCTTTCCAGACCTCTCATTACAAAATTGAGTATTAATGGCTGCGAGTGTAAACTTCTGACAGTTAATTTGTTTAGAAGAAAATGAGGCATAAGCAGGTTTGTGAAACATTTTGATTAAATAGAACACTTGCACCACTGATATAATCATACAACATACTTCACTTTATTCGATGAGAAATTATGTAACTATTCATAAATCCACCCTAGGACGGTTACCTCAGCATGTCTAACAATGGTGTGCAGCACTTAGTATTTTTTTATTCAATAATTTAAATATACTACTCAAACACAACTTTTCCTACAATTTGTTTACATTCATTCTATGAAATAAAGATGCACAGATTGTTTCTTAACAATATAGGACCTACAATGAGAGACCACCTGGCAAATGTGACCAATATAAACTGGTCATATGATTGCCGTTTTACCTGTTACAAATGACCCGACACGGACAGCCAAAATGATGTCATCATCAAGTAATAATATACAAGTTAACACTGTTCCTATTCACCAGGTGTAGTCCCTCTCATTATAATTATTATATTCTGCCACCTGGTGCGGGAGACCTCCGTCTTGAGAGACCATTTTGACTGTACCAGAGGCGGTCACCTAAGACTGCAGTCGACTCACCTGCCCGTTGCGAGGAGGTACTCATTACGCGTGGACCACCGCACACTCAGAACTGAACTGCGGTGACCTTTGAGGATGTGGATGGATGAACCACATCTCAGGTCAAGTAGTCGCACCGAGTTACCAAGGTAACCAACAGCAATGAGGCAGTGTTTGGTGGCGACAGACGACACGTCGTGGCTGTACACGACACCGCTGAACTGGTATTCGTCAGCTGTCTGAAGGAGACCGCAAAATTACACTAAAATTGGGAGTAAAACATTGACATTGAGGTGCAATGAATTGTGTAAATTTTTACCAATTGTGTTTACTATGTCCTTTTTAACACATGTTATAATGGGAATAACTTCACAATTACATAATCAGATGTTTATTTAGAGACTAGGCGTGTTACTGAAAAATATAAGGGAAACTTGGTGTCAAGGCGATCAAAGGCACTGGTCACAGGTGTATTTGTAATATATACATATTTTCTTTGAATTTTAAGCCATGCTGGTAGCCAAGTAATACTGAAATGACTGCTTACAATCAAAACAATTTCTTTTCAACAAATATGTACATGTAATATATATATAGGTAAGTTCTTATAAACAGTTCTTATACAGTGCAGTATCCAGTCCTCAGGACTGCTCAAAGAAACGTTTTTACACTTTACTCCCTGGCAGACAATTGAATACCATCTCGACTTCTCTGGGAAGCATTCAGCCATGCTGCAATTAATGCGTAAAGACTATTCATACACAAATATCTACCATTGTTTATAGCCAGGTAGGTACTCATTCAAAAACCTGAGTGAATTGAAGCAATGTGGAATAAACAAACTACCCAAAGGTTCGACACCGCCACACAGGATTCGAACCCAGGTTCTCTCAGTTGAGACTTCGAAGCTATTACTACTGCTGTGCTACTATATATATGTATATTATATGCAGATACTGGTACCTTTAAAATACAATATATTTAAAGGTTAATCAATGTTGTGTATATACATATATATGTATATATATATTTACTCTACTACTAGTTATTAGACATTTTGTTGCCAGTAATAAGTTATCATATTAATAATGAATACTCACTGTGAGTGAGTTGGTGTCCCAAACTTTCAAATGTTTGTCTGTGCCACTGGAAATGAACATCCCTGTGTCCAGGGGATACCATTTGACTGTCTCCACTGAGAACTTGTGTCGATATTGGTTGCTTAACCCAACAGTACATATGGTTGGGAAGGTGCATTGTGGGACACCTGCTGTATTGTGTAAATCGTGTAGTCCTATGATTCCTTCACCACCACCTGAAAGCAAGCTGAAAGAAAATATAACTTGATGGAACAGTTGGTGTATATAGTTGCAATAATCTAGAAATATGCCAATATGATTTTGATGATATTGCTTTTTCACATAACATACATGCAACATACAACAACACATGCGTACACATTTGTATTGTAGATATTAGTCTAATTTGTCATGAACAACTGTTTAATTTTCGAGGCATATTGGTAAGTTGCCAGGACATTGTGACAAATGGCCATGTGAACTAAATTCAAAGCCTGATGTAACTTACTTTGATCAATCGGTTATCCTTCCCCGGCTATTGTTGGCTGCCGTTTAACTTTAAATCGGGCGAAGGAATGGAATTTACATGTTTTCTGTGGATATGACAATAATTAGTACACTGCAGTATACACAAGTATCTGATGCTCATGACATGATATATCAATATGTATTTTAAACTAATTAGGAAGACTGGATTTTACAAAATTGCCAAGACTAATGGTGAAGCAAGTGAATCTTAACTTAAAACTTGTTGTTACCCAAATGTAGCTTGAATCAATATTTGAATACTGGTAGATCAGTACTGCTACCATATAATGGCATATTGAAGACACGTTAGTATTACATTCTATGTCAAACTCGCAGTTGCTAAAGCCTAAACCAGACACAAAAAACTATTTCATTTCTTCGACATTGACCTACAATTTAATATTAATCCTCTAAACCCCCACTGTCTATTTATATTAGGCATAACAACTTACTATCTATTATCTACTGGGTCAAGATCCAGTGAGTTGATGCCTCCTCTGTGAATCTTCTGAAAGTCATGATATTTACTCAAGTCTAAACTGTGGGCCAGCAAACTGCTCTCAGCGTGAAATACACAGGCCGGGCTGTCGACGCCAATCTCCCGAGATGCCAACAAATTCAGCATTTAAGTTTACATTTACCGACAGATTTTGATAACGGCCACCATCGTCTATTAATATTCAAACAACTAGATCGTGTGCGAAATTAAATATATGTTGGCACAAAGTCAAAGAACCATAAAAAAGCGCAATCAACAAAACCTGACGCTGTAACTGTGATTGTCAAACTATCCATCAGATGGCGCAATGTTCAACATGTCGGCCACCACAAAAAACGTGTTAATCTACGAAGGATGCAATTTCTTCAGGCAACGTTTGATTTTAGCAACACTTAGCGGAAAATCTGTCAAAATCAAGAAAATACGAGATAAGGAAGACGATCCAGGCATAAAAGGTTGTGACATACATGAGGCCAATGAATAAATAACCAGATGTGCAAGTTGGGCGATAATGTAGAGAGAGACTTGGTCTTCGCATAGGCGTACGGCATAGCCATAGGCACTTCTAGTTCCAGCACTCGGCAACGTTCTATTAACTGACTAGTCTGTCTATATATTGTGGTTACTATGTTATGTCATTATGAGGTCTCGGTATACCGAGGTCTCATTCACCTAGTCAGCCTTTTTCAGAAGATTATCGCCAAATCGACACCTTTCTATGAGACTATAATATATGCCTGGCTAGCCTATGGCAATGCCTATGGCCTATGCCATGGCTATGCTGGTACTGACTGACTGAGCTAGTGTGGTCACTGCCAGTCCCATGGTGCTTGTTGTCCTCACTTCAGTGGTTCTATTATGTCCCAAATTGAAACGGGACAGACATTAATGTGAGCTCCGAGCCACGAGGGATACACAGACTTTCCCAATTTTGAGAGCCAGGTTTTTACACCAAATAGCATGCCAGCACGGTCCGGGTTTTGAACCTAGGCTAGAGCACTGGCATGTCAGGCGGATGTGCTAACCACTACAGAGTACGCTGTCGCGTTCTCTCACTTCGACTAAAAATTAAATATGCTAGGATATTAGGAATTGACTTTAATTGGCCATTTAAATTAAAGTTAATAGGTTAAGAATCACGTAACTGTTTATTTTATTACAGTATTTCTTAGATCAAAAGATATTACTATTTTAAGATGGCAAAACAATTTTAACATGTCTTAGACTACATATGCACAAGTTTACCATGTAAACTTTTCTATACGGCTTATCTTTGTGCACTTTGCAGAGCTCTAATTTGTGATCTTTTTTTTCAGATTTTGAGGCCAGTTTCATTAGATTAATCGATAAGATTACAAATGGATCAACCATTGAGGTGAATGAAACAGGTAAGCACTTTTCAAGTTTGTTTCAAGTTTGTTTTGTTTGCCGATAGGTCAATCCCTGTATACTATTCCTGCACCTTTATTGCTAAAGAATACTGTCAGCTTTAAAACCTGCAGTTTATCCATTTAAATAAATGTTATGTTATTCATATTCCCTAGGCATGATGTGGTGATGCAGAAATAATGTTTGCCACTGGTTTCATGTACACTCAGTGTCATATCTTTAGCGCTTTGTCATACTTGTCCTAATTTAAAAAGGTTTTCTTTTAACATTTCAGGGCACCTTAATTTATGATTAAATTTGGTTACGATAATGGTTAAATAAAACTGTTGAAAATAGCATTTTTTGTAAAAAGACAATGCGAAACAGAAAAAAAATTGACGCAGAGATCGATGTTTAAATGGTGGTGTTGATAGATATGTGAGCAGCGTGTAACTCCATTGATATTCCACTTCTGGTATTCTATAAAATAGCTTTAAAAAGTTGTGTTCAGCATTGGTTCAAACCACTCCACCAGTACATGGCATGGAGCAATTTTTTTAATCGAAAATGGCTATTAATGTCAGTTTTCATTAATGTATGTGTAACTTGCTAGGTAGCGCAACTAGCTATCTATTTCCCCCGATGCACAGTAACAACCAAATGACTCCCCTAAGTAATACCTCACATGTTTTGGGACTTTACATGCGATGATGCGACCACCTGATTGGACTTACAATTAATGGAGACATCCTCTAAAAGTTATCATCTACATTTTATGCTGGACTCTGTATTTTGGTAAAGGTGGATGGTAATTAAAACGGATCAACCTCAATTGTTGATCCACAAGTAATCTAGGACATAATTGACACTTGCTCCTGACACGACACCATTATGTTTGCAGGCACTGCCGTGTATTACCAACCAGGGATGCTCACTGGTGGTTCTGTTCAGCATGACTGTAATACACAGAGAGCTATTGGCTACTATCTGGAAGCCTTGCTGTGTTTGGGGGCGTTCACAAAGAAACCAATCAGCGCAATTCTACGGGGAATCACTAGCGATCAGCTTGACCCATCGGTATGTTGTGTCTGGCATTTTTGTTAGAAATGTCATGTTTTGTATTAGCCATTTAGTCTGAAATATTTAGTTAACATATATATGAAACTTTGAAATTATGCTGCAAAATATTGTTGTTTTGACTTATTCTGCACAAAATGGGAAATTATGTGCCTAATTATTATCTTGGTTTTTATGTATGACACAGTTTTTGTAATATAAATTTGTACTAAACACATGCTCCCTTTGCATGTTCTGATTCAGAAATAATAAAATGGTAGAAAAATTGCATTTTCATGTTATGGAAAATAATTCACTAAATAAAAAATTTACCTTCTCACTGTTGTTATAGTTGTGCATTTTGACAGCAACACTCAATTAATGCATCCGTCATCTATGTTCGCTGAAGTATTTGATAGTATTTGATAATTTGTAGGTTGACTTGATAAAGCTTGCCACATTGCCAGTATTGAAGAAATTCCTCGGAACTGATGAAGGATTGCAGCTAAAGGTGTGAAATATAAAGTCATCATGCAAAGATTGACCTTGACAAGACAGATCAAAACTATCGTCCCACACACACCATGTACTGGGGTATAGGGACATGTTACCAGGTTTAATTTTAAAGGATTGCATTGTTTGTGTATCTTGTACAATTTAGATCAAATGTATAGGTAGTAAAATATAATCTTTGTCTGCTTTGTTAGAATATACATAAATTATGCATTTCATTTCATCATAATACCGCCTGCAGGGACAGATCACACTGTTTAATTAATAAATTAACAATAGTTTTATCTGAGTCTTGTACAATTCTGATAAAATTTATAAAGGTTGTAAAATACAATGTTCTACAGAGTATAAATATACTGTATTTGACCATGGATTATTACTTATTAGGTCGGGGGTTTGAGTTTCGTGAATCAGTTTAAGGTGGAGAATTTTTGTATGAAGGATTGATTCCCGCTTTGTGAGAGTTTCCAACATCGTAGTCCAGGGCCGGTGTCACAAAACATTCATGGCATACAAAACATCATACAAAGGTTCTCAAGGCATGAAATCTTTGTAGTTTGTATGTTGGGAGTTTGTAATTGCTCTCTGTGTGTTCTACTGTTATTCTGAGTTAATATCATATTTGTGTCCACATTTCTAGTTCCTTCAAAAGGTAAAGGTAAGTTGTTATGTAGCACAGTATCCTTTACTCCCTGGCAGACCTGTTCAATCGATAACCATCTTAACTTTTCTGGGAAGCATTCACCCATGCTGCAATTAATGCGTGAAGACTATTCGTACACAAATATCCACCACTGCCTATAGCCAGGTACTCATTCATACAGCTGTGTGAACTGAAGCAATGTAGAGTAAACGAACCACCCCAAGGTTCAACACCGCCGCACAGGATTTCAACCTGGGTTCTCTCAGTTGAGAGTCCGGAGTTCTTACCACTGCGCTACTGCACTCCACACAATCAGTGGTTTGTATGCAAGCTTCAAGAAACTAGGTCAGACTCTGGCAGTGCCCAAGTGGATATAAATATGCTGGTGTCGCCACTGAGGTCGGACATCTGGGTGATCTTTGTGAGTTTTCTTGCAGGTTCTGAAGCGGGGAGCTGCCCCTGAGGGTGGGGGTGAGATCCTTTTTACCTGCCCGTGCAGGCAGAAGCTGCGGCCAGTACAGTTCAGTGACCCAGGCAAGATCAAGCGCATACGGGGAGTCGCATATCCTTTATGTCATCAGCACAATGATAATGTGTGTAAATTATACACAGAGTGTGAAAGTCTACCGTTGTGTAACTCACAGTTGTTATTCAGTAACATGATTTATCACAGACAAACATAATAAAATGTTATGTTTGTATTGGTTTAAATAGAATAAATTCATAATTTCCAAATTATAAATATGCTATTCTAGTCAACTGTCAGCTACAAAAGTATATATTTACAGTTTAAATTATATACAAGTTTTTCTGCCTAAGCGTTGCCATTTTGTTACTTGGATACTTAATAAGGTAGTTAATTTTTCACCTATTGGTGAGCATCCATGACTTTATGAGTGTGACTATAAATCTACGTGGTATCCACTTCTGCAGTTGGCAAGTGGATTTAAAATATTAATTCAAAAAGAATTTGACCCCAACCCTGATTCCAGTAGACATAAATTGTTAATAGTAAGAGTATTCAAAATTGTATCTGAAATAAGACATGTGAAAAATCAGTAGCTTTGCTGCCCATCTTTCATTTGATAGCTGTCTCTAGTTCCCCTGTCCACTTTGCTTAGTTGTATGCTTTCCAAAAAATGTTGTATCATTCTTGCTTTGTCTTTTGCTATTTGTTCTATGTGCCATCACTGCCAGATAATTACAGTTGAATACTTTTTATTATTATTTGTGTTGAGAGTACAATTGAGGTCAAGAGCTTGTATGTACTTAATATATATGTTCAAAATGGTTAATAATTGTGTTAACCATTTTGTAATTCTGACTAAAATGTACTTGGATTTGTACTCTACCTAATGTACTTGAATTTGTACTTGGTCAGATGTACTCTAACCCTGCTTCCGTCGTACTCTCCTTAACTTTCTCCACGTGGGCTGTTCGAGTGTCGCCCGCATTCTGTAACCGAGTTGTTGAGTCTGCCCGGAGCATTCTCAACAAGTTCCTGCCAGACATCTACATCTACACTGACCACCACAAGGGCAGTCAGTCAGGCAGGTATGTACAGTGGTCAAGCCTTGTGACCACATCAGTAGTAACACCTTCCTCTAAACACAGTAAAAAATGTCCACCCAGGTGTATAGGAAAATTTGAAATATTAATGTTTTGTCTGGTATTTTGTGAAGGATTCATATTATCTGTTTCTGTCAAAAATTTACATAATTGGAACCAGCCCTGATTATTGTCCACTTTGTGTTTTCCCTTCAGGTCGCCAGGGTTTGGCCTTGTGTTGGTAGCTGAGACGATAAATGGCACATTCCTTGGAGCTGAGGCAGCTGCCAACCCACGGGGATCAAAGAGCGGCCCTACAGTGCCAGAGGATCTCGGCAAACAAGCTGCCAACTTACTGCTGGAGGAAGTGTATAGGGTGAGATGTCACGTATGTATGCGCGCGTGCTTGTGTCCATGCATGCGAGTGTACATAAATAGCTCTTCTGTACCAATTCATTTATTTACAACTTTAATACTGCTTATCGAGTTTTAGACTGACACCCTTTGATTTCCCTCTGAGCTTGGTTTCCAAGGATTTAGGTGCAAAAGAAATTACCTTATAATTACTATTGAATTATGTATAAAATATTTTTGTAAGGTGTCTACCTATATGAGTTACAGATATACACAGTTCAATAATTCCAATCTTTAACATTATGTTCAGTTGTTCATTTACAATAAATGGTTAAATCATGGTGGTTGTTGAAATGTAGAAGTCTGGTTGACCCCGATATGCAGTTATCTAGTTGCCATACTAGTTATGGCAATTTGGGTGTGGATCAATCGTGGCTGATGTTACATGTAATGTTCAGGAAGTAGACATAATTAATAGAGTGTGTATTACCATGGAATGGTCTGACAGGTAATATTGGGATTTCCTGTGATTGTCCTTTGCGATGGGACACAGGCTTTAGCACGGCTCCCCTGGTGAGAATTGGGACCAGTGAAGGCACACACACCAAGACAAACTAGGACCAAGTACAACTGATTCAGCGAATGTCCGTACATTGCATAGGATATCTACACACCAAGACAAACTAGGACCAAGTACAACTGATTCAGCGAATGTCCGTACATTGCATAGGATATCTACACACCAAGACAAACTAGGACCAAGTACAACTGATTCAGCGAACGTCCGTGCATTGCATAGGATATCTACACACCGAGACAAACTAGGACCAAGTACAACTGATTCAGCGAACGTCCGTACATTGCATAGGATATCTACACACCAAGACAAACTAGGACCAAGTACAACTGATTCAGCGAACATCCGTACATTGCATAGGATATCTACACACCAAGACAAACTAGGACCAAGTAAAACTGATTCAGCGAACGTCCATACATTGCATAGGATATCTACACACCAAGACAAACTAGGACCAAATAAAACTGATTCAGCGAACGTCCGTACATTGCATAGGATATCTACACACCAAGACAAAGTTCCAGGGTTGGCACGTTGCTGGGAAAAACTGGTTTTAGACAGGGCAGTGGGAAATACCCAGTATTTACCAGTACTATCCGGAAATTACTCGTAAAACAGGAATAAGTCCATAACTGAGATTAACATTCGTTAGTTCCTGTAACTAAATATAGTCCAGTTGTAAAAATAATCATTATCGAGAGCAAATACTGGTTACTAGGCCGAATCCTTGTGTTTGTGTATGCCAGGAAATCTATGACATGAAAGAGTAAAATATTCAGTTAGTAAATAAATGTCATTGTCACTCTCACAAGGGACAGTGCAAAATACTGCTGTCTGGGTCTTCTTCTAAAGAAGTATGGTGATGAAGTCATATAGCCTGTACTAGTATTGTCTCATATTGTCAGGTGTCAGTTTGCAATCTGGTTAAAGAACAAAGAAATGTTGAGCTTTGGACATTGGCGGGTACGTATCAGGGTCCATACACAATGACAGATACCAAATTCAAGGCTTTTTAATAGAGAATGAACTTGTACCAGACTATTGACAGCAACCTACAGTTGGTCAACAAAACATGGAGTCACATGAAAATGCTAATCAATAACACACAGTAACAGCCATATCCATCAACAAGTTATTGGTCATGGAAGATCAGTTTGAAATAACAGGAAGCCCTGGATCATAGAAAGAGTTCACGAGAGTGAGACCATGGGCAACTATTGTGTAATATATGCTGATGGATAGCAGAAGTGCTCCCCTGCCAGAGTGGGGAGGGGGGCTACCAGGGTCAGTGGGCAACTGTAGCCAACAGCAAGTGCCATGGATTATGCAATATAAGCAGATAAGACAGCTTTTTTTATTTGTTGCAGTTTTCAGTCAAACTACATTATGTTTGTCCAGTATCATTCTGGTGATGGTTCAGTAGCTTTTATTGTAATACCCCTCCAAATATATGGTTATGCTTTTCAACGGTTTTCCCATTTATTCTGGTTTTTACCACTAGTTTATGTTTTTCCCAAGATGGTATTTACTAGTATTTCCCACCCGGTATTTACCAGGGTGGGAAAAACATGCCAACCCTCAGACAAACTAGGACCAAGTACAACTGATTTAGCAAACGTCTGTACATTGCGTATGATATCTACACACCAAGACAAACTAGGACCAAGTAAAACTGATTCAGCAAACGTCCATACATTGCATAGGATATCTGCCAAACAGCAAGACAGACAAACATTAGTTTCTGCCAGGTGTAGTGTAGTCAACGACCATCCCTGCCGTGTGAGGATGGGTTAAATTAATTAAAACACTGTTTAATAGCTGCTTTTTCTGTGTGCAGGGAGGGTGTGTTGACTCCAGTAGTCAGGGTCTCGCAGTCCTGCTCATGGCTCTCGGTGATAAAGATGTCTCCAAGATCAAGACTGGGCCTCTATCACCGTACACGTAAGTGTCCTGTTGACACTTCAGTGTCTGTATCCTCGATATCTTCATTGATTATCGAAATCTCGGGCCGACATTGAATGCATATCTTATATAATCATGGTAGGATAAACACAGATGGCTTTCGAATGCAGTTCATTAAAACATTTGGGCAGTCAAAATTTTATTAGATAGTTATACTTGTTATTATAAAATACAACCTTACAATAAAACGATGGGACTTTTAATGCATGTGACTTCACCATCTAGAGTGTAGGTCTTGTTGCTGATGTGACTTCACCAAGAGGTGTCTAGAGTGTAGGTCTTGTTGCTGATGTGACTTCACCAAGAGGTGTCTAGAGTGTAGGTCTTGTTGCTGATGTGACTTCACCAAGAGGTGTCTAGAGTGTAGGTCTTGTTGCTGATGTGACTTCACCAAGAGGTGTCTAGAGTGTAGGTCTTGTTGCTGATGTGACTTCACCAAGAGGTGTCTAGAGTGTAGGTCTTGTTGCTGATGTGACTTCACCAAGAGGTGTCTAGAGTGTAGGTCTTGTCGCTGATGTGACTTCACCAAGAGGTGTCTAGGGTGTAGGTCTTGTCGCTGATGTGACTTCACCAAGAGGTGTCTAGGGTGTAGGTCTTGTCGCTGATGTGACTTCACCAAGAGGTTTCTAGAGTGTAGGTCTTGTCGCTGATGTGACTTCACCAAGAGGTGTCTAGAGTGTAGGTCTTGTCGCTGATGTGACTTCACCAAGAGGTGTCTAGAGTGTAGGTCTTGTCGCTGATGTGACTTCACCAAGAGGTGTCTAGAGTGTAGGTCTTGTCGCTGATGTGACTTCACCAAGAGGTGTCTAGAGTGTAGGTCTTGTCGCTGATGTGACTTCACCAAGAGGTGTCTAGAGTGTAGGTCTTGTCGCTGATGTGACTTCACCAAGAGGTGTCTAGAGTGTAGGTCTTGTCGCTGATGTGACTTCACCAAGAGGTGTCTAGAGTGTAGGTCTTGTCGCTGATGTGACTTCACCAAGAGGTGTCTAGGGTGTAGGTCTTGTCGCTGATGTGACTTCACCAAGAGGTGTCTAGGGTGTAGGTCTTGTCGCTGATGTGACTTCACCAAGAGGTGTCTAGGGTGTAGGTCTTGTCGCTGATGTGACTTCACCAAGAGGTGTCTAGGGTGTAGGTCTTGTCGCTGATGTGACTTCACCAAGAGGTGTCTAGGGTGTAGGTCTTGTCGCTGATGTGACTTCACCAAGAGGTGTCTAGGGTGTAGGTCTTGTCGCTGATGTGACTTCACCAAGAGGTGTCTAGGGTGTAGGTCTTGTCGCTGATGTGACTTCACCAAGAGGTGTCTAGGGTGTAGGTCTTGTCGCTGATGTGACTTCACCAAGAGGTGTCTAGAGTGTAGGTCTTGTCGCTGATGTGACTTCACCAAGAGGTGTCTAGAGTGTAGGTCTTGTCGCTGATGTGACTTCACCAAGAGGTGTCTAGAGTGTAGGTCTTGTCGCTGATGTGACTTCACCAAGAGGTGTCTAGAGTGTAGGTCTTGTCGCTGATGTGACTTCACCAAGAGGTGTCTAGAGTGTAGGTCTTGTCGCTGATGTGACTTCACCAAGAGGTGTCTAGAGTGTAGGTCTTGTCGCTGATGTGACTTCACCAAGAGGTGTCTAGAGTGTAGGTCTTGTCGCTGATGTGACTTCACCAAGAGGTGTCTAGAGTGTAGGTCTTGTCGCTGATGTGACTTCACCAAGAGGTGTCTAGAGTGTAGGTCTTGTCGCTGATGTGACTTCACCAAGAGGTGTCTAGAGTGTAGGTCTTGTCGCTGATGTGACTTCACCAAGAGGTGTCTAGAGTGTAGGTCTTGTCGCTGATGTGACTTCACCAAGAGGTGTCTAGAGTGTAGGTCTTGTCGCTGATGTGACTTCACCAAGAGGTGTCTAGAGTGTAGGTCTTGTCGCTGATGTGACTTCACCAAGAGGTGTCTAGAGTGTAGGTCTTGTCGCTGATGTGACTTCACCAAGAGGTGTCTAGAGTGTAGGTCTTGTTGCTGATGTGATTGTCTTGTGTTTGCAGAGTGCAGTTCCTGCGCCACCTGCGTGACTTCCTTCAGGTGATGTTCAAGTTGGACGTGATACAGGCCGGAGAGGAGGGGGGAGATGAGGAAGGGAACAGACTGGGAGGGGATAAGGTTGCACTCACATGTGTAGGTGCGGGCTTCAGGAACCTCAGTAAACCGATCCTATAATTCTCAGTAGTTACCGCACCGAGAAATTTTTTTGTTGTAAATACAATTTGAAACTGTAAATATGAGATACTAATTTCACACCATGGACATTCTGGATGGTCAGTACTATAAAGTGGCCGTTGTGTCGGTTATGGCAGTAACTCCCATCAGTATTGCTCGTGCATTTTGGTGACCTTAGAAACATATTTCAGAAATATACTTCCGTAAAAAAATCATTTAAACGAGTCGTTGGTATATTGAAAGGTGAACCAGTGGGCTGGATATGAATTACATTGCGTTCTTGACCAGGACATTCTGTGTCAGTCACCTGTACGTTCATCAATGGAGGCGGTTGTTTTAGCATATCAAGTCATGTTGTAAAAAAAGAACAGCGTCTCGTACTGCCGATTTACATATAAACGTTAGTTACAACAATTCGTCATATACAGATTAAAGATTTTTTATTGCTAACAATGAACATACTAACTGTAATAGTCTTCTTTGGTTAATTCACATGCAATTTGAATTGATCAGCCCAGCAACGTGGCGTTGCCACTTGACATGTTCCTATTTTATGTGTGGATCCTCTGTCTCGCTTAACCACAACATATCGGATGATTATTGCTATATATCTTCGTGTTCTACTTCGAATGTAAAAAACAAGTCAGATCATGTCAACATCATTCCTCAAAGTCATTGCGTCATCATATAAATAATAAGTTTGGTTAAACAATACATCATCATACACTGCACGATGTGCTTGAGGCAGAAGTGTACAACAATACATCATCATACACTGCACGATGTGCTTGAGGCAGAAGTGTACAACAATACATCATCATACACTGCACGATGTGCTTGAGGCAGAAGTGTACAACAATACATCATCATACACTGCACGATGTGCTTGAGGCAGAAGTGTACAACAATACATCATCATACACTGCACGATGTGCTTGAGGCAGAAGTGTACAACAATACATCATCATACACTGCACGATGTGCTTGAGGCAGAAGTGTACAACAAAAACAACATAAATGAAAACTAATCGTTCGTGGGCGTTGGAACCAAAGTGTTATTGGGGCTCAGTCTCCCAATAATTGTGGAGGGGAGCTCGGCCCCAATGTTTAGGGAAGGTGATGCGTGTTTTGTTTGAAATGGAAGTTTTTTGGGGAGGCTGGGAGGTGCAAATCGAAGTTTGCGGAGAGCCTGAAATGGCGGCACTGCGGCGAAAAATCTTCAACAGCACCTCCCCCGTCACGTGCGACAGCGCACGGAAGTGTTGAGTGGAGTGCTGCAGAAACTTGTGCTCAGCCCCCCTTCCCCCTTCGCTCATATTAAAACAAAGTCATATGCTTCGACATAGGTGGCAGTTCTCAACCAATCGGACGTTTAATTTTTTAGTAGATTATACATGCGGGTGAAGTCGTATACATCGCCATTAACAAACCTCGTGTCTCTAGCGCTATTGGTTGGATGCCGACTACGAATCCTCTCGTCAAAGTTGCAGCGTCGCCTACAAAGCATGGCGCTTGTACCGGAAGCGGAGTAACGACGGTCACTCGATGCAAGCCGGTCGGGATTGACGTGTCTGTCCATGCTCGCAGTACGACGTAGCGTTCCTCGGTCGTCGAGGGAGTAGCGGTTGGGCGCCGACTGTTGCATCCGGTTGGCGTACCACTGGTTGTTGAGTCGCAGGTTTTCCTGGACGGCGCGGTCGTCTCCCAGCGAGTTGCCGAGCATTCCTCTCGATCGCGCAAAGCGGACGAGCTGCTGCTGGAACCCCCTGTTGCATAGGGTGACGCTCCGCTTGCGCTTGATTGTCTTGATGGCGTCTAGCAGCGGCATGTGTGCGTCAACCATCATGTAGGCGACGCACGTAGCGGCGCTGCGGTTGATGCCCATGGCACAGTGGACAAGCGCCGTGCCTCCGTGGCGTTTCGCACCATTCAGGAAGCGGAACGCCTCGTTGAAGTGCCGCGAAATGTCGTAGCAGTCGTCGTCGTCTGCCTTGAACTCGTGGTAGTCGATGGCGTACCCGGCGTATGGCGACGTCTCCGGGTAGGGGCGCGGACCCTTGTAGCCTGCGCAGTTGAGCACGTGCGTGATGCCGAGTTGCCGCAGCAGGCGCAGATTCTCCGCGTTGTCCTGACAGCCGATGTAGACGTGCGGCAGTAAGCGCGTGGGGTTGCGCTCGACGCCCGTGCTCGGCTCGCCGGCGAGGATCTCGCGCACGCGCTGGAAGTACTCGGCGTCGCTGGGCGCGCTGCGGCGACGTCGCTCGTACACGGCGCGCAGGTCTGTCATGTCTTGTCCGGCTCCTGCAAAGACTAGAATAGACGAGCGAACGGTTTAGAGCTGCACCTGGTCGACCACCGACACTCGACGCTATTGTATTGCATAATTGGCAACAGTATAGTTGGCAGGTAGTCAAGAATATAGCAATTGACGCTTAGTTGAGTCAGGTCTTAAGTGTGGTTCAGCCGTTTATGTCCAGAAACTATTGGCAAATGTTTTCAGTCACTCGTGAAACGTGGTGTATTATAGAAGCGGTATTTCACCAAAAAAATTGGCCACAAATCTTGATCAAAATGTTCAAGATGTTTTAAAGTGACAACTGTAAGCAGCAATGTTTAATTTATGAGATGTCATGCAGCAATAGTAAAGTAATTCACGTATATAACCATTATCAACATGTGTGGCAAAGGTAATGCTTGATGGCGATCACGCGAAAAATTGTGATTGTGACGGAGACAAACCTCGACGTAATGGATACATGAATTGCCGGATCCGCATATAGTTGTCACTTTAGCAACATTACCTTATGTTTTTAGAAAAACCTTTGGGGCGAGAAATTTAAATAAACTACACGACGGAACGTTTGAACACTTTACGTGTATTACATCCATTTTTGATGGCTTGACGGAATGTTTGCTAGGAAACAGGTCAACTGATGGATAGGTTAATTTATTTTCCACGGCCAATAAAGACAAAATGTACGCCTATTAATGTTGGCATGTACAGTTATTAAGGACCATATTAAACAATTTTTGAAATAAATCTGTCCCACGTACCCTTCTTATATATTACTCCTCGGAATGCGTCTGACAAGTACAATAAGACAAAGCACGAGTCTTGAAGGTACCAAGTCTGATCCATGAGATCATAAAATCAGGCTGTATCGTAGCAACTACCGGGTATGTATTTTCTAAAATCTCGATCGCTTGAACGAACTTCGTGTAATGTGATCGTTCTATGGTTAATTTGAATGATTCGATGCCAATATCATACTTAGGCTACATTGGATGCCAATATCATACTTAGGCTACATTGGATGCCAATATCATACTTAGGCTACATTGGATGCCAATATCATACTTAGGCTACATTGGATGCTGGGCGGAACTGTCGATATTCATAGAATAACAATTACATTTTATAATATTTTATGAAATCACATTTGGTCTGTCAATATGTTAGAATAGATAATCATAGTATAGAATATAGTTTCATGATAAAAACCATTAACTGCGCGGTCGTGGCATGTCGTCTAGACTACGTTACACCGACACGCTCCGTTTTTTCTTTGACCCGTGCGCGGCCTCTCTCTGTCGGATGAGTACCAGATGTTCCTTCGTGCTAATTTTAGATCGTTACCAAGACAGATGCACCTGGAAAGCCGGTAGGAAAGACTGACCGAAAACATTTTACCGATTAAACGAAAACATTTCGTTTGTACGAAGATCAACCTATCTGATATTATAGACATACCTGGTGTGTTATTTCTCCGACCGTCTCTGGAGGGAACTATTTCCGGGAAGCCAGGAGATGGTTAGCGAGATCCCGCGGGTTCGACGGGCTGGTGAGGGGTCGTTCCGAGGCGGATTACTCGGCAGGTATGCGGTCGTGTGGGTAGGTTACTGCGGGGAAGAGACGGCAACACTGCGTTATAGACACTCGCGTTGGCATGACGCAACATTCCAGCACGTCCGGTAGCACGGTGTACCGCGCATTCCTGCCCATATGGAAAACGACACCTATAACATGGTTACTACTATAGATGCGCCACGCCGAATCGGCAGTGTTGTTGTTGAGTCAATATTACCGGTGCGCGGCAAGCGGTCGGTCGAATTGTCCGTGACCCGGGATGCCACGACACGGTACACGGGTACAAGTCGCACTTTAAGTTGCCGACAATTAATTAAACTATCGCAAGAGTAGCCATTTGTTGTTCACGTTAGGTGGTCTTACCTTCCTTTCGTACTGTGCTGTCTACTTAGTGCACAAATGTAGAGGCGCCGTCTGGAGGTTAACTTAGATTAGGGCATAGAATTTTAAACATGTAGCACACCGACATGTTAATGGCCAGTCATCCAGCACTATTGACTGCGTATTTGTAGTATTGTTCACCACTTTGATCACAATCTGGATATTTTTAATCCGACTAATATTTTACGACGCAATAAATATGACATAACTCCTCCATAATTTATCATCAATTATTGCAACAATGAATATGTACATTGTGCTGTACTTGTTAGGATCGCAGCTAATAAACACGTTTTTTCTCGATGTTAACATAATGCCCCGGACATATAAGCTACACGTGTAACGAAACAATCGTACGTCAGTCGTTTATTGTAATAACTAAATAGACAAATAGGATAAGGTTGGACACGGAGCCCCCGTTTAACGGAAGCTTTCTTGTGGTGTTTAGCTTTTTAAAATCTACTATGCGATGTGATTCATTCGATTAGTCAAAAACTGTGTGCCGATGACCGTTACTTCGCGCCGAAAAAAAATTAAGTGGTAATTTATAAAAATGTGAAGGGAGATTAAAAATTAGTATAATAAAATAAGAGGCAATCTTATAGACATAAAATTGAAAGAGGATAATATACAAAATTAACCTATATTACGTGTTAGGGTGACGGTTTTATTTTATTTTAGACTAACGTAATCGTGGGATGGCCACTTTATATATATATATATATGTGTGTGTGTATATATATATATATATATATATACTATTTTAAGATGACTTAATTTCTTGAGACGATCAGCTTGTTCTTTTTATTAAAGGAACTAAAATAAGGCAGCAGATAAATTCCATTTTCTATGTGTACACAAAGTTAGCATTGTATGTAATATTTGGCAACATGAAAAAATACAGAAAAATGCATTGATAGTTTAAATCAGATTTAAACTCATCTGTACCGCGATTCCCGTGGAAAGTTGATAGTTAATTAGCTAGGCGGTCACGTGGTATTTTACCGTTAGAGGCGCGAATGTCGCGCAACATGCCATCACTTTCAATATATTTACAGCATGTTTATAACGATAGAGGCTGAGTCGAACTTGCAGTGGCGTAACGAGGCCAAGTGCCGCTGGGGGTAAGAGTAAAAAGTGCCGCTCCCCCCCAAAAAAAACAAGTAGAGTGCAGTAATGAAATAGGTATCGCTAGTGATATACTTATCATTGCTCCTACACCACAGTAGCAAACATACATGAACGTATCGATAGGCGCAATTTAGTGATTCAGCGCAGCTACACCACACTGATCACGAGACGGCTGACACGCGCTCTGATGCCGCCACCCCCCTGTCATGTGTGGTGTTTTACACATTCATTGCCTACCTGGCTTTCTGGCGTCTAGTCCTGAGATAGTGATATACTTATCATTGCTCCTACACCACAGTAGCAAAAATATATGAACGACACTTCAACACAATATTCACATCTCCAATGAAACCCATAAAAACCTCCCAACAAAACCCTCAACAGTGGTCAGCTAACAAACTACTGAATATACAGTGGTCAAAGTTAACAACTGTCAACACAACATAATATTATGTTCACTGCGAGCTCGTCCCGCCACTGCCACCGCAACGACAATGGTAGGCCAATGAAACCTGGGAGTGATTTGTTGGTCCCAGCGCAGAAGATCCATCAAATTCTCCTACAGCCTAGCCTTTCTTGCATTGAGTGACGGAACTCAGCAATTATGCCGTCGAAATCCACAACAGTCAACTCTCGCTCGATCGACAGTAGTGCAAGACTGCTCAGTCGCTCTTGACCCATGCTTGAGCGAAGGTATGTCTTAATGAGTTTAAGCTTTGAGAAGCTTCTCTCACGCGAGGCAACGCACACGCACATAATGAGCAACGTCCTAAGACACACGAGCAGGTTCGGGAATGATATCCCGTGTCCCCATTTCACTACCCATTTAAGGAGATCGAATGCAGTCGTTTGATAATCTGCAGCTGCTCTCGCCTCACCTCCTTCGCCTTTGCCTCTTCAACGACGTTTTCGCATTCCTCTTCGCAGAATAGAACAAGCGCCCCCAGTTTGGTCGTGCAACTGTCCAGCCTGAGCACAGGCTTTTGGAATATCTGGACATCATTGATCTCTCTCAGGACTGGACGCCAGAAAGCCAGGTAGGCAATGCATGTGTAAGACACCACACATGACAGGAAGTTGGCGGCATCAGAGCGCGTGTCAGCCGTCTCGTGGTCACCGTCGCGGAGTTGCTCCAATGCAGCGGTGATAGACTCCAGACTCGACACCACTGCATCTACGGCATGATGTCTAGAGCTCCATCGGGTCTCGCAGGTCCTTTTGACGGTCTTTCCCGTGACGTGTTGCTTGAATCAAAAAGGATAAACGGAAAGAGGCACCACTCCGCTCTTTTAGTGAAGCCGGTGTACCGGTCTGGGAGTAAATTCCGGTTCCGTTTTGCGTATTGTGCATGCTCGCGCAAGCGCAGTACATAAAATGCGACCCGCGGTGAGCAACGTGACCTCAGCTAACCGATCAACTTTGACCCCGTGCCAGAAGTATGTGGCGACTGAGTTACATCACGGTGAGCAACGTGAACTCAGGTAACCGATCACCTTTGAACTTGCTCGATGATCGCGGCGACTGAGTTACATAATTAATAATTTTTCGCTTGCTGTTGCGACCGTTACTCCATTGACCTACTTGCCCTCCTACGGTGCTTCAGACATGCCAGATTAACAGCGATATGTGTCCTTTATAAATTGTTATACACAGGATACCCACCCCAGACGAATTTTAAAAAATATAAATCTACAACCACCCCCAATGGACCTGTTAGATTACACACACGATTTCAGCTTCATACATGCCAAACTGACAGAGATATGTGTAATTTGTGTTTACCATAAAACCCGCCGTGCGTATAAAAAGCGCTAACCTTTGACATGTACAATCACATGCGCAATACGCAAAACGGAACCGGAACTTACTTTCAGACCGGAACCTCCTTCCAGACCGGTACACCGGCATGCAACGGCGGCGATCTAGGCGAACTACACGATGGCACATAGACACGACAGCATCACTGAATTATTCCAATTCTAAAAGTAAATGTCCCAATAAGTGTTATTTCGGTTTCCGAAAGATGCAGAAAGGTAATAAACAATTGAACATGGTTGTGTTATAGATCACTGTTGACATTCTTTATATTTTATAATTGATGAAATTAATCGAAGAATTCACTTGCTTAGCCCCAGTTAACGCACCCAGCCAGGCCCTAGGGCTAGGCATACACTAGACTACAGAAGAATTGAATGTTCACCTATATCTAACAATTGATGGAGGAAGAGAGAGACTTGGTAGTTGTATTTTGTTTGTTTACGTACAACATTTAGGGCGTTTGTGATCAACTATAATCTACATAATTGTGTACTTCGACTGGTGTTACGAGAATGTCAACAAACAGTGCAGTTATTTGAAACGGACGAGAATCCGTTACGACTATGAATTAGATGACCAGCGTTGGTTTGGACATCAAAGTGGTCATATGTGACCAAGGGTCGAATAATCGAAAGACACGTGAGGCACTTCTAGGAGTCGGTGCGGCTAAGCCTTTCTTCGTGCACAACGAAAAATAGATCTATGTCATGTACGACCCACCTCATCTGATATCTATGTCATGTACGACCCACCTCATCTGATATCTATGTCATGTACGACCCACCTCATCTGATATCTATGTCATGTACGACCCACCTCGTCTGATATCTATGTCATGTACGACCCACCTCGTCTATTAAAACATGAGGAACAACCTAAAGAAAACAGACTTCAAACGAGATGGGAAAAGCATTGAGTGGAGCTACATTCGTCAGGTTTTCCTGATCGATTCCTGAAATGCTGTGCGTATGGCTCCTAAACTGACACACAAGCACATTGACTTGCTCCCGTTTTCGGCTTTGCGAGTTAAATATGCGACCCAAGTCTTCTCTCACTCTGTGGCTGCTGGTATTTCTACAATGATTACATTGAAGTCACTCCCTGGGGATACAGAAGAAACAGCACTGTTCTTGGAACGTCTGTTCAACTGTTTGAACAGCAAGACATTCAAACACAAACAACAGATGATACATGATTTGTCAAACACATCTGGGCTCAAGGAGTCTCTTCTGTCTACCATAGAGTGGATTTTGTCACTTGAGTCTGGAAGCACGCGTAAACTGCCAGTCTGTCCGGATGGTTGATGACCCATCGTAGTCTTTTGTCGCTGTGGGACGATTTACACATCAATTTTCAGGAAAAGTTTCTCCTAACTAGCTGGCTAAATCAAGAATGCTTAGAGAACTTCTTTGCTGTGATCAGAGGTAAGGGTGGCCATAGTGACAACCCTTCAGCTGAACAGTTCTGACTCTACCTTCGTCAGGTAATGGTTGATGCTATTCTACTGCAGAGCAAAGAGAGCAATTGCAAGGAAGACGGGGACACTTTTCTTCTCAACCTCAAGTCTTTCAGTACTGCGTGTCAACACATCGCCGCCGATGAAGATGATCCTCTGCCCGTTTTCTCTCAAACAGGATAAATGACCAGTCTTTATTTGAACGTTGAGACGGAAGACCTCTCCATTGAGGCAGAAACCACCCTGAGATAGCAGGAAACATGGCCATTGTTGACAAAGTATGTCAACAATGTCAGCAAATCCTGATTGATTCACCGACGAATTCATCTACAGAAGTGCTGCTACTTAAAAGCAGCTAGAAAACGCAAAAGACGGACTTGTAACACCAAGTAAGGAATTAGCGTCAACAGTTGAAAACATGGAGCCTGCTTTCAAGGAAACAAGCCACGCTCTACATATGGATAACGTCCAAAGTAGACTGCGCCGTCATCTCGTCAAAGAAATACCAGAAGATTCGGTTGTCTGTCCTGCCGGAATGTGCACGCTGAAAGATTATGTGTTGAACTTATTCATCAACATGTCCCTCCATGCTTTGTTGAAGATGAATAACAACAACTTCACAACTTCAGGTGTGAGAAATAGGACAGTCCTGAAATTGTCGCGTATGTAAACAGGTAAGTAGGTGCAACATACGGCGGGAACCTACAGACGTGACATCAGCATACGGCGGGCAGCTGTGTCCAATATATTACTTTTTTTATTATAAATACGTGTGCCCATTTGAAGAATAAATTATTGCCTTCAAAATAACGTATGTTTGTGTACATACGAACGCACAGGTATAATTATTTGTGCGCGGTTTTAATGAAATCGGTATGCTATAGCATTGAAAAGATAGCTCCGCTGCGTAGTTCTCCTAGATAGCCGCCAGCTGGCGGCACTAATTTCCCTGGCTTCACTTTTCGACCGATATTTGGCGTGAGTGGTGCCTCTTTCCGGTTGATGCTGAGAAGAACACGAAGTGGTGATCCATCATCCCAAAGAAGGTAGACGCTTGCGCAGAGTGGACGCCCGCCAAGTTCAATTACGAGTGATTGTTGCAGGGGACGTAGGTGGCCAGTGGGTTTGATGTCCAGAGTCTTTCGCTGCACGCCACTGTGGACGCCAGCCATCGTAGCCGCATTATCATACCCTTGGCCTCGCATGTCCTAAATATCAAGATGGTCCAATAGGCCTATAATGCGTTACGTACGCCAGTATTGGCTAGTGTCAATTGAGTTACATTTGATGTATTCAAGCATGATTACTTCAATATTCATATAATACTGTATAACAGGCTTTAACAGCGATGTGTTCAGAATTCGTGTGGACCACAACATATAAATATGTATGAATTTTGTCTAAGAAAAACAATCTCCCCAAAGTGCCGCCCCACCCAAAAAAAAGTGCCGCTGGGGACATTTGCCCCATCGCCCCCCCTCGTTACGCCATTGAATCGAAGCGAGCGTCAGAATGAGTTATTATGCGGTATACAAACACTAGTAATAATACAGGAACAATATTGAATTTACGGTTTCACCCAAATCCAACTTTGTTGAAAAAATGAAGCGAGATAACTTTCAGTCAACCTGACAACGTCACCAAGACAAGCCGACCGTAAACACCTTCGCTGCTTCAGCTTATTTAAAAAAAAATGGTTTCGATAGCGACCCAGAAAAACTAATCTACACCAGTAAACATACACACATACACGAAACTATTGTATCCAACTGCAGAAAGTAACGTTATAAGATATTATAACATTACATGAAGGAAGAGCTGTACAATTTAGCATCACTCTGAATCCGGTTCATTTTCCCCATCAATTTCTGTGGCGGAGTGGTTAAGTCCGTTGGCTCAACGCACGTCTGTCTGGTTTTACTAACGACACGGGTTCAAACCCAACACCAAACTTTTTAAAAAGCGTATTTTTATTTGTCTTTTCGCAAAATAATATAAACAAAGACATTTTTACAATATGATGCACTGTTTATCATTAAATATATCGAATGTTTTGTAATAATTATTAATTCGCGACAAAAATGAAAATAACATTATGTTACCGGGAATGTACAATTTCCGCTGATCTTGTAAGTTTTTTCATTTATCCAGACAAACCACTGTTTGCCTTCGCATATATAATTATGATATACAACTGTACAGTATATAGCAAAGGGATTAATTTTCCAATTAATCAGTGCAATAAACCTACATTACCAATGAAAAATAGCGTCAAAGAAAGAAGCGTACCAATTGGTAATGTGTGTTTATTGCACTGATTAAAATTGAAGATTAATCCTTTTACTATATACTATACAGTAGTTTATAATATTTATATATTTGAAGACAAACTGTAGTTTGTCTGGATAAATGTAAATAAGAAACATATACGATTAGCGGAAATTGTACATTCCCTGTACTGTAATATTATTTTTATTGTGGCAGAGGCGTACCCAGGATTGATATGTTAGGGTTCCAAATGGGTATCACTATAAAGTTGGATGTTGCACGTCATCATTCACTGTACATTGCCATATAGTGTGTGATTTCGTGGGGGTTTCCGGGCAACAAGAAAAAACCCTGGGTACGCCCATGCTGTGGCAGTATGAAAAGGCGCTTTGTAGTTAATCGTGTTGGCTTTAAGTTAACGCTACACTTAACAGGGTCTGCTGTGATTACATGTCATTCCTTTCAACTGTTCTAGGAATACTTAACAGCCTGATGGTCAGGAGACTAGTACTGAGCTCAGTCACAGGCCTGGCATTGGGTTGTAGAGTCCACATTTCTTCTTCAGCTTAAATAACAGTGTACCAAAAGACGCGTATACACTGGTTCCCCATAATAAACACGCGTCATCCACTTAATTTGGCCTCTTCGTATCTGTACTGGTCTCCGTGTTGTTGCTTGCATGACATCTCTTATAGTAAGGTGTCTCAAGAAAAGTATCGGTATTTGCCGGATAAAAGCATGAAAATTGGAGAAAAATATGTAAATTTAACGGCGAATTCGATTAGAGGGGCTCCACGTCAGACTATATGTGTCATTTACCTTAAATTTCAAGGTCAAATGTTACTTAACGTGAACTTTTCTAATAGCACCAATGTTTCTGTATGTATGTACTAACGTATGTGTGTGTGTGTGTGTGTGTGTGTGTGTGTGTGTGTGTGTGTGTGTGTGTGTGTGTGTGTGTGTGTGTGTGTGTGTGTGTGTGTGTGTGTGTGTGTGTGTGTGTGTGTGTGTGTGTGTGTCTATAATTGTGTATATGTATAAATGTATGTGTGTATGTACCTCCATGACCTTGAATTTCAAGGTCAAACATATTTTCAAAAACATCGGTGTTTATGTATATATAAATATATGTGTGTACTTACGTATGGATGCATGTATGTGTGTATGTATGTATACATATGTATGCATGCATGTACGTATGTTATTTATCTTAAGTGTCTAGATCAAACAATACTGAACGTGAAATATTTATTTTTTAATACCATCGGTGTGTTTGTATGTATGTAAGTATGTATATAGTTATGCATACGTACGAATGTACACATATATACACGTGTGTGTGTATTGCGCATATATTTCCATGCGTGAGTGAGTGTCTATATTAATTATCTTGTAAGTACGTATGTATCTTTTTTATTTCGTTGCCCATACTAACTCTACAATCATGACACAGACACACTAACACGTGCAAAAGTCCGTGCACGGCCAGCTTTAGGGCACGTGTAACACGCTGCACAAGACCTTCCGCTTTTGCATCAACACCGCAAAGCCTTGACAAAAGAGGAGATGGTCTCCCATCCTCGAACTTCCACCCATAGACCTTTTGGGCCAGTGTGAGATTGTAAATGGACCCTGTTTGTGGCAGACGATCGAAGGCGCAGTTTGTTTTGCGTTGCAGATGTTGCTGCACTTGACTTGTCTATCTCTTTGTGGCCAGAGTTCCGGTGGGATTCAAACCACAAAGAGGAGCTATTCAAGTTTCTTGGAGAAGCAATCTCCAAGGTATGTGGACGAGGTAAAAGCTTCAGAAACATACTCGTCAACAAAGTTTGTGACAACATTGGAGAACAAAAGGCCGATAAATCCTGATGTTCCATGCCATGACATGCTGTGATGTAGTTTCGGTATTCTATGGTGTTGGAAAAAGTCGGCTTGGGAGACATGGTCTGAAGTTCTTGGGGTGAGAGAGACATTAGGGCCGCGTTTCCGTAGTCCAGTCGCGACGGGACTAGCGCGTGTACTATCGACTTGCACGCTATTAGCAGGAGACATCGTATTCGCGCAATACCACGTAGTTGGGCGCATGTTTTACGGCAGGTATGGCTAACGTGTGCGGCCATCGACATCGTGAAGTCGAGCTACTATGTACTCCAAGGTCACGTATGTTGGCGGAAGTGCTGAAGCTGCAAGCACGTAAGTCGGTGGAAGACGAGGTGGCTGTGGAACACGTTTTGTTTTGTGGCAAACAGAGTCGTATTCGTCTTCGTCTCGTTCAAAAGCAGGTAGCTCGACGCCAGCTATACTTTCACCTTAGTGACACAACGGGATATCCGGTCGGCAGCGGACGCAGAATTATTTCGCGGAAAGTCAATTAACATAGAGCTGGGTGTCATCTGCGTAGACGTGATAGCGAACACCGTACTCCAGAACGTCCGAAAGACCAGCACAATATACAGAACATAGGAGAGGGCCAAGAACACTGCTCTGTGGAACTCCATGACATAGTCGGCTGTAGCAAGAAAGATAACCGTCAACACTGACGCACTGCATAGGCTTGTACGGCGGCGAAACATTTTCAACAGCATTCTTCCGATGTTATTGCAGGGATGAGAGAGTTCCGCGGAAACGCAGATTTCCGCATTTTGGGCATCAAATTAGGTAATTACTGTAATTCGTCCAGATCCGAGGAGAAATTGTTGGGGGGGGGATATATATATATGGGGAGGGTCGAAAAGCTGAGTAAAAAATCAGTTAAAAAAAGTTAGGTGTAAACCGTCGTATATGTCCCAAACGAAGTACTGTCATATGCTCTCTGATTGCACAATATCGATATATCATTCGGCCAGAAACCCGTAGGTGCTGAGCGTTGTGAAAGGCTATTGGATAATTCAAATTTAATGACGTAAATATATCTCGTTTCCATTTGGGAACTCCGGGGAAATCGGCGTCTGGCCGCTGTTGGTTAATAATCAGGTCATTTCCTGGCTTGACAGTGGCGACCTACAGTGGCATGTTAGTGGAGTATAATCGAACTAACGTGTTGATACGCTCAAATTTGCTGTGCCATGAACAACACAAAGTTATTATCAAAGTTATTTAGTTTGGTTCTGTTTGAAACTAATAATAATAATTTGTAGACGTCGCGCTTTGTGTATTTTGTAATGACACAGTGAAGTACGGTGAGCGTGGTTTTGTGTCAATAAGGGACCATGTTCTTACTGATAAACAGTAGAAGCAAAGAAGCAAAGCCGATTGAAACGCTAGCAGCGGCGAAGAAATAATACGTGGTTGTGCGTTATCAAAATAAGTTGACTAGCATTTCTGCTATTTGTGTAATTAAAATCTTATATCCTCTTTTTAATAGGATATAAGTACACGGCCGTATTGTGTTATTACAGATTGCGTTAGGTAATTTGGTTGTACGAGTGCAAATACGCCCAGCCTGAAGGCTTGACGATGTTTACCTCATAGCAGCTGGCGTGTTAACTATAGACAGGGATTGTTACATTATTTATTTAAGGGTATTTCAAGTTAGTTAGATGCAATATTTAGAAGCGCGATCCACGTTGATGATTGGTTAAATCCAGTCATGTGTTATATAGTTGAGATTTAGTATAATAATAGTGTAATGGAAGTGAAGGCCGAGATCTCTGGGGCAACGAGACGGCGCAGATGTCGTCGAACACGTTGCGGTACAAAGGAAGTACGGCAACGAAGACCGAAGCGGCGTGCGCGTGACAACGGCAACCGTAGCAGCGTGGGCGTGACGACGACGGTCGAAGAGGCGTGCGCGTGATAACGGCAACCGTAGCAGCGTGGGCGTGACAACGGCGACCGAAGCGGCGTGCGCGTGACAACTGCAACCGTAGCAGCGTGGGCGTGACAACGGCGACCGAAGCGGCGTGCGCGTGACAACGGCAACCGTAGCGGAGTGCGCGTGACAACGGCGACCGAGGGTAGTTTATATATACTAGCTAGTGATAGCAAGAAACTAGATATTACTGATGTGAGGTTGAGTAGACTTAGAGAGAACGACCACCATGGAGTGCGTGGTCGTTCAGTCACAGCACAGTGTACAAGTGGTGAGTGAAGAACGACCAGACAGGACAGCTTTGAGTAGTACTAATTGGACAGGCCGCCCACGTCACACACAGGTTGGGTGACGAAACCACACTCACATAGATTTTTCTTGAAGTTGCAGTTGTCAGTGGCAGCGGTTCGACAGTATGCTATCTTCTTGCGAGGCGGGCGGGGCTTGGGGGTGGCGAGGTCACACAGAACGGCAAAATGATCGGTGACAAGGTCGTCGACGGATACTCGAGTTTCTGGAGATGAAGAAGATGCAGTGATGACGAGGTTAAGCACATTACCCCGGTTGTGCGTTGCATTGGTGACGTTCTGTCTCAGATTCGCGTCTGACAGAATATATTGTAGAGGTCTTGCGAGCGCATCATTGTCGCCGTATCGCACGTTGAAGTTGCCGAGGATAATGGTCCCGGATTTTGTCCCGATGCGTTCGACGAGATCTCGAAATTCGGCAAGGAAGGTGTCGAACGACTGGGGTTTGGGTTGGATGAAGGCGGTCGGTAGATGACGAACAGACGTAATGTAGAGGAGACTTTGTAACAGCGTAATTGAAGGTCGAGACACTCAAAAAATGAAGCGGCCCAAAGACGGGAGTGGTCGACAGTGTACTCTTGACACCGCCGCCACGACGGTTACTCCGAGCATCGTGCTCAAGGAGATAATAATAATAATAAAGTCCTATATATATCGCTGTATCCAGTCCTTAGTTCTGTTCAAAGCGTTTTACAAAAAAGTTCAGATATAGCTGCATGGTGTGATGCAGAATCAGTGTTTGTGATGCAGACAGTGTTCTCGCTGGACATCCAGGCCTCCATAATGGAAAGTATGTACTGGTCATGGTCGGCAACGTAATTAACAAGGAAGTCTGCTTTGTTGCAAACTGGCCTAGCATTCAGCAGACACAACTTGGCAGGCCGCACATTGGGGTTCAGTCAACAGGTTAGCAGTGTTGACGCCCGTTTGTTTGACCGGTGCGCGTCGCTGTTTGCGGACTCCCCATGACAGCCACGGTGGGTGGGCCGACTGCAGATGACGCAGGAAATGTAAAGTAAAGTAAAGGTAAGTTATTCCTGAAGTGCAATGTCACGCTTGACCACCAGCAATGTTCCTGTTATTACATGAGTCATTCTACAGTAACTTGTATTTTCTTGCTCCCAGCTTTAAATTACCAAGAATAGTTCTACACAATAAAACGAATGCCTTTATATGTTTGCTATGTACTTCCTCAATATATGGCAGTCACATCCACTGCAGTAAATACATAATTTGACATATTCTTTTTTCAATCTGATATACTGAAATGTCTTGACCATAATGTGTCCCTTCTAATATATTTGGACTTTAACCACCCTTACAACATATCTGTATAATAGCAGCATACTCGGGGTATTAATGCACCGTGAATTCATTTATTTAGCAACCATGTTTTACCTAACTTGTTTAAGAAAAAAATGTCAATATTAAACAAAATGCAGACTTTGAAAGTCTGTCCCCTGGATATTTGGTCTTAGCCGTAATCTGCCATATATAATATTCATGTTATGTAGCATTGCGTATATACCAACATGGTATGTCAATGGAACATGTTTCAAATGCGGCGATGGTAGATGTTTTCAAACACACATGTTGGCTAAGTTTGTTAATATCGATCGCTGCTGACTGTTGTTCATTGGGGTTGATACCTTAGTCCATCATAATAACAATGTCTGGGATAAATTAAGCAAAACCATTTTTTTTATCGGCTGAAAAATACACATTACTGTAGAATGACTCACATACATGAGCTATAAGCTGAACTTACACCTACTGTTTCAGATGGGTTATCTGTGGTATAACTCCATTAGAGTCGAAACACAATGAGTCTTGCAAAGCCATTAACAGGATTGACATTACAGCTTTAATGGCTGACATCCTTAAAGTTGACCTTATCACAGTTCCAAAAGAACATCTGTCTGATTTATATAAACAGTACTGTCAAGAACTCAAAATGCATTACTTAACAAACATGCACCTATAAAATACAAATGTGTGTCAGAAAATCTAAAAGGCGTCGTTGTTATTTAGTGCGTATATGGCGCAAATCGCGCTATTCTAAGCAATGTCACCTCTGTAATAGACAAATGGCGAAAGCTAAATCAGATTATTATACAAATATGGTCATAAATAAGTCTGATAATCCACGTCAGTTATGGAACTGCATCAATAACATTCTACATAGACTGCCTGCTCCATCGCTACCCGATCCTGTATCAAACATTTCTCTATGTGACTCGTTCTCTAGTCACTTTAAGAATAAAATCAGTATTATTCGTCCTACTTTCCCAGGTCATACTTTAAGTAATGTCACTGTGGACTTTCCACAAGTAAATTCTCAACTTGTATAATTTAAACCTGCAACAGTTTATGAAGTTAGGAAAATAATTATGTCCTCCCAAATAGGTCTTGTGAACTTGATCCATTTCCAACAATACTGCTAAAAGCATGTCTCGATACATTAATTGGACGTATAACAAATATTATAAATCACTTTGCTCTGGCTGTTTTCCTGATGATTTCAAATACGCCCATGTCACTCCACTTCTTAAGAAGTCAAATCTGCCTAAACATGACGTAAACAGTTATAGACCTATTTCTGACATCAGCTTTATTTCCAAAACACTAGAGAAGGTTGTAGCAAGTCGTGTAAGGTCACACACATTAGCACAAATGTCTTAACCAATGTGTCACAATCAGCATATAGACAATTTCATTCAACAGAGGCGAACAGAAAGGTTCACAATGACATTAACTTGAACATTAATGGTAAAGTGACTGCACTTAAAAAAATGGTTTTGCTTAATTTATCCCAGACATTGTTATTATGATGGACTAAGGTATCAACCCCAATGAACAACAGTCAGCAGCGATCGATATTAACAAACTTAGCCAACATGTGTGTTTGAAAACATCTACCATCGCCGCATTTGAAACATGTTCCATTGACATACCATGTTGGTATATACGCAATGCTACATAACATGAATATTATATATGGCAGATTATTAAATAACTACACGACATTTAACACGTTTGGCTTAGACAGGCAGAACAAAAATACGCGGCGAATTTCAGTCAAATAAACACTCTTTTGAGAAGGAAAATCACAAGCCATGCTAGCGAACATGAGATTTGCAAAAAGAGTCTATAACTGCTACTGCTACAACCATTATAGTTCGCAACCGTTTCAACGATTTCACGCAGCGGTACTGTTCGTGGGATGTTACGGCTAAGACCAAATATCCAGGGGACAGACTTTCAAAGTCTGTATTTTGTTTAATATTAACATTTTCTGAAACAAGTTAGGTAAAACATGGTTGCTAAATAAATGAATTCACGGTGCATTAATACACCGAGTATGCTGCTATTATACAGATATGTTGTAAGGGTGGTTAAAGTCCAAATATATTAGATGGGACACGTTATGGTCAAGACATTCCAGCATATCAGATTGAAAAAAGAATATGTCAAATTATGTATTTACTGCAGTGGATGTGACTGCCATATATTGAGGAAGTAGGTGAAGTGCACCGATATTGAACCCCCTAACTTCCGAGCCCTCTTTCTCCATTCCTATACGTGATACCGAGGACTATTAAGGATCAGGCCACGAGTTACTATAAGCTCTGTGTGCAAGCAGGAAATAGAGTCAATGCATTTGTTATTTTTTCCAAAAAATGCAAAAAAGTGTTTTTCGTAATTGGTCCAATTTGAGTAAAGGGTGACATATATTGGACTACAGTGGTCCTGATATTGGACGTCAATATACGTCATCCGTCAATTCTTGATGCTTTGAAAGAAACCCAGGTTCAGCACCCACTTCAGACTTATAAGAAGGTAGTGGCTTAATGCATAAATCACGAAAACTACGGCGTTCCAGTGAGTATACAAATGACATGTGACGACTAAGCGCCAACTAGATTTGACACCATTTAATTCTAAACTGAGAACAAACAATTATATTTTGTCACGGATAGAGGAATATGCCAACGAAGTGATTGCCATGATAGAATTTGTCACGAATTTTAAAAAAAAACAACGAAATAATCGCCAGTAGAGTGTCTAATAATGGCAAAAAGATACCAGTCAGTAACTGATGATCCCTGATCACCAAATTAGGAATACGATCTTTTACCGACACATGCCACATCGATAGTTATAGGGCAGGCCTCCAGCACAACTCATGTGTATCTATATCCCACAGTGTACACATTTCACCAGGGCTTCTTTTCGTTCTTCGTCACACAGTACCAAGGTTCGTTGTCACATTGACCGCTGTTTTCGTTTTGGCTGTCAGGAGAAAGCTGCCGTTTTTGTCTTTTTCCATCTTAATTGGATCTGTTGTCTTTCTGTTTCTTTTGCCAACTGTTGAGTTATGCCTACTTTTGTGCCTTTTGACTTTTGTTGTTAAAGTGTTTTATAGGGACTGGGGGTTATGATTTCCGACATGGTGGTGGTTCTTTTGGCCCTAGAAATCGCTGGTTTTGGGATGGGAGACAGCATTGCAGGAGTGATGACCTTTCTACCCAGCTCTGGTTGATCAGTCAGCTGCCCCGTGATTGGGACTAATGCTTCATATTGACCAGCATCTTCACTCAGATTTAGGTATTTGACCATAATTACACCAAACTTCTGAAATTCCGTCCCAAATTCAAGTACACTCTCTCCAACGCAGACATGCACTGGTCGTTGTAGACAGCGTGCCGTCGCAACGATTCCTATTTCACCAATCATTTCACTGGGATTCGCCATCGATGCGATTCTGTCCTCGGTAGATGCGTAACACAGTCTCTGGGGTAGATCTGCGTTCACCTTCCTCTCATCAATGTTTTCATAAAGGCCAAAGTTGTCTAGCATATGTGCAATCATGTTGGATCGTAGCGCATCAGCGGAAGTCATTTCTCGTATTCTCATTCGTAGGTCATTTAAATTGCCATCGTTGTCTCTTTCTGTATGCTGCATATCGAGATCTTGACAAATAACAACGGCTCGGAAGAAACAACGTCCATCTGCATTGGTTGCGACACACCTGAAACCACTCTGTCTGCTGCTTGTGGATGGGCATGGATCATTGGACTGTTGCTCGCTCGTGGACAGGCGTTGGTTGTTGGATTGTTACTCGCTTGTAGACGGGCTTGGGTCATTAGACTGTTGTTGCTCATTCGCGGACAGGCTAGGTTTGTTAGACTGTTGATCGCTCATGGATGGGCATGGGTTGGTTGTGACATGCCTGAAACTATTTTACCTGGTGGTTGTGGATGAGCTCAGCTCATTGAGCTGTTGCTTGTTTGTGGGCGGAAATGGATCATTGGACTATCGGTCGCACGTGGACAGGCTTCCTCCAGTTGTTGGACAGTTGCTTGCTTGTGGACGGATATGGATCAGTGGATTGTTGCTCGATCGTGGACAGGCTTCGGTTGTTGGACTGTTGCTCGCTCGAGGACGTGTTTTTTGTATTTGACAAATTGTCATTCTGCATAGTGACATCTCTGGCAGAATTCGATGGAACATCTGTACCAGTTTCCGAGTAGGACAACTCGAACTTTCCAGCCGCGGCGAAATCTGCAACAGTCCATATGTTCCGATCACAAGGCCAAATGCCTGTGCACTTGAAACCATTGGCAGCAGTTGCCATGAAAGCAGAGCGTACGTATGCTCTTCCGAAGATACGGCAGACTGAGGAGATGGTGACTGTAGTTTTTTCGGTCCTCAGCCAAGTGTGACATCCCTCATTGTATAGGTCATCGGAGGTTTATAGAAAACCCGATCCAGGGGTTGGAGACGGTGCGTCATGTGTGGAGGAAGAGATAATATGACGACTCCATGGTCCCAGGCGTATTGAATTGCTTCAGTATTTTTCGTGTGTGACGAATGGCCGTCAAGAATCAACAGAACATTTGGTGCAGCCAACATGAGATACAAAGTGCTTCAGCCAGACAACGAAGAGTTCCTTGTTCATTCTGCCTGATTCAATATTCACTATGACGCTTCCAGGTGGCGTCCCTTCCTTCAGTGATTCTATCATGCGTTTACGCCTGAACATTATCATTGGTGGAACATAGTTGCCCCCTGCACTCATGCTACACATCACTGTTGTAGTAAAGCCTCTCTCACCACTAGTAAGAGATCCGATTTGCTTTTCCCCTCTTTTTCCAAGGACCCGGCCAGGTTTCTGCACAGTTGTTATACCCGATTCATCCATATTAAAGATGTTTGTAGCATCGAATCCGTACGGGTCAACCAATGTTTCTAGTTTATCGTAGAACTCATACACACTCACGATTGAACACTTTGGCTCTCGTAATAGAAGTTGCCTCGGCTTGACGCAGGGAGAGTTCAGGGTGTTTCCTCATAAAATCACAGTACCAATGTCTGCTAGCTGCTTGTTTTTTAGTGTTGAAGCAATGCCTTACCCCATTCGCTTCAGTCAACTGATATGCCATATCCATCAAATCTTTCCTGGTCATACCAATCAGCATATTCTCCAGTTTAAAACATGCTCCACTGGCATTTTCTCCAACTCTGGCGGCAGAGTGCAAGGGCGACCAAAATACTTTGGTCGTTATTGACCATTGATGAAAAAAGTAAGAGGCAGTTTCACATTCTTGCTTGTCTGTGAAAATAATAGTCATGCCTATCAAACTTTAAGCAACGTGTGATGATTATATTATTATCAATACAATAATGACGCGTTTGGAAGAAACAAATATTATTCGTTTTTTACTTTCCCGCGTATTCCAGCAAAACTGTCTAACAAAGTGAATATTTCAAAAAATAATATACCCCGTGTTTAAAAATGTAGGCCTCCCCTCTCACTCAACAAGGCCCCGAGCCATAAGTATGAGTCTAATATACACTTGCAGACACTTCAATATGACACATTTCCATATATAATGTGTGTTGGGATGGTACGTACAGTGGACCACGGGTGCCTTATATTGGACCAGTGGTCCAACATAGGGCACCCGGACTGGTCCAATATCGGTCGAAGGCATAATTAACTTCTTCGATGTGATTCTCGGAAACTGTACATCGTCTTCATGCCCCTCCTGCACGTTATCTAGACCTCCTATGACACTCTATTGTAATCGTGTACAATCTACTCTGTAACAGGCTTTGCATCACGCCTTGAAAGTTGGTTAAATATTACAACGAGATGGATAAAATATATTGTTATCACCTTTTGTGCGTCTCCGCGGAGATGGATAAAAATATATTGTTATCACCTTGTGTGCGTCTCCGAGCTGGCCGACATTTTTCGCTCTGCGAATAGTTGATATGTTGTGTGAAGCATCCGCCGGGCGTCCCCTACATAGCAAACATATAAAGGCATTCGTCTTATTGTGTAGAACTATTCTTGGTAATTTAAAGCTGGGAAACTTTAAATACAAGTTAGACTCATGTAATAACAGGAACATTGCTGGTGGTCAAGCGTGACATTGCACTTCAGGCATGACGGCCTAGGCAAAGACGCTTTGAGTAGTCCTGAGGATTGGATACAGCGCTATATAAGAACTTACCTTTACTTTACTTTACATTTCCTGCGTCATCTGCAGTCGGCCCACCCGCCGTGGCTGTCGTGGGGTGTCCGCAAACAGCGAGGCGCAGCTAACCTGTTGACTGAACCCCAATGTGCGGTCTGCCAAGTTGTGTCTGCTGAATGCTAGGCCAGTTTGCAGCAAAACAGACTTCCTTGTTAATTACGTTGCCGACCATGACCAATACATACTTTCCATTATGGAGGCCTGGCTGTCCAGCGAGAACACTGTCTGCATCACAAACACTGATTCTGCATCACACCATGCAGCTATATCTGAACTTTTTTGTAAAGCGCTTTGAACAGAACTAAGGACTGGATACAGCGCTATATAGGACTTTATTATTATTATTATCTCCTTGAGCACGATGCTCGGAGTAACAGTCGTGGCGGCGGTGTCAAGAGTTCTGTTTAGAGCATCGTACACTGTCGACCACTCCCATCTTTGGGCCGCTTCATTTTTTTGAGTGTGTCGACCTTCAACTACGCTGTTACAAAGTCTCCTCTACATTACGCATGTTCGTCATCTACCGACCGCCACCATCCAACCCAAACCCCAGTCGTTCGACACCTTCCAAGCCGAATTTCGAGATCTCGTCGAACGCATCCGGACAAAATCCGGGATCATTATCCTCGGCAACTTCAACGTGCGATACGGCGACAATGATGCGCTCGCAAGACCTCTACAAGATATTCTGTCAGATGCGAACCTGAGACAGAACGTCACCAATGCGACGCACAACCAGGGTAAAGTGCTTAACCTCGTCATCACCGCTTCTTCTTCATCTCAAGAAACTCAAGTATCCGTCGACAATCTTGTCACGGATCACTTTGCCGTTCTGTGTGACCTCGCCACCCCCAAGCCCCACCCGCCTCGCAAGAAGATAACATACTGTCGAACCGCTGCCACTGACAACTGCAACTTCAAGAAAAATCTATGTGAGTGTGATTTCGTCACCCAACCTGTGTTTGACGTGGGCGGCCTGTACAATTAGTACTACTCAAAGCAAAGTTTCGCAGGAGAAGCTTGCTCGCTCTGAAGCTGTGGTTAAGGTGTGTTTGGATGTTGTGCTCTTCTAGGTAGGTCACGATGTGGCGGTAGATTATGTGTTCGAGAACTTTGCATGGGACCGTTACAAGGGACATGGGGCGGTAGTTTTCTGGTAGGTGCCTATCTCCTTTTTTAAAGACAGCTGATACATTTGCTGTGCGCCAGTCTGACGGTAGGTTGCCTGTGTCTAGGGATCTCTGGAAGATGTCTCGGAGTGCAGGGGATAGAGTGTTAGCACAGTTCTTAAGGACAGCATTGGGGATCTGGTCAGGGTCACATGCTTTATGCGGTTTGATGGACTTGAGTAATTTACATACTCCGGTGGTGTCAATTTTACATATATCGGGGTGTTGTGGGGATCAAGGTGTGGGGGGCGGATCTGTCTTCTTCCGTGAAGACACTCTGGAACTGGTCCAAGAGGATACCAGCCTTCTCCTTACTGTTACACACCAGTGATCCGTTCTTTTTTAGGGGAGCTACTCCAATGTTGTCTTGTTTTCTACTTTTGATATAGCACCAGAATGGCTTTGAGTTTTTTTTAGACCTGTAGTGATGGTGTTATTAATAAAGTTCCTTTCTGCTTTGTGCAAACTTCGTCTACATGTTTTCTGTATGAATTTGTAATTTTCCCAGTTGTTCGTTTTCTTAGCTTTATTGTACAGTCTTCTCTTTCGCTTTAGTAGTCTTTGGAGCTTTCTGTTTTGCCATAAGAGATTGCACCGACTGGAGCTGAGTTTTGATGGGATATGTTTGTTGATAAATTTCACTAGTGCGTTTTTGAAGGTTGTCCAAAGAGTTTCTGTGCATGCACCTAATGTGTATTAAGTCTTTATTTCATTAAACAGGGTGATGAAATCGGCATTTAGATTATCCCAGTCAGCGCGAGCAAATTGATAAACTTTCCTGCGTTGTTTGCTTTGGTGTTGGACTCTTATATCAAAATCCGTGACGATGATGTCATGGTCTGATATCCCTGGCACAGAAGCAGAATTTGTCACTACTGTGGGATTTGTTGCTAATTTCAATGTTGGCGTAGGGCAGGGGATTGGCAGTAACTTTCTATTATAACAAACATGAAGACATGGCAAGCTATGCAAAATAATTTTACAAGTATTCTATTCAAAATAATTAGTTTGCTATAATTGAACATTAGACGATGAATACATTTTGAAAGTAAACGTTATGCCCCGCCCCCTAACGACCAAATTACTATGACGTAATGTATTCTAATTTTATACAGTTTACCCCCCACCTTAGAAAGAACATGACTTGTAGCGATACAGGCAACAAAATAATTACGGTTAACGAAATTTGATAAATTTCGAAACCGCACCGGTAGGGACCTGCGAATCTGCAAAGGGCGCGTTGAAGGTCGGTTGCCGTTTGTACACACTAGGGTTTTTCTGCTCATGAGGGGAGGCCCAGGGAATCTCCTTTTATGAACTTCGTGTTCATCGTATTACGGGGATGCCACATTTTTCACGGAGCCAATATGATGGAGAACGCCATAGTAGAAATTTCAACATTTTAGGCGAGTTATTTATTTTTGTTTATGACGAAAGATTCGCATTGCAATAGGTTCGGATAATAATATTTTTTTTAATTTAATGAAGTTTTCTAAAGTTTAGGTAGTAGTTAGACGTGTATTTAATAAAAAAATTCCCTGAAAGTTTCATACAAATCGGAAGGCTCACTTTGCGTCAAAGTCGCTTTTAAATTATCGCCCATTTCCAATCTGGAGTAATCTAATATCTCTTACATAATCTAACTGCATCTTTGAACACGGTAATATTTAAAGATATTATTTTTGGGTGAATGGATATCTAAATAATTCTAGTCTTTCCAATGAGGTTAATATTTTGAATTTATATGTTTATTTAAGGTTAAATTGAGCATCTTATTAATAAGTATTGGAACTTTGGGAGCCTCCATGCACAATTTTACTATTAGACAGATTTCCTATGCTAATAATTATTCAGCTTATAATGCCTGGTGATTTTTTATTTTATTTACAGAGAATCGTCAGCAGACATGTCAAGGTTGACAAACAGAGGTGCATTAGAAATATTTACTAAATATAATACAGCTAATAAAGTATGTGAAACGGTTCTTGAAGCCTGTAGCAAAACGGTATGTGTATGGATTCAGTTAATTAGTATAACTATTTATAGTATATATAACAATGATGATCGGTTAATTATCTAACATACATTTAACTTTCTGTAATGATATGAAAAAAGTATATGCATTCCCACATTGTGATTTGCTTTTTTTGTCTCTATGAAAATAAATAATTGTTATACAGTTAATTATTATAAACATATGTATAGATATAATCATATCTAATTATACTATCCTTCTAACTTTTTAACTGTTATTTTAAACTTTTTCATATATACATCACCAGACTTATTGTTTGGTGAAAATATTATTTGTAAATACGAGAGATAATTAAGTTATATAATCAGAACATGCTTTATTGTACAGCTGAACGAATCTTCACAATGATAGAAGTTATGGTCATTCATTGAAATGTGTTTGTTTGTGTTAATTAGCTAATATTAGCTAATATTAACTTATTTATTTAGTTACTTTTAATAATATATGACTTGTTTTTATTATTCATGACCATAATTATATGATACAATACATTTGATGCTAGTTTCATGCAACCAGCACACAAACAAATTTACATTCTCACATCAAACATGCACTCCCAATAAACATACATGAAATATACATTATAAACACTTGTAAAATGACCATATACATCATTACATAAATAGGGTGGCTCCTATGATAGCGACAATTGTATCTTAATAGGAGTAACCAACCCCAATTGAATAAGCTGTATGATTACATTCTATGGTACACTATTATCATAATAGGTGTACATTCGTTTGTATGTATTTTCTAAGAGTATGTAGAACATATAATGATATACGTATATGTATGCCTATGTAATGTTGATATTTTGTTGTTTTCATTGCTTTTAAGTGATGTCCAGAAAATCAATGAATTGGGGTCAAATAAACGTTACGTTATGTTATGTTAATTAATCTGCCTGTAAACATTAAACAAATTATTGAAGTAAATACAAAAGTAATGGCATTTAAAAAAAAACAGCCATTAAATAATTACTGTATATAATTTAGTCTATATGCTGTAATAAGATATATATATATATATAACGTGTTACCCCCCCCCCCCCCACAGGGACTTGCATTGGTCCAGAGTGTACTTCCGTTTCCTGCTAGTGCTGTGACATATGTATTTAATAAACATTCAATAAAATTAGAATTTTTTTTAAAACCAACCAGTAAATATAGTCAAATAATTAGGTCACTGAAAGGTTTCACATGAAAATGGTAAATGTTAAGGGTACACCTACCTCGTAGGTGCAGTCAAATATTTACTGGGCCCTCGAAGACAGTTGAATAGAAAAAAATACATAAATTCGAACAAATAATCCTTTAAATAGACCAAATCTAGGTAATAGCAGACATAAAATGTAATCTCAAGGTCATACCCTTCTCAAAGTCACACCATATTGAGGTCAACTTTGGGAGAAATATTTTTACAAATATATTTTGACAAGTTATAATGTTATAGCAGTTTTTAACTGCATTTCAGTGCAGTGATCCAGCCCTCAGCATGAATGTATGTTACACAGCAGGCTGTGCAGAGGTCACAGATTTGGTATAACTTTCAAAAAATTCAAATTGTTGTAAGTTTTGACTGAATGAAGATATTAAAATTCTGTAAATGGTTATACGAATTGTTACAAAGGGGATCTCAAAAAGTCCCAAGCTTTGCGAGATGTACGTTGTGCATGGTCCGTGACTTATGGTTGGGTTCGTAACCCAAAATTGTCCTGATAATGTGGGGTTCGCAAAAAGGGGAGTCCGCGCAAACCCCCTGTACCCCTCCCTCTGTCTACGGCCCTGAATCCCTAATACACCGGGAGCCCTGTGTTTTAATTTACAACGTATGTAAAAATTACCGACATATTTGACCTCATGGAATCGATGAACCCCCCGCCACCTGACATCACAAATATAAGTTGCTGCCGGGTCTTGGGTGGTGGAGTGCTCCCGAAGCACCCCTTAAAGTTTGCACAAAAGTACAGGAATGTTAACGATGCCAAGGCTATCTAGAGGATTTCGTAGTCCGGTAGATGGCGCCACTCGATATGCTGCAAAATGTATCCAGTCACTACACAAAATTAATAATTGTTTTGATATACATTATGTTATTCATAGGCGTTGAAACCAGGGGCTAGGGTTTTGGGGGTTGGGGACTGAAGATAGGGTTAGTCTCCAATATTTCGGCAATGGGATGCAATTATATGTTTTGGATAAGCTTCAAGCCTACTAGTACCAGTATAAACGCGACACATACGACTCGTCTTTATATATCTTCCTCGCGCTCTCGTTAATCGTCTGTCCAGACGTTGTCCGAATCTTCACCATCCATCGCTTCGACGATGTCCTTGTCATAACTTGGGATGCTGTCATCCCTTCTGACGTTCGGACAAGCCTGAGCAGAACGGCGGGAGTAACGAGGACGTCTGTGTCAGTTGATCTCACCAGAGTGTTTCCGATGGAGACGTTAATGGCGTTAAATGCGATGAGTGTGTCCGCCTCCTTGTGCCTACCTGCCTCGATGGTGTTCGATTCAACAGGTCTGCCAGGGGCAAAATGTAAAGCGCTTTAAGCAGTCCCGAGGCCTGGATACTACGCTATATAAGAACTTACCTTTACTTGTTTTAGTTCTTTCGCGCTGGTCTTCATCGGTATACATTTACCACCGTATGACACGTACAGGGTCCTCCTCCCTAGGAATGAATGACCCGTAGTGTGTTTTCTTACATCCATCCACGAGGAAACGGGCAACCTCGTCTTCGGGGGTGAGCTGGAGATAGGATTAGCCCCCTCCAATATTTAGGTTTTTGGAGAGCCTTAGCCCCTCTCCCATATTCACCGTTTTCCGACACCAGTGAATGACCGTGGTACATTTGTTCCCTCTTATCTGCCCGTTGAACTATCTACTGTTTACATGACGTGAGTGCACAAGAACAAAATGTGACGTAACAGCTCTAAGCAAAACTGATTTGCTGTTCGTTTTTGTAGAAGGCGAGTTGCCTCTATTGGAAATACTTTTCGCACTCAGGGAAGTTTACGTAATGGAACACGCGTCCGTATTTACTGGCTTCCTCTAAATAACCGCGATGATGTTATCCTCCTGCCTTCGGCAATAAAGCGAACGGCTGGTTATATTACTGGTGCACCTGTCGGTACCTGGCGTTACGCAGTCGTATCACTCTCAAGGTGCATCTCAAACTACACCACCTCCCACTCTAGCTGTCGTGTGTTGCTTTTCGTGCAGGCAGGCAGGCAGGCAGGCAGGCAGGCAGGCAGGCAGGCAGGCAGGCAGGCAGGCAGGCACGCACGCGCGCACGCACGCAGGCACGCACGCAGGCAGGCACGCAGGCACGCAGGCACGCAGGCACGCAGGCAGGCAGGTAGGCAGGCAATCAGGCAGGCAGGAAAGCAGGCAGGCAGGAAGGCAGGAAGGCAGGCAGGCAGGCAGGCAGGCAGGCAGGCAGGCAGGCAGGCAGGCAGGCAGGCAGGCAGGCAGGCAGGCAGGCAGGCAGGCAGGCAGACAGACAGGCAGGCAGGCAGGCAGGCAGGCAGACACACAGGAAGGCAGGCAGGCACACAGGAAGACATGCATGCAGGCAGGCAGGCAGGCAGGCAGGCAGGCAGGCAGGCAGGCAGGCAGGCAGGCAGGCAGGCAGGCAGGCAGGCAGGCAGGCAGGCAGGCAGGCAGGCAATCAGGCAGGCAGGAAGGCAGGCAGGAAGGGAGGCAGGAAAGCAGGCAGGCAGACAGGCAGGCAGGCAGGCAGGCAGGCAGGCAGGCAGGCAGGCATGTAGGCAGGCAGGCACAGGCAGGCAGGTTGGCAGGCTGGCAGACTGGCAGGCTGATAGGCATGTTGTTAGACAGGCAGGCTGGCAGGCAGGCAGGATGGATGGATGGATGGTTGGCTGGAAGGTTGGATGGCTGGCTGGCTGGCCGGCTGGCCGGTTGGTCGGTTGGCCGGTTGGCCGGTTGGCAGGCTGGTTGGCGTTTAATCATCCATAAATTGCGTTCTATTGGCCAAGGGTCTGGCGTTTTTACAGTGCTGATTTTCAGGACAACTAAGAGACGACAAATAATTGTTATTAGAAGAATCAATACACTAACGTATTGTTGTAAGTTCATTTCCTCTGAGACGTCAGGTCCACTCACATCTGTCTACGTTTATTCGCTTCCTTGAGCCATTGGTCTGTAATCCACCTATTGGAATATATGTTTAGAAAACACAACGGTAGTTATTTACTTACGTGTTTTGATATGCATGTTTTTCCTGGTCCTTTCTCCCCCGTGTGACCACTGACTGGCGACCAGGACGGAGCCAATGTGAAATAGTGATTCCTTGCTCCACGTGTCTGGGTGTAAGTTAGCTATATTAATTTTACAAACATGGGAGAAAACAATTAAATATATATTTAAAAAACAGAGCCTCGAGAGAATGAGTAGACCCCCTCGAGATTAAAAACGTGTAAGCGATATCACAGAATCCGCAATGGTGGCGTATTTAACGTTAAGATTACATTCCTCGAGTGAAACGGATTGTAGCGGATACTGCAGCTAGTTCGCTAGAACGTAATTCACATTGATCTCTACAATGTGAAGGAAGGGCAACTGTTGGCAGTGGAGTGGCGGGGCGTGCGTGTGTGTACCTGTGTGTGCCTGAGTGCGTGTATGCCTGTGTGCATGGGTGTTGTGTTTGTGTGTGCACGTGTCAGCGTGGGCGTGTGTGAGCGTGTGTGTGCGCGCGCGCGCGTGTGTATGGTTGAGTGTGCCCGTGTGCGTGCGTATGCGTATATTTTTACACACTCACTCGCACACTCACTCACCCACTCACCCACTCACCCACTCACCCACTCACCCACTCACCCACTCACCCACTCACCCACCCACTCACCCACGGTGTCTCCCCTTCTTTGCTTGTTTGATCCCTAGTTCAATCACAGCCGCTCAGTCTTTGTTAAAAAACCACATCCCAGCGTTTCTGCGTGTATTTTTTGTTGAGCGCGTCTCCGCCTCTCTCCGTCCGTCCGTCCGTCCGTCCGTCCGTCCGCCCCTCCCTCCCTCCCTCCCTCCCTCCCTCCCTCCCTCCCTCCCTCCCTCCCTCCCTCCCTCCCTCCCTCCCTTCCTCCGTCCCCCGTCCCGCACTCCCCTGTCTATCTCTTCCCTTCCCCGCCCTCTCCCCAATGAATGAATCCACACCCCGCCATCTCCATCCGCCCATTCGTTCGTTCCTTCTTTCCCTCTCGCTTCCTTTCTTGTCGTCCGTAGTGTCACCAGTCGCGTGCATAGCGTGCGCGCGCGGCGTGTGTATCTGTGTCTTTGTCTGTGTTTTATTGGTGCGTGCGTGCATACCTGCGTGTTTGCGCGGGCGTGCCTTCCCTGGTGTCTGACGTCCGATATATATTTTGAAAGTACAAGTCAGAACCAATGTGTTATCGGTGATTGTGATTCCGTGTTTGTTTTTCCTCTTTCATCATTCGTCTGGCGAAATAAGTATCGTACCAGACATTACCCCTACTAAACGTTTGCAGGAATGAGCTCAACATGGCTCACAGCAACACTCTTCCCAGCTGGCAGGGTTGGCCTCGCCTAATTTAGGTTCCTGACCACGGCCTTTATATATCGTCTTTGTCGTACTTCGTAGTCCAGAATGTTCACGGGATACGCTCTCCGCCCGTGGGTGAGACACGCAGCGTAACTACCGTTTCACTTTGTCTCAATTCATTCAGCTATGCAAATGGTAACTTCACAGCGGCGACCACATGAACAGAGGATTACCGAACAAAGTTTTTAACAATTGATAACAAGTATTGGGACAAATTAATTATAGACTCTAAACTTACCGTGTCGCTTCATTTTTAATATTTCATGCAAGACAACTAATTACGAACATGTTGCTAAGCATGATGCAGTTGTCCATGTTTCATAACCGCTGTCGTTCATAAATACAATGTCAAGAATTAATTACGAGGCGTGAATTCACCATCGGATGTTGACGTCGTTTTTTAAATAGTTGCAATAATAGCGCTTAATAATAGCGCTGTTGCAGTAAAAAAATGCTCGGCGAAATGCAAAAAAATATGTAACAAACATCATGTCCATTGTCAGTTGTTGGATTAGATCACCGAATGATTTGTTAAACCGCTGGCCCCGCCTTGCATCTGCAGTTACTCCCGAGTTGGTGTACTTCAACGAGCCGGATAAATCATTCGACAAATCTTCTTACTTGCCGTGCGTCGTCGTTACGGTGATGTATTGCCCCTAGACGAGTAGCGTGAATAGAACATGTCAATAAAACATGGTATTTCTGCTACATGCACCAAACAGTCGTCTGTATGTGAGTGTACCCGGAACTGGAAGTAGACTGGATAGTAAGAAACAACAACGGACGGATGCATGCGTGCGCGTGTGTAATAATGCATGTCTCAAATCAGATGTCATTCACTAACGAAAACAACTGTTTCGTGTATTATTTATGCAATAATTGATTTCATTGATACATCTGTGAGACTGAGTAGACCTAAACGTTCTAATTCCCGATCGTCGCTGTCCGTTTGCCATCTCTACTTCGTACGTTCCTTTCATTTTTTTCTACTTTACGTAGGTTTATAGAAACTATACTTGGTTTCTAGCAGCATCACACCGTCATTCAGCATTCATTTATAGCAAAATTGTATTACTTCTTTGATCAGATTAGTTGCTAGTCGTATATAATAGATAACCTTCCAACATGACTTCCACAGACTTGCTGCACGTTAATAACACGCACGCACGCACGCACGCACGCACACACACACACACACACACACACACACACGCATACACACACAGGCAGAATATCTCAGCCATCTTCGCTTCTCCGACGACATACTCATACGCGCTATACTACACTGCAAGAACTACAACAAATGCTGCAGGAGCTAGGAGCTGATGAAAGTGAAAAACAAGATAATTTCGAAGACAAAAGTGATGCTAGAAAATGACACACCAATATATATCAATACCACGCAGATAGTGAACGTTGAAAGTTACGTATATTTGGGACAGCGATACAGTATCAGAAACAAAAATCAAGACAAGGAGATTCAAAGAAGAATCACGGCCGGCTGGACAGCATTCGCCAAACACCGCGACATCTTCAAGGAACCTGCTTGAAGAGACATGCGTACTTCCAGCGATTACATGCTTTTCTGATCAACGTGCATTCACACAGCTGAGAGACAGGCGGTGTGGGAATGCTTACGATCTTTGAAGCAATTTTGCAGATGCGAAGAAGCATGTTTTTGTTTGAGACAGACAAAGCAGGGAAGAAACAGATACTACAATATGTCAACACTGATTCTATGATGCTCCTGTACAACATGAGCAGAAGTTTTGGTTGGACATGAAACGATCTTAGTTTCTAAACAGGTACAGTCTATGCTGGCACTATTTCTGCAAACCTTTAGCATGGGGGCCAAATGTAAATTATCAAGTGTTAACCAATATACTTGAAGGTGTCCGTTACTTCCACTGCCTCGCCATCAATAAGGAGCGGTCCGTCAAAGTGGCCACTGGTGCGGAAGTCAATACAGAGTTCCTTTGCTTTGCACACATTTAGTTGTTCTTGCACCACACTGAGATCACGGACACAGAGTTCTCATATGCGTGGAACGAATTTGATCCATTCAGGCACGCCATTACTGCTGCGTCGTCTGAGTATTTAGTCAAGACATTAGTCACATTCGCTCCTTAAGTCGTTAACCCGAATGAAGATAAAGGAGCGACGTGGAATGGTGGTTCCTGAAGATGCATGGACTGGCTGTAGGCCCAACTGCACACCGTCCAGATGGTTATTGGTAACATCACTTAGCGGGCACCGACACGTCCTATCAGCGGGAAACAACAGCGTTTACATACACTGTTGACGGATGCCCGAGGGTTGCTTGCGACACATGCCAATAGATGAGCCGCCCCAGGGGCCGGTCTTACGAAACTGTTGTGCTGTACGAAGTAACCAACGTGGATGTCGGCCAGTACGAAGGAATGCTTCGTGAGACAAGCATCTGCGCAGACCCGTAGCGTGGTTGATTTTTTGTAGGGGGTGCGGTTTTTTGGCCTGTGAGATTTTAATGGTATCCGGAGGGTAGTATTGGAAGTTTTTTCGCGGTGTCGTTCAACATTTTTGTTGCAGTCTCAAATCATGAATTCCCTCCAAGCGGAACTAGTTCCCCCAAGCGGAACCCTTTTGTCTCAAGGAGGGTGGGGGTGCTCGCGCCCATCGCACCTCCTAGTCTACGGGCCTGCAGTTAACTATTTCACTAACATGACTTATGAGGTCATGCGCCTGATTTCGTGTTCTTTCAAACCGATTTTGCTCCAGAATTTGGTGTGTCACGGAAATAGTATCATCGGTGATACGGTGACAGGTTTTTTGCATTCTGAAAAAGATCCTTAAATTTAGTAAACGGATTCTGTTTAATGAAAAATTTTCTTAGTGAAACAGTGCCCTGGTCTGGCTGGCGTCGATCGAGTCTCGGCACCCTGGAAAGGTAATCGACATCGGCAGATTTACTCGGGGCCACGCAGCCTCAATAGATGCCCCATCGGCATGTAAAACCTGTACAGAATTCATACATGTTAAGACAATATTATATTTTTTGGAAGAGTGTTCGGACTAGCCCCATTTTAACGGTGCAACGTTTCGTTCGGATCAATCAAGAAATGCAGTCGTACATATGAGATATGTAGGTAACAACAGACATACAGCAGGAATGGCAGACACACTCACACTGAGATTTGTGTGTCTAATGTCCTTGCGCAATGTTAACTACCGTTGTCCAAAACAACGGCACTAGCTTGAAGCTGGGGACAATGTCGAGATACCTCACTTTACAGTCACGTTATGAAGCAGTTAGAGATAATGTCTGTAGGGGAAGGCATGGGATGCGCATGCTGAGGCACACCTCATTATTGACCGCACCACGTAGTTAGTCGTTCTAGAACTGTGTTGTACAACAGCACCTACAAAACACACTCGTCTGAAATGGCGAATTGATTTCGTTATCGAATTCAAACCCCTAGCGTGTTTAGTGTGTTTTAGGGGGTGCATTTTCGGCCTGGGATTGCACATTCCCCACAAACATCCATCGGATTTCATCCGAGCCGTGAGTTTAAGGAATGTCCCAAATTGTGGATGGTGCGTTAGACTCAAGCAGTTTAAGGAGTATCTTCATTACTAACGACGTGGAGGCATCGTTAACCCTCAACATGCCTTCCAACGACTCATGCAGGCATGATGTCATGACTGCAACAAGTATTCGGCCGGTGGCTGACATGAAGCCTGACGGTACTGGAACAAATCATTCAGTTATATTTAACACTCAATTAGTATCAAGCACCCAATGTATTGTACACGTCATGTGCAAACAACGACCCTGCGTTGGAGAAAACTTGAATGTTTGGAAATTGAAACACCGAAAAATCGAAAAACAAAAAAACGTAGCTACAAGAGTCGAATCACATCAGAATATACGCAAACAGTGACTTTCTTGGAAGCAGCAAATCTCGCGAAAACAAGGATAAGAATTAAATGTTCGTCGACGTTGTTCTATTGTCGACAGAGGCCACCCAGGCACCCTTGAGCGTGTTTTGTATAACCCATTAATATGCAAATTAGTTATCGCCGTTAAAATATATACTTGGTAAACGGCGTGTACAACGAGCCCGCGAGATATGTCATAAAGTTGACATTTTTCATTCTTATACATTAAAATGTTGTTTTCTATGGGACCATCTTCTCCACTTATCTGACTACGTATGTGCTAAAATTTGGCGTATTCCTAATAACATTACTGTATCTATGGGGTATTTCAAAACACCACCCGATTTTTTACTCACTAAAAAGTGCGTCCAAAACGGGCCCCCTGCACATCCACTTGTATATTGTTCAGTCGTCATCACACATTTTGCAAATACATTTTGCACACTCGGACCCTGGCCAGTCATGGTGTGCCCACGCAGCACATTAGTCACATTTCATCCTGGCTTCTCCGTCCTTATTGTCCGAAAACAGTTGGTGCATTATTGTTTCTGCACCAAGTTGTCTCGCTTGTTTTCGAAGCTTTGAGACATCGCAGTGGCACGGCGAACGATCCCTTCCTTCCACGTGTAGTTCCACTCGTGGTGGGTGGTGGCTCCTTCCTGTAGTTTTTGTCAGATTTTGTTCTTAATCGAAGTTGACGTTTGTAATTGAGCCTGATGAGGCGTGCCTTTTCTCTGTTAGTCGACCTTCGCTTTGTTGATTGATCTTCTTTCAGTGTAGGTGATACACTCGCCAAGGGGTTTATTATCATGGTTTGGTGATACAGTTGTACATGCAACTTGACAATATACCAATACATTACACTACTTGATAATATAATATGTATCCATAAAGCTCATATTGACATAATATAAAAATAAAGTATTAATATTTTTGTTTCGCTTAAGAATACCATAGTAAGTAATACCATAATCCACTACAAATTGAGGTGTGAGTATTGAACCAACAAACGATAGCGAACCCCTGTTAGCATGGCGCACCACTTAGGGGCCCGTTATGGGCGCATTTCAAGGCCTCGGGTTGATTATCAATTTGAATACAAGCTCTTCATGCTTTTAAAATCTAATACACACATATCAGAGCATACACAGTTGGTTTATGCATATCGCAGTTTCCGTTGTTTTCAACGAGCACAAACAGAAATACGATATTTTGAATATAGTGTTAACATTTTAAGACAAGTATTAAAAACAATCGGTTGAAAATCGCCTCTTTGAATGGCCGTTTCGCGCTTCCGACTAATATTCACTAGTGCTCAATTATGAGTTATTTATCTGTGCTACCACAAATGTAGCTGTATATAGTACAATAACGTCAAAAGGCTGGGGGCCCGTTTTGGGCAGGAGGCCCGTTTTGCACGCCGTTCCCCTACTTTTCGTTCAAACGCAAGCAACGTAAATCGGTACGCTGCATTTTTAAAGAAAATGAATAGAAAATTAGTTTGGCGATAGTACAGACGAGCGTTCAATTAACATATGTAGTACCGATCGTAGGGGAAGGTGGGGGGAAGTGTACAGGAAGGTGGGGGAGTGTATAGGAAGGTGGGGGAGTGTAGGGGAATGTGGGGGAGTGTAGAGGAAGGTGGGGGAGTGTAGAGGAAGGTGAGGGAAGTGTAGAGGAAGGTAGAGGTGGAGTGTAGAGAAAGGTGGGGGAGTGTGTAGGAAGGTGGGGGCGTATAGGGTAAGGTGGGGGGTGTAGAGGAAGGTGGAGGAGTGTAGGGGAAGGTGGGGAGAATGTATAGGAAGGTGGGGAGAGTGTAGATGAAGGTGGGGAGTGTACAGGGAGATGGAGGAGTGTTGGGGAAGGTGGGGGAGTGTAGGGGAAGGTGGGGGAGTGTAGATGAAGGTAGGGGAGTGAAGGGGAAGATGTGGGCGTGTAAGGGAAGGTGGAGAGAGTGTAGGGGAAGGTGGGGGAGTGTATGGGGACGGTAGAAAGAGTGTGGGGGAAGGTGGGGAGAGTGTAGGGGAAGGTGAGGGGAGTGAAGGGGAAGGTGGAAAGAATATAGGGGAAGGTGGGAGAGTGTAGGGAAAGGTGAGGAGAGTGTAGAGGAAGGTGTAGTGGAAGGTGGGGGAGTGTAGGGGAAGGTGGGGAGATGAAGTGAAGGGGAAGGAGGGGAGAGTGTATTGGAAGGTGGTGGTGAAGTGAAGGGGAAGGTGGGGAGAGTGTAGTGGAAGGTGAGGAGAGTGTATGGGAAGGTGGGGGAAAGTGTCGGAGAAGGTAGAAGAGTGTAGGGGAAGGTGTGGTAGAGTGTCGGAGAAGGTGGGGGAGTGTGGAGGAAGATGGGGAAGTGAAGGGGATGGTGAGGGAGTGTAGGGGAATGTGGGGGAATGAAGAGGAAGGTGGGTAGAGTGTATGGAAAGGTGGGGAGTGTAGAGGAAGGTGGGGGAAGTGAAGGGGAAGGTGAGGAACTGTAGGGGAATGTGGAGGAATGAAGGGGAAGTTGGGGAGATTGTAGGGGAAGGTGGGGAGTGTAGATGAAGGTAGTGGGAGTGAAGGGGAAGGTGTGGGAGTGTAAGGGAAGGTGGAGAGAGTGTAGGGGAAGGTGGGGGAGTATACGGGGACGGTAGAAAGGGTGTAGGGGAAGGTGGGGAGAGTGTAGGGGAAGATGAAGGGAGTATAAGGGAAGGTGGGGAGAGTGTAGGGGAAGGTATGGGAGTGAAGGGGAAGGTATGGGAGTGAAGGGGAAGGTGGGAAGAATGTAGGGGAAGGTGGGGGAGTGTAGGGAAAGGTGAGGAGAGTGTAGAGGAAGGTGTAGTGGAAGGTGGGGGAGTGAAGGGGAAGAAGGGGAGAGTATAGGGGAAAGTGGGGAGAGTGTATAGAAAGGTGGGGGAGTGTAGGGGAATGTGGGGGATGAAGTGAAAGGGAAGGAGGGGAGAGTGTAGTGGAAGGTGGGGGGTGAAGTGAAGGGGAACGTGGGGAGAGTGTAGAAGAAGGTGGGGAGAGTGTATGGGAAGGTGGAGGAGTGTATGGGAAGGTGGGGAGAGTGTCGGAGAAGGTGGGGGAGTGTAGAGGAAGGTGGGGGAGTGAAGGGGAAGGTGGGGGAGAGTGTCGGAGAAGGTGGGGAGAGTGTACGAGAAGGAGGGGGAGAGTGTCGGAGAAGGTGGGGGAGTATAGAGGAAGGTGGGGGAGTGAAGGGGAAGGTGTGGGAGTGTAAGGGAAGGTGGAGAGAGTATAGCGGAAGGTGGGGGAGTATACGGGGACTGTAGAAAGGGTGTAGGGGAAGGTGGGGAGAGTGTAGGGGAAGGTGAAGGGAGTGTAAGGGAAGGTGGGGAGAGTGTAGTGGAAGGTGGGGGAGTGTAGGGAAAGGTGAGGAGAGTGTAGAGGAAGGTGTAGTGGAAGGTGGGGGAGTGAAGGGGAAGGAGGGGAGAGTATAAGTGAAGGGGAAGGTGGGGGAGTGTAGGGGAATGTGGGGGAATGAAGAGGAAGGTGGGTAGAGTGTATGGGAAGTTGGGGGAGTGTAGAGGAAGGTGGGGGGAGTGAAGGGGAAGGTGGGGGAGTGTAGGGAACTGTGGTGGAATTAAGGGGAAGGTGGGGAGGTTGTAGGGGAAGGTGGGGAGAGTGTAGGGGAAGGTGAGGAGAGTGTAGGGGAAGGTGGGGAGAGTGTAGGGGAAGGTGGGGGACCAGGACAACGGAGGAGCTGTATGGGAGGATTCATAACCTGAAACGGTGGTTGCCTCGTTTCCTAAAAACCACCAGATTGCATGACGCACACAAGTATGCAACATACGCAAGCACGCACGGATATAATCACACACGCACACACGCACGAACGCACGCAAGCATGCATGCACGCACGCACGCACGCACACATATCAAACACATACACACATACACACACACACACACACACACACACACAAACACATAAATACACACACACACATATATGCACGCACGCACGCACGCACGCACACACGCACGGATGCACGCACACACGCACACACACACACAACCACATAAACTCACACACATACAAACACACACACACACAAACTACTACTACTAATAATAGTAATAGTAGTATTACTACTACTATTATAATAGTAAAAAGATGCAAGGTTTTCTTGTAAGTGAAATCATTTGTTTGTATGAACAGGACAACTTCAGTATTATGTGTGTGTGTGCCGCCACCCCCAGTGGCAATGCAAGCCCAGATTCTGCTTCGTACTGACACGCGTCGTACGGTACCGTGGCATGGGTCTCTATTCCTCATCTTCATGCTGCGTGAATGTGAGCTGACGGTCGGCTCTTATTGTAGCCGGCGAAGTCGTTTCTGCAGTTAATCCTGATCTGTTAATGCCACATAAAGTTGGTTTCCTGGCTTCTGGGGTGTCGAGCTACCTAATAGTGAAAAGAATGATTGTCTGTCACCAATACATAATGGTCTGCGCTCATTTACCGTGCATGCCGTAATCTGCCCTTTATTGGAAATCACATTTGGGTGATTTGTTACCTTTAATATTATGTGTGATCGGTGTGAAATGTGGGCATGCTATGCTATCAAAATAAGATTGACTTTGAAATGGCTTCTCAGATTAAAATTGCATGCGGGTAAGAAGGCAACAGCGTACTCTCGCTATAATATATAGCGAGAGTACGTATATGCATATATATATATATATATATATATATATATATATATATATGTTTCCTAGTGAACTGAAAACTGCCTTAGTGACACCGTTACTGGAGAAAGCCTCACTTGACCAGAACGAACTGGAGAACTATCGTCCCATCTCCAACCTCGCTTTCATAGGAAAGTTGATCGAGCAAGTCGTCCTCAAACGCCTGAATCTGCACATGGCAACGAATAAGCTGCATGATGAAATGCAGTCGGCTTATAGACAACATCATTCTACAGAAACAGCTCTGATGAAAGTACAACACGACATCGTGCGCAACCTTGACACGGGACGTTGTGTCATGCTGGTTCTTCTTGACACGAGTGCAGCATTCGACACGATTAACATTGACGAATTTTTTTACACTCTGGTTAACGATTCAACATCGGCGGTATGGCACTTAACTGGTTTAGATCATACTTGACCGGCAGATCTCAGTGTGTCACGATTGGTTCGTCTTCTTCTAACGCAATCCCCATCTACCACGGTGTATCTCAGGGTTCAGGACTTGGACCAGTGATGTTCAACGCATACACGACACCCATTGCTGACATCTGCAAGAAACACCATGTGCTTTACCACCGATTCGCTGATGACATCCAGCTATACGTCAGCTATAACCCTATGGTGTCTGACGAACTGGAAAACGCTAAACAGCTACTCATTCAGTGCATCGCCGAGATTAGAGCCTGGATGCTGATGCATCAACTTAAACTCAACAATGACCAAACTGAGTTTATCGTGCTGCAATCATCGCACAATCTACGTGTTTATGGCAGCCCCAGCTTGGAACTACCTGGACTTACCTTGCAAACAACAGATACAGCTGCTACTTTGATCGACACATGCAGCTAGACCGCTACTGTTCTTCGGCCTACTACCATTTGCGCCTGATCGGCAGAATTCGTCACTTGCTGCCGCGAGATGCGTGCCATGCTGCAGTACGCTTTGTGACAAGTCGCCTCGACTACTGCAATTCGCTACTCGGTAGATTGAACAATGAACAGACCAACCGACTTCAACGAGCACAGAACTCGTTCGCTCGCCTCATCAACCGCATCAGACGGCGAGATCATATCACGCCGATTCAACAATCACTGCATTGGCTGCCGATCAGAATGAGAACCACCTTCAAGATATGTACTTACATATTTAAGATCCTGCATGGCTTAGCCCCGGACTACCTCAACTGTGCGATAGTTCGCAACGCGCCCACGCGTGCATTGCGATCGGCGAGTGACGCAACGCTTCTCGCGGTGACGGTGTCAAAGAGAACTATCGGACTATGAGCTTTGTAGTGACAGGCCCACAGATGTGGAATAGCTTGCCAAAGTGTGTGCGATCGGTTGGAACATTGGAAACAACTTAAAACCCATCTATTTCGCCTGCACTACATGTCTTGATGCAAGCACTGCTGCCAATATCTAAATGACACTGGTTTCTAATTTATAGTATTGATTGGTTTTTAAGAAACACCTTTGTGGCTTGAATTTTAACAAAATATACGACGGAATGCACGAACGCACAAGGTGCTCGGGCATCCATTTTCGATGGTTGACGGAATTTTTGCGAGGCAACAGATCACGTGATGGATAGGTCAATTGCGATAAAGGGTTTAGTACAGGCGACGATGGAACACTGTGCGTATTACTGTCAGTAGTAGGTATATATAGGAGCGGTTCTAGAATGTGCATGGAAATTGCATAAACCATTTATAAATACAACTGTTGGCAAACCCTGTCAGAGCGGTTAGAACTACAAATGCCAGTACAAATTACACACCGCTTAAATGTACATTAAACTCGTCTATGCGTTGAAATAACCAATTTTGGGCGTTAACGTTAGGATTAGGATTTCGATGTTGCCTTAATTGGGGAATTTAAAAGTCGTTCCTTTTAAAGACAACCGTGAACTTCAATATGTTTAATTGCTGTTTCGTTTGCCCGTGTTTCGATTAATGTTCACATATAAATGTGCCGATAGCTTCACGTACACTAACAGGATATACTGCTTAAATGGGCGAATTGCTGCTATATGTGCGACTACAACATTGGATTGCTGCCAGCGTTGAGCTCGCCGCAGACGTCATAGCGACAACAAGAAAAAAGGTGATTCAACATGAACAAGCGCGCAGCATTCTGTGCCGGATTGCCCAATTCTACGTAACTGCATTTGCTGACCAATCGACATCGACTTCCGTAGATACGCACCATGTCGAACATGACGGCGTGAAGGGGAAAGAGCGATTAGAGCGCGCAGGCAATGCCGGCTGGCTGGCGATAAGTCACTCCACGCCGACCGCTATCGTCAAGCTCCTCTCCTCTTGACACCGGGTGGCCGGCGAGAGACGGCCGATAACCACAGAAACAACCGGCTCACCGTAATTACTAGAACAAACTTGGTTTCTTTCATGTGGAGCTCCCTGTTTGGAGCGGCTCCAGTGACGGCGACCCCGACACTGACACAGCGGGAAATCCCGGGGCTACGACATGTGTTCTATTAATTTTGTTCTAGTTGTTTCAGGCGCTCGGCAACGTTCTATTAACTGACTAGTCTGTATAGTGTGTTACAATGTTATGGTTTTATCAGGTCTCATTCCACTAGTCAGCCTTTTTCAGTACATTAACGCCAAACTGACCTTTATATGCTGGCACTGAGGGTGGTCACTGCCAGGGTGCTTGTCGTCCTCAGTGGTTCTTTTATGTTCCAAATTGAGACATGACCGACATTAACGTGACTTCCGATTCACGAGGGGATTCACAGTCCCCAAATTGAGAGCCAGGTTTTTACACCAAATATACCATGCCTGCCCGGTCCGGGTTTTAAACTCAGAGCGGTGGCATGCCAGGCGGGTGTATAAACGACGCACTATCACGCTCTGTAGAGCTAGAACGCCACATTCCAGTGTGCATCCGTCCGCCATTAAATAGAAATGCATTATTTATGGGTGGTCCCATAAATTTGCCAACTAAAGAAAAACATGCCTGGTTTCGTATTGTTTCAGTGTTGGTGCTAGTAGCGTGAATATATTTAAAAAGAAAATCGACACATACCTTAAAAGGGCAGGATACACGTAGATAAAAAGTATTGGACTCTCGATAAGCCAAAAGGCTTCCTTGTCCACCTGAGTTAATTTTATGGATGACAATCTTGTTAAATCTTGTTAAATTACAAACCACTGCTCATCCTACCCCCGCCAACAAGTGGTGTGGAACGTGTGTTCTGAGTGGCTTCCGAAACCACAACCAGATCCGCCGGATTCAACTGACGTGATGTGGTGTCCAAGACATCACCCACCACGCTGTCCGCTTCTCATATCCACAATAGCATCAGTGTGCATTAGTAAATATTCCACTCGATAGGTGGCGCCAATGTATCGATTATTCCCCGTGATAGTGTACGTAGTGACGACCAACCCCACCCTTACGTCTTTTTGACTTTGCGTACTTATGCGTCCATCCCTTGAGTGTATTTTACTATTAGGTTGCTATGGCAATCACACAAAACTCGAACTCGATGTACGATGGCAGGTTCCTATAGCAATCGTGACGTTTAAACAAAAACACATACAATGTCTAAAGTATTCCGGTGAGGCATGAAAATATTATAACGATCGCACAAAATCCATGCTAAGACTTCATTAACTCTGCAGAAACTGCGACGTATACAGGCTACACGCCCGCAACCACCTTAATCGTATAATCTCTAGATCAGCAAATACCTTAATCCGGAATAGGACCAACTGCACGGATATCTTCTGGCAATATGCGCGTGCTCCTGGCTCAGGAGTCAACCTACGTCTTAGTGTGATTCAAGAACACAACCATTGTTGTGTTTTATGAAAAAAAATTCAATTTACCTGCCTAATATAATTTGTGCCGCAGTCATTAAAATGTCATCCCTAAATTAATTTCGAAATATAATTGTTATGTCCTTGTAACGTAACTTGGCAACTCACTTATATAGCTTAATTATCTATGGCAGAGGCGCGGAGACTGTTACATAACAGTTACCAGCAGTTCATACAAATACTCAATATACTATGACATGGTCAACGGAAACGAACAGTAATCTTATTAACATAAACTGTAGGTTTTTTTTTTTACATACACGTCAAGAACAAATAAACTTGTCTATTTTGTTGTAGCGTTTCGGGTAGGTAGTAAGGTCTAAGATATGTCTAAAGTATGTTTTCCTATTGGCTCTTGCGTATGCGTGTGGACACACTGTCTGGATGCTGAAATGGATATCAATGTTGCATCATGTGTACGTATGATTTACTGTGATTCGCCAAGTGTGGAAAGTGCATATAACGTTCCCAGCATGCATTTCGGTCCCGGTGTCTGATTTAGCCCAAGTGCAAGACCAGCGAGCGTTCTTCAGCAAGTCGTATTTAGCCTGTCGCTGGGTTGAGTCACAAAGTCGCGTTAGAGCAGCACATAGCAAGACCAGCGATTATATCTGCACTGAAGTCTTATTTAGACTGTCCTTGTGTATTCTCGTAGGAGCAAGCTATAGCGAGAACAACAAGTGTTCCTGTACTAAGGTCTTTTTTAAACTGTCTTTGTGTGATTTACGATATAAAGTGGGAACAGCAAACAGCAAATGTTTCTGCAGTACCCGTACAGTCCATAAGTCATAAAAGAACAGGAAGCAACACTATCCAAACACAAACAAACACACACACACACACACACACACACACACACACACACACACACACACACACACACACACACACACACACACACACACACACACACACACACACACACACACACACACACACACACACACACACACACAGACACACACACACACACACACACACATCTATTTTGGGAAATAAGTATTACATTAAACGTGTGCTATTATTATTGTTGTTGTACGTTTGTTGTTGTTGTCATCAGATGTATTGGTGGGCACTGAATGCGGGATTAGCGCGTTTCTGACCCTCTCTTACCCTCATTTGCCGGAGTTGCGTATTCAGCCTCTCTTCGTGAAATGCCCCGGATACGCCTCTTAGATGTCGTCGTTGTTGCTGCAACTGCTGTTGTTGCTGTTGTTGCGAGCACCTGTTGAAGCATTGATGTGATATTCCCACCTCCTGAGAGCCTCGTCAGGCTTGGTGCGTGCAGTTGTATCAACGACAAGAGCACCGATCTTTGTGTCATCGCAACCCTGGATCCTTACCAGAATCTCCCAAAAATCTCCCTAGAAATGATCCTACCCATACACATTGATGGTTATATATTTTATGCTCAGAAATCGAATAAGATTGCCGTTCAAGCGAGAACAAGAGGAGGTTAACGTGCACGTCTGTGCACACGACGCGTACAACAGACAGGTTTGTGCAGTTGGTTCGATCAACACATGAAAGACAAGGTTTCAAACAGTAACGAACACGTAACTATGTACAGAATATACATGCACTGGCAGTGTTTGTGTTGCCGTTCTGGTGACGGTGTTGCATTATTTTTTTCTAATAAATGGTTCATAAACGTGCACGAATGTCACTGCTCACTGCCGTGTGGGAGTGTGGTTAGATCGCACGTCAAATGACGATTGCATAACTATATACATAAACTCGCGAAGCGTACACATTTGTTAATTCGTCGCGTGTGTTAAGTCAGACCTATGTCTGCTACTGAGCACGTTTACCGACCCATATCGGCCGTCCTTCGTGTTGGCCGCGTAATTATGGTCTCTGCGCGGTTGATCGCGTCGTCCTCCATCCAACTGCATCCGGCCAAACTCATGCGTCATATCCGTTGCGACGGTCTCAGAGCGACGATAATGGTAGTTGGTGGTTGGCTTCACGTATATCTGGGTATCGGTCGCCGCCTTCCGATACACGCGCAGCGGCCGCGTCGTCGATAGAGTCGAGCTGTCGTCGCCGTTCGCGCTGCCGTCGGCGACGTCCCGGCGACTGTGGCGACCAGACGACACCTCGAAGTTGTCGTTGGACGAGCGCGTCTGGCGGAAGGCCGGCGCGTGGCTGCTGTAGATGCTGTCCGTGAAGTAGTCCGACTCGTAGTGCGACGACAGAATGGGCCGCTTCAGCGTCGAATCTTTGCTCTCCTTCGGGCGGCGCGCGTTCCGCGGCACGGTCAGGTACGCCTTGGAAAAACGGGACTCCGGCTCGGAACTGCCTCGGTCGGACCCGAACGAAGGGAAGGACGAGTGTTTCGCGAGAATGCTAGTGGCTAGGCGAGATTTGAACGAGCGACGTAGCGACGCTGCTAACAGGCTGCCATTGCTCTGTTTCTCCTCCTTGGCGTCTTTGCGTTCGGCGGCCCGTTTCGCCCTCTCGCACGGCGGTGTCTTGCCGCCGTACTGTCGGCGATCCAGCGAATTCAGAATCGGCGATGAAGCGTTCTTTGTGAACATGCCGGTGTCAGGCACAGGCTGGTGCCGCGGGTCGAGGTACCCGCGGTTACGAGCGAACTTTATCAACTGCAGCCGGAAGCCTTTATTCCACAGGACGACGGAACGTTTCGCCTTAAGTAGTTTGATCACCTCGAGCAGGTACATGTGGTGGTTGGCCATGAGGTAGGCAGCGCACACCGCCCCGCTGCGGTTGATGCCAAGATTGCAGTGCACCAGCACATTGGTGCCGCGTCGCTTAGCCTTGTCGATGAATCTAAACGCCTCGAAAAAGTGCTGCATGATGTCGAACTCGATGCGGTCTTCGGCCGGGATCGCCAGATACGCCTCGATGCGGGCGCAGCTCGGGTACGGCGGCTTCTTGAAGTCGAGTCGCCGCGACCCGGCGCAGTTGAGCACATACGTGATGTCAAGCCGCTTCAGCGCCGCGATGTCGTCAGCATTCTTCTGGTTGCCGATGAAGAGGTGCGGTGCGAGCTTCACGGCGTGCTCCGGCGGCCCCATCAACGGGTACGCTTCGAGGATCTCGCGTATCTCTCGCAGGTACTCGCCGTCGTCGGCCTCGCACGCCCGCGCCACGCTCCGGCCGCTTGTCTTGCTCTCGGAACACGCCCGTCGGCGCATCGCCGCGTCTGAAAGTAAACAACTCGTTCAGTCATGGCGTGCATTGTTTACGGATGAGGAGCATGTGTTATTTATGTTTCGTTCGCCCGCTCGCACCTGTTCCGCGTCATCTGGGTCAGGACGCGAGCAGCAGACGTATTTGTTCTAATTGAAAACCTTGCGAGAGTGTGCACCTTTCATTTGCGCTGAATGGGTCGCTGTCTATGTCTGACTACTCCCAAATACACCGAACAGTAACAAGGCTGTTCGGTGTTAAGTTACCTGTAGAGATGTACTTTACACGATGCACAATAACTATGATAACAAAGATAGTGTCCAAAGCCAGTCGCAACCAGTATATGAACGTTTGCAGGAAGCGACGACGTAACTGTGCGGCACGAGAGGAAACGTGGGTATCATATTGTGTCCGACACGATGACGCAGGGTCAAACTAGAATGTATTGAATGTTCGAGTTAATGGGTGGTGGTAGGACTCTGCAAATATGTGAATTCGAAAAATATTTTCATGATAGCTATCTGGAAGAGAGGGAGAGAGAGAGATTGATAGAGAGAGAGAGACAGAGAGAGAGAGAGAGAGAGGGAGGGAGGGAGGGAGGGAGGGAGGGAGGGAGAGAGATAGAGAGAGAGGGAGAGAGATGGAGAGAGAGAGAAAGAGAGAGAGAGAGTGCGAGAGAGAGCGAGAGACAGACAGACAAACAGAGAGACAGACATACAGACAGCACACAGACAGACATAGAAAGATAGAGGGTAGAGAGAACGAGAGCGAGAGAAGGAGAGAGACAGAATAAATTATAAATATATTCATGATAGCTATCTGGAAGAGAGGGAGAGGGAGAGGGAGAGAGAGAGAGAGATAGAGAGAGAGAGAGGGAGGGAGGAGGGAGGGAGGGAGGGAGGGAGGGAGAGAGAGAGAGAGAGAGAGAGAGAGAGAGAGAGAGAGAGAGAGAGAGAGAGAGAGAGAGAGAGAGAGAGAGAGAGAGAAGAGAGAGAGAGAGAGAGAGAGAGAGAGAGAGAGAGAGAGAGAGAGAGAGAGAGAGAGAGAGAGAGAGAGAGAGAGAGAGAGAGAGAGAGAGAGAGAGAGAGAGAGAGAGAGAGAGAGAGAGAGAGAGAGAGAGAGAGAGAGAGAGAGAGAGAGAGAGAGAGAGAGAGAGAGAGAGAGAGAGAGAGAGAGAGAGCGAGAGACAGACAGACAAACAGACAAACAGACAGACAAACAGACAGACAGCACACAGACAGACATAGAAAGATAGAGGGTAGAGAGAATGAGAGCGAGAGAAGGAGAGAGAACAGAGGGACAGAGAGCAGAGAGACAGAGAGACAGAGAGACAAAGACAGAGAGACAGAGAGACAGAGAGTCAAGAGGGGATTATGTGTCCGGGTGCCTGAGTACGCGATGGTTGAGTGAGTGAGGTGAGTGAGTGAGTGAGTGGTGAGTGAGTGAGTGAGTGAGTGAGTGAGTGAGTGAGTGAGTGAGTGAGTGAGTGAGTGAGTGAGTGAGTGAGTGAGTGAGTGAGTGAGATAGTTAGTGGGTGGATGGGTGGGTGGGTGACTGAGTGAGTGAGTGAGTGAGTGAGTGAGTGAGTGAGTGAGTGAGTGAGTGAGGAGTGAGTGAGTGTGGTGAGTGAGTTAGTGGTTGGGTGGATGGGGTTGCTGAATAAGTGAGCGAGCGAAGGAGACGAGGAGTGAGGGAATTAGCATCGTAATAAGAAATAGCTTTCATAATCAGCAAGCAAACAGGTAAGGCCCATTCAAATCGATTTGCTATGATTTACACTTAGACTTACATGTTATCAACCCAACATGTTACTGCGCATTTTTACGTGGGTATCTGATAATATGACGTACACGTATTTGACAGCTTTGCTTTCCGCAATCCTTGGGACCCAATCATAACACTTAATCACCCAGGCAGACCCACCCGAACACGGAAGTGAACTTTATTCCAGTTACTGCATCCACCAGTGAAATTCTTCGGTATGATCTTAGCCGCACACACCAGGAACACTATGTCTTCGCTCAGCCCTGCACCAATATTGGCTGGTAGAACAGGGACACTAAGTCTTGGCTCTGCCCTGCACCAGAACGTGCAATGTTTGGCAAACGCCCTAGTCCATTTTTATTTTCGGATCGCATGTTCACGGAATAACTATCGTTATTGAACAAATAATATCATACCCATAAAAAGAAAGGTTTCTATTTTGCGTAGTATATAGTCATTAGGACTGTTCAAAGTTATTTATCCTTCATTTCCTGCCAGACCTGTTCAATCGAACGACTTTTCTCCGAAGCATACACCCACGCTGCGATTACTGTGCGAAGACTATTCGTACACCTGTATATATACAGCCATACATTCATTGATTCAGCTCAATGAACTATGGCAACGTGGAATGAACAAACTTGCTAAAGGTTCTAAACATCGATAAGAGGATTCGAACCCATCGATTTAGAGTGCCACTTTGTAATCACCAGGGCAACCCACAAATAACATGACACTTTGTAATCACCAGGGCACCCCACAAATAACATGACACTTTGTAATCACCAGGGCACCCACAAATAACATGACACTTTGTAATCACCAGGGCATCCCACAAATAACATGACACTTTGTAATCACCAGGGCACCCCCACAAATAACATGACACTTTGTAATCACAAGGGCACCCCACAAATAACATGACACTTTGTAATCACAAGGGCACCCCACAAATAACATGACACTTTGTAATCACCAGGGCACCCCCACAAATAAGATGACACTTTGTAATCACAAGGGCACCCCAAAAATAACATGACACTTTGTAATTACAAGGGGACCCCACAAAGAACATGACACTTTGTAATCACAAGGGCACCCCACAAATAACATGACACTTTGTAATCACCAGGGCACCCCACAAATAACATGACACTTTGTAATCACCAGGGCACCCCACAAATAACATGATACTTTGTAATCACCAGGGCACCCCACAAATAACATGACACTTTGTAATCACCAGGGCACCCCACAAATAACATGACACTTTGTAATCACAAGGGCACCTCACAAATAACATGACACTGTCAACACAAGTAATACGTTACACCTCTTCAGTATAGACGATATGTAGTTTATTTGATACAAAAAACACTTGCATTTAACCCCATGAATCGTCCGCAATGCGTCAATTTCCGGGCGAACGTGCTGACTTGTGATTTTGTATACACACATATGTTGTTGTATTCATCGAAAGTTATCTAAGGAAATGTCAAGGCATATTCATTCTTATGAAATGTGGTATCCGATCAATAAGATTACTCAAAGCACTTTACATTTCCTTTACATTACTATTCATTCGATCACCCAAACGACTTATATGGGAACCATTCAGCCACGCTGCACTTTCTGCGCAAAGACTATTTGTTCGCAAGCATACACCTCTGCCTAAGTCAGATACTCATTTACACAGCCGACGTTACTGGTGCAACGTGGGGTGAACGACATTGTCGAAGCTTCAATACGACAACTGGAGGATTCGAACTTAGATTATCTTCAGATTATCTCTACCGATTGATGGTACGATGTTCTAATAGCATGCTATGCAACGCGCCTCACGACACTGTTGTCATGTACCATGACACTACAAAACGCAACAAACAACTGTGTGAATTATTGTGATCGTTATCTGGGTGATTTGAATGTTCCAACTCGTCTATATTGCTAAACGGCAACCTCGACATCCACAAACAGATCTGGATTTTGTTGACGACATCGCTCTATTCGTTAACAACTACTAATTCATAAAGTTGACAGTTCCTATACTGGATTGTTTCTCAATCCAAATAAATTCAAGTACATGCACATCAGTCCAGGGACACATCCTAATTTAGACACCTTAGATGGGAGTCAAGTAGAGAAAGTAGAAGACTTCAAATATTTCGGCCCCGACACTAACCTTCCAAAATACATTCATTGTAGAAATGTCCATGCTTGAGCAGTAGTTCATGCGCTGGATTACGCATAGCGATCGTCAGTACGCAGACACACCAAACTAAGTATCTTTAGGACCACGGTTGAACCGATCCTCATATATTTATGGTTGTGAATCATGGAGACTGATACAAACACTAGAGAAAACACAGGCTCCTACACACAAGATGTGTACGTACAATCTGCACTGTCCTGACGCGACCATATCACCATCCAGGAGCTGTACGGCAGTCTACCACGGAACCCCACCACCGTGAGGCAGCGTCGTCTACGACTGGCAGGGCAAGTGATGCCCCGCGATGAAATTGCTAACCGACTTCTCCTTTGGAAACCCGAGTTCCTTCGGAGAAGAGAAGAGGTCGCCCGAACATGATCCTGTGAGACACCATCGAGAGGGACACCGGCCTCAGTGGGACTTGTCTGGCTGCCACAATGACAGACAGAAAACTGTGGAAACAACTTGTCATGTCAACTCGTTAAGTGGAAGACATAAGTAAGTATGTAAAGAAGTAAGTAAGTAATATATACCATAAACATAAATGCAATGATGTTGGCAATTATTTGCAGGACATGACTACTAAAAATAAGAAAACACAGACGCTAAAACTCAGTGTTTATGCCTGGGACGGTAACCTGACTTGTGGTCAAAAGGGCATGTCAAGATGTTCATTGCGCGCGCGTGCGCAGCACACAAAGGCCTATTTATGGCACGGGATACTTCCGGTTACGATGGTGTAACATGGTGGTGGTAGGATATAAACAACGGAGTATTGCTTAACAGACAGTTTTATAGTATTTGTATTTACGTACGCACATAGTGTTTTTGTAAACATGTTTACCAACCGTACAACAGTTTAAGCAGCCAACATAACAGTAAAAAATAATCCCTTACCCTTTATGATACCATTTCCAAGGTTATTTTAGTCGTTCTTTTGGAGTTAATCCCTCAAATATTGGAATTACCACAGTAATGACTATCTGTATTCATTCCAACTTATCAATGTCCTCCACATGACACGTCTTCGATTGTAAAGGACTATTGGCCATGTGTATTATATCTATTCTGTTGCTTTTGATAACAAGTTGTTGACGTGCACAACTGTCATCATCTGATTGTTTACGCTGTATATAATTCGAAAAAAAAAGACTGCACCGCTGCTCCAGGTGGTATCCCATGTTAAGAATCCCGGTTGTTATCTCGAATCACCGTTGGTATTGTGACAGTCATGCTGTTATCAGTGTAATTATTCCGTATCCTTTTAATATAACAATGAAGCGTTATTGAAAATACAACAAAGCTCACACATGAAACGACAGAGATTGCATCCATTGTATGTCAAATGTTAATCTGTACTAAACACTACATGCAAGAAAGACAGTGTGTGAAAAAGCGGCGGGACAGCCAGCCAGCCAGCCAGCCAGCCAGCCAGCCAGCCAGCCAGCCAGCCAGCCAGCCAGCCAGCCAGCCAGCCAGCCAGCCAGCCAGCCAGCCAGCCAGCCAGCCTGCCAGCCAGCCAGCCAGCCAGCTAGCCAGACAGAGAGACGAACATAATTGGAGAGATAGAGGGGAGAGAGCGCGATAGCGAGAGGGGGGAAGAGGGGGTGACGGATGGTCGGACAGACATACAGAGTGATGGAGAAGAGACAAACATACATACAGACATACATTACAGACAGGCAGTTAGGCGGGCGGGCGGAGGACAGAAAGACAGCTAGACAGATAGACACACATACACACACACACAGACATACAGAGACAGGGAGAGAGATCGCCAATGTTCTCAAGATGTCCGGTCTTATATCAAAGGTTGAAGGATGACCACTTGAATCAGCTATTTGTTTTAAATTTATGTGACATTATTACGTCCTCCGTCTCGTGTATCTGCTCCGATGTTTACCGCAATCTACTTTACATTATATATATCTTCATTCTAGTATGTCTTCGTGAGTGGATGTTATCATATAGCTTCGGCGAGAAGCACAAACTAAAGTCACCCAAAATGGTATATTTGATCAGATTGCGGGAAGTTAGCCAACCGTTCGCTACACATTACTTGTAAGAAAAAACTGATTTACATAAATCCGCAACATTTAGAATTTTGTTTTGTAACAATGACTGGCGACATGTGAACGTAGTGACATGAATCGTAAAGAGACCAGTAAACGAGCAGACAAAGCTGAGATGGAGCGCGGAATTTGAGACATTACTCGCGTGACTGAATGTAACGAGTAATGGCGCAACAGCAACTGGACACTTCTACAGTGGCGGGTAGCAACGGCTTCACGGTGTCGGCTTCTTTGTCTCAACAAACACATCTCAGTACGCAATATCAGTAGCTGATCATGTAATCATGAGAGTGGATGCAAAACATCCATCGATCAACTTTGACGTATCCCCCAACTCGTGAGGCCGATGGAGATGACGTGTATTACAGCAGTGTATGAGGATATTTCGCATACTGTAAATGACTCCCGAAAAGTGAAAGGTTGGTTGTTTTGGGTGACTGTGAAGCTAAGGTTGGTTGACACAATCGCAGGAACATGATTTTAGATTGGATACCCTTAACAACAATATTATGGCTGGTAACGCCTACATTCGTCATGCCTATTAAAAGATTCACAGTGGTCGGACATGTACAAATTAATTTGTGAAACCACGGTGCGTATACAAGATAGAAAGGAAGGATAGACGTAAGGACAGTGCCAACAAGAACACTAAAGAGCGTTGGCAAGAGTCATGCAACAACACAGGGAAATAAAGCATATGTATTCTTCTATCCATCCGTTGTTTGGGGGACACGATACCATCTCGTATCCCATTACTAAAGTTACTTTTAAGTCGTTCTTGTGTTGCATTTAGAGAGGAGGGTACAAACGTCCTCGTGAACAAATAGGGACATTTTCAACATTTAGAAATGAGGGTACATAAGTCCTCGTAAACAAATAGGGACATTTTTAACATTTAGAGAGGAGGGTACATAGTTCTCGTAAACAAATAGGGACATTTTCAACATTTAGAGAGAGGGTACATACGTCCTCGTGAACAAATAGGGACATTTTCAACATCCCAGTACATTAACCGAAATGGTATATCTTTGGACGTGGCACCCAACAACCGTATCGGTCAAGGAATGACGTGAACATTGATTCACAGCATAATTGTGGAATTGAACTTTGACTCATCTGACGCATCTACCGATTAGAATGTGTCTCAGTCATGAGGTAATCGTTGGAAGTCTAACCCTAACCTTAGCTAACCCAAACTAGTTTTTATGTTACTGATTTTATCCCCAACAATACAACCGCGCAACCATCACTTGCATTTATTTGATCCCAAAGCCACGGAACCATGACCAAAACATGTTTTGTGGAGGACCTCATAGAAATTATTGTCTGAAGGGCTATCCTCTGTTCAGGGCCTGTATTGTGTCCATGGGACCAGTCTGTATGTAGTCGATCCATGACGTGCGTGTGCGTGTGCGTGTGCGTGTGCGTGTGCGTGTGCGTGTGCGTGTGCGTGTGCGTGTGCGCATATGCGTGTGTGCGTGTGCGTTTGTGTGGGTGGGGTCATAACATCAGTCTGCAGATGCCAGTGCACAGCATATTTATCAGTTCCTAGTCGTGTTTCTGTATTGTACCGCTCGTTATAGTTCTATTCTACTTCCGTTACTACAACAAATGCGGTTGGTAATTTTTGATGGAATTGCATTCTTGTTGTATAACAACCTTGAAGCAGGAGATGGATGTTTCAGAGAGTGCACTCATGGTCTGATCACTGAAGTCAGAAAAACAACCGGAGCCGAAGTTAAACTAATATTATTGTTGGTATAATGCCAAGGTTTATGCATACGCAGCAGCGCATTAGTCCATTGCGATATCACTGGCTAAGATTGGCCTGTGAACATCATACCTGACAGATGTAATGGCAGCGGCATTGCGAAATGAAAATTGAGAGAGGAATCTTAATACGGGGGTGATATCCTTGGTATTTTCGGCATCCCTTTGGCTGCTGTCGGCTTGTTCGTTTGCGAGATACACATAGCAGTGTCATTTATCCAATAAATAAACGATTCTGGTCTGTTTCGAACACGTTCTGTGTTGCAAAAACTGCGCGGCACATCATTTAGCAGCAGAACTATTATTGTCGACTTTGGTGGGAGAGACAAATATGTGAACGAGCTAACCGGTTGTCGGTTGTGTGAAGGTTAGCCTGCGAGGAAGGCCCGTGTTATGACGGCGAGGACGTGCCACGATACCGGGCCGGCCCCGGGATCACTGACTAACTGATCAATAAACAAGTTCAATTAGCAGCTGTACATTTCGTTGCCTGTGTCGACTCGTAAACAGACGTTATGAAGGAGAAACCGGGAGTATCGATGTATTTACGGATTTATCGTTCAGCAGGCCGAAGAACACAGTTACAGTTCATCCACCATTAATCAGGCAAGAATAATCCCCAAAGGAAAATGAGGTTTGCGTGTGATTACTTCGTAAAATTAACGTTTGACGTACCGCTGCAATGCAGTCTACCTGACCCACACGATATCATTTGTATATTATTTGTGATTATTATATGCTTTCACATACTCATTTATTGAATTATATGTATGTGGGTCAAAAGAAAGAACTTCTGTTTGACTGCCTGTCTATCTATCCGCCCGCCCGCCCGCCCGCCCGCCTTTCAACACTTCAAAGACAACACTTCCTGGTCACGACACGGGCTCCACATAGTCGGACATACTTTTATGAGTACTGTAAGGTTGCAGTGTCCGGTTGGTTCCACGTGCTCGAATCTGTGCTGAATGCCGTCACACCGTTGAGTACTGTGCGAATCGGTGGGTGGGACAAGGTCTCAGTTATAAAAAGTGAATTTCACTTAGACCTACTAGTCCGATTACAGTTAGAAATAAGTGAAGGTTTCATGTGTGGGTCACGCTGTATCAAAACTAAGTAACAAGGCTTAAATAGGTTTAGATGCTCAATGACTTTTAATAAGGTGCAAACATTTCAATATGTTTGGTTGGATACAGGTGAATCGTGGATTTCCACAAAGTATAGAAACATAACCCCATATGTTATCTTTGTTTTGGAAGTGGAGCTAGCTTGTTATCACCGTTGCAAGTGCCCGTTAAATTGTCGTTTATCAGCAGTTTTACCCCTTTTTGTGCTGAAAGTGGGTCCTTGAGCAATGCTTCTTGCCATGTAGGTAAACTGCCCTTCTATGGAAAACTATGACAATTATTCCTTTGAAATTGCTCTTTCGGTAACTAGTCTTTGTGAAGGTCTGCAAACGCCAACGAACCAACACAAAGAGTACAAGGGGTCAGACGAGGCAAACGTGGGTAGTGAGTGGGCAAACTAGTTTGACAGAGGTGCGGGAGGCAAACAAACCGCCATCCCCCACACACACACAAACATACGCACATACATACATACAGACGTACGTACGTGCGTGCGTGCGTGCGTGGCATAATATGAAGCACGTAGCGTGGTTGATTTTAGGGGTGTATTTTTCGACATTCTGTTGAAAATACCTCCAACTGTCCCCCTTGAGATCTCAAAAAAGCACTTAAGACTCCCCAAAATAACCCCAACTGCACCCCGTGATACCTCCAACCTCCCCCCGAGACCTCGAGCAGAACTCTTCCCTCGATCGGAACTCGTTTGACTCAGCATAGTGTGCGTATAAACATACACTATATTATATTTCAACCTGGTCACCACTAAATGTTAGCATGACAAACTAACTGTTCACTAAGTATTACCACCTTTTGTCCCCATTGGCCCCATTGGCCCCATTTCTTAGATCCTAGGTACACCATTGATTACCTTTCAGGGGATTTACTAAATCAAAGTTTACCAATCGCTCACTAATTATAGGGCTACATTGTTTACTGCTGATTCCCACGACGGTAATGCCGGTATTGGGTGGCGTGCTTGCGGCAAACGCAGCTGTTACCACGCGTTTCGTTCCAGTGAGACCATCGTTTATTTTAGCCGCCAAGTCAATATTTTAGTGAACCCAGACAAAGTAACCCTTCACAAATATATCTTTCAGGACTCGAAATATGTGCTTGTCCGGTTGTCCAGGGCAAGCGAATTAACCGTCGGACAAGTGAATTTGTTCCTACTAACTGGTTATAACCGAGCCATTTGCAGCTTGGACAACTCAAAATATTAACACGTCTAATTTATTGTTCGTTGATTACGGACAGGGATAGGCTTTGAAAGTTAGTTTTCTGTAGGACAGGTGAATTACTGTGTGGAAAAGTGGATTCTTTTTTATTCTACTTGTACATTAGACAACGAAATAATTTAATGAATTTCAAGTGTTGTCAGTACTATAACACTAACTTATTAAACACATCTGAGAAAACTCACTGCGTTGCCCAAGTGTTTATGCTGCGTAAAGTAACAATTTGATCACACGTACCGGTCCAGTGCCAACACAATAATAATGATTCTACCTCATAAAGATGACATCACTCCTAATATTCCAAAATAGAAAAAGTATAGTCTAAACTCGTGTCCTTATACCTGCGTAATTCAGTCTGTCGTATGAAAATCACTATAAACGTATACCGTCTTAGCCACATAAAGTAACCCAGGTAGGATAACAGACGAAACAGTGGTGACGCCATCGATACATGTATCACCGACACGGTTATATCACATTGTAGATATTGCATCCAAAATGATGATAACATTATCAATAACATACACGATAAATCTTAGATAGACACCGGTAGGAGGCCATCGATATATCGCGGTGAACATAAACACAATTGATGGACCACCACATTCTTGCCAAATCTCCCCAGTCTTACACTAGTTGAGACACCATCAGGCACCCATGGCCGGAAACTCACCGTTTGTAGGCAGGCAGGTTACCCGGGTCGGCCCGTGCTCCTGGATGCGCAGGCCGCGAGCGAGGAAGACGCGATGCGGCCGACTCTACCCAGGTATATCAACAACGTCTCTACGCGTTCTGGTAGCTCATGGGGTCAGCGAATCCAGCGAAAGCTTAGCCGCAAATAGTTCGACCAACCGAACGCTCCACTCACGGTGCCTTCGTCCGAACGACCAACTCGATGCCGGAGTAATTATTTGCACCGGAATATTTCCGCCGGTGCGCGCACGACCGAGAGCCGTGGTAGGGCGCTCCGAGCGGAGCAAAAACGGAGCCTCGCAAACGGTAAGCGCTGCGCACACTCGGCCGAGAAGTTCGCGGAACGAACAAGCGGTCTATTTCGACCGCCGGCAGACGAGCCTCGCGTGTTCGGTTTCACGGCGTAGGGGCAGTGTCATTCATAGATTCATCTCAGCGGCGGCGCGTCGCTAACCCGTGGGAGCATTAGTGGGAGAGGCGGGGATGGCACACCCTCGCGTTTATTACCCGTATGAACGACGCACTTAAAAGGGCGTGTATTGCGGCGAACAACCCTGTTGGAGGGCGTGTGATTTAGGAACTTTCCCAAGAATGACAAAATCGATTTCTTCCTAGAAATTCACTAACGTTATGTAGTATCAGTTCACCGATTACTACAGTGAAACATGTCTTATCGGACACCTGTGCGTAACGAAACCTTTTCTACAACGGGGATTTATCAAGTCCAGAATTACTACCCAGGGAGCGATAACCTTGCCAAAACAGGCACATCGCACAGTCGTGGCGATGTCCCCTATGGCTAGGTGTTACTGTCAAGTAATTAGTTATGATGTTTACATTGAGGCACATCTGATCTGGGTTTACATAAAAGCATGTTATATAATAGAATGGAAGCACGCTTTATAGTCACCTCGGTAATACAATTACCTCGCAATTAAGATCACTCAAAGATAGTCCCAAATAAATTAATTTTTCTGGGAAGTTAAAAAAATTAGTCTCGCTAATACGGCCACCTCGCTTACAGGTCACTTTGCCAAGTTCCAAGGGTGGTTTAAGTATATTTGTCTAATGCCTCGACCACAAAAACGTGTTTTAATGAGCCACAATTTCTTCATATAATGTTACTGCTGTCTGTTTAATTTGAATGTTTCGACCCGAGTACCATGTATACGTTCGTGGACGAACCTTACAGATGGGCCAGTGCTAACAATACCCAGCTAGGACCGCTCAGTTCATGAGAACAACTTAAGTTTGATTTATTAAAATAAACAGACTTGTACAGATGTCACTACATTTCTGCGTTCCATTGCTTGTATTTGTGAAAATATTAGTTCGATGTAATCACAAATAAATAATATAAATAGAAACGATGTAACTTGATGCCGACGTATTTAACTTGGCAAGGCGAACTCTATCGGACGATGTGACTGGCATGCCCTTAGGACGTATTGGAACAAACACCTACACTGTCTTTCTGCTGTATCCCTTTGGCGCTGCCATAAGGTGTCTATATAGATGCTGCCAGTGTCAGGGGTCTTGAAAAAGCAGTTGCTTAGACGTCTAACGTTGACAGGTCTATGCTAGCAGCAGAACCTTCTGCGACATGTGTCCTTTAGGCAAGCGGCAAATCTCCAAAAGGTGCTTTATTTTAGGAGTTTAAATGACCCCACCACACACCCAAATGTTTTATAATTTGAAAGCACTACATCTCCCAAAGAGGCCTGTCGTAGAGTTGTCAAGTGGTGCAGTAAGCGTGAATCCAAGGTCAAACAAGGTCATCGTCAAATGATGATTTTGTTGTTGTTTGAAATTGTGTTCTTCCGCAATCGTCTTAACATTTCAATGGTCGCATATCTACTTTACATAATTACAAGATGGCCAAATCATATATTTTTGGAAAGCTTATTGTCCCCCTGTCAAACTGAGGTACAGCATGGAAGTCTTACCTGATATGGTACGAGTGGAGCTAAGGTCAAACAAGGTCACCGTGAATGTTCAAAACTACGCCACGTATGACCAAATGCACGTGTAGTAATAAACAATATGCATATTATATCAACAAGAATATATACAAACAGGTTTACAAAGAATAATTGGGTGTGTAAGCAACTTTAGTGTACGTACGATAAACATTTGAGGAAATCACGTTTTTATATTAGATTATCCCATTTGCATCTGTATTTATGAGTAAATCCAAAGTTCAAAACCTGATAACACAGACAATACATGTATAAATCGTAACATATTTGGTTTTATGTAACGGTGTGTACAAGAAGATGTCACTTAATGAATAAAACTATTTTGATACAAGTTTGAGTTTGTGACCCTCAAACAACCTTCACAATCGAGGGTGGCATCCACATACACCCATTTTCATGATATAACATGAAGTCCTGCTATTAACAAAAATACAGTTAAAAGTATAACATCACATGTTGGCTAACCTACTATATGCAGAAAGGCATAGTTTCGAAAATTCGTCTTTTGACGTTGACCTTGTTTAACCTTCACTCCACAGTTAGAGCTCCACTTTACAACTCCATGGCATACCTCATTCTGACGGGGATACAATACGCTTTCAAAATGTATGTAACATGGCCTAGTGTGTGTAAACAAAGTAGCTATGCAACCATTGTAAGAGTAGAACTTTTGCGGAGTGGCGTAGTTTTGAACATTTGTCGTTTGATGGTGACCTTGTTTAACCTTCACTCCACACATACTGCACCACTTGATAGCACCCTGTCGTATCCCGTTTTTACGGGGAGACAGTTGGCTTTCTAATGGTATACGACATTGCCATGAATAGATAGGTGACATAGATATACGCAACCATTTATATTGTATGACGTTTGCGGGATGACACAATTTCGAACATTTATTACTTGACGGTGACTCTGTTTAGTCGTCGCTCCACACCTACTCCATCAACTGCCAGCTCCATGTCATATCTCATTTTAACGGAGAGAAATGGTTCTTTCACACAGTGTATGATAAGTACATATAAATGAAGTATTTGTAGGGTCATTGTAACTTTATGACTTTCGCGGTATTGCAAAATATCGAATAGTCGTAATTTCACGGTGACCTTGTTTGACCTTAGCTCCACTCCTACCACACACCTCCATATTGTGTCTAACTTTGAAAGGGAGACAATAAGCTTTCCAAAAATATATGACTTGGCTATCTTATTATTAAATAAAGTAAATATGCGACCATTGTAATGTCAAGACGATTGCGGAAGCGCACAATTTCGAAAATTCATCAATTGACGGTGACCTTGTTTGACCTTGGATTCACTCTTACTGCACCACTTGGCAGCTCTACGAAAGGCCTCGTCAGGACGGGGTGATGTAGTGCTTTCAAATTATATAACATTTGGGTGTGGGGGCACATTTAAATCGGTCCGATAGGTGGGTGTACCGCTTGCCTACTTGACTCCTTTCTCAAGTAGAATGTTCCTTTCCAGAATGTTTGGTGACTTTGGTTGGCCAAATTGGAAGCGGTTAGAAAATTCCACGCTAACGCTCTTTGTGCGACGTTGGTTTCGTGCGTGTACTAGATTTAACAAGAGTTTACAAAATTGCCATTGCGAGCAGAAACCCCAGGCGGACAAGGAATTAAGTGTGTGGCTGATCAATAATTTGTTCCATTTATGTACAGTCCTCTGTGAGAATGATAACTTTCTCATATTAAATCTACACAGTTCCTTCATTCATTATTTCGTGTCCTCCCTTTTTCTCATACTTAACTAAGAAAAATATTCGTATTATTTAATAGAAAACAAAATGCAACTTTTGTTGGTTTTATGCACCTAAAATAGTTAATACAAAGTAACCATTTGCAACTACAATCAACATTTTCACGTAAGTGGTCAACTCAGAATGCGGTCTCAAAGTGGAAGATTCTAATATATCCGATATCCTGGAGGCTGACATTATAGGTCATGACGACAGGCTTGACCAATATGCGCCGAGCTGTGACGTCGGTTTCCATCTATACGAAAACGCCGGCTCATTTACTGGTTTCTCTTATATCCCCTTCGAATCAGAAGCTGAGTTACACTTTTAGTTAATAACATTATAAATAAATAAATATATATATACACACACACATATATATATATATATATATATACACTGTATATATATATATATACATATATATATATATATACAGCTGTAAATGTATAGCCATACGATAGCGTGAACTGTTGGCGAAAGAAGTCTTCGGCACTCTGACTGGCAAGATACGTGTGTCTTTCTTGACGGGTGGACTCGGATTACCATTTTTATGTGGCGTGCGCCGAAAAATCAGATTTCTTTCAACACCTGTGGGCGATGTTTATTATGAGATCCGCTACCCTTGGTAACAACGTTCGTTGGTTTTCTTACTTCGAGTATGATAATACACAAAAGGAAAGTTTGGAATGTGTTTGAATGCTTCCACTACTATTACCTTTGGTAAAACAATACGTAGGAGAGTGGTTGTTCTTCCATTCACGATCAATACTCTACACCTAATGATAGCATATTTTCTGCACTATACATTTTACTCAAACTAGACCAAACATCATTCTCTATATATGTTTAATGTCATTCAGAAAATACCTATTATTTATCAAACATATTGCGTAATGTATATACATGATAAACTTACAATGTCAATTCCACTGGTGAATAATTGTGAAAGCATTGGAAAATCATGTAAGTGTACCATTTGGATGTCGTAATAAACATGAATATATCATTGATTCTACAGTACCAACCCCATACAATAGCATGCTTTTGTGTTCCATTTGGCAATATAAAATTATTATCAAACTATCTTCAGACACGTACATTTGGTACTTTCTGATGGATAACCTATGCACCTGTACTCCATCTTGAAGCTTGTTGGAGATAACACCAACTTCTTCACGATTTCTGTCGCCATTGTTTAAGAAGCCATATGCAGGCCACTAAATACTTTAAAATGTTCAAGAAATAAGTTCGCGACACTCTGAGACGAGACGTGCTTTTCTCTTGATGGCCACACTGACACTGCCTTTCACTGCTGCTCAGACAACATGGTAGTGGTCCTTCCCAAGTCCTGCTTCAAAAATCTGCCAGGACTACTTCGGCCCAAAGACAGAACACCATGCTGCACTGAAACCCGCTGCATACATACTTAATTTGTTCCATTTTATAATACAACTTTAACAAAACTCAACAGTTCCTTTTTCTGTTTTAAAAAGTAAAATTCGTGTTAATAGTTAGCCATCATTTCCAAGAGAGACGTTCACGTGTTCCCAACATTGAAAGGCAAGATCCGTATTTAGCACATATAAAAAATCATACAAATAATAAAGTATGTATCACCAATCCCAATATTTTATTTCGACATATTTGCATTATTAATCAAAATGTTTGTTACGACATCCGTACTTAGATGCATGTTACTACGGGACCACATGCCAATATTCTAAATGTATTTGACCTTTTTATTAGGATATATAATGTGTACCTCATCCATGCATATTATTTAAAATAATAACCAAATATTTATATGTAGAATTTTTGTGTGAAAAGACTGATATTTTACTTCAAATTGACTTTAAACCAATTATTATTTTTAAACACAACTATTACGGTAAATAGGTACCCCTAACGCCTACGTCATAACATCCACTATTACCTCATAAACGCGTATTCCACAATGTCCGGATGTCGCAATACACATCGATGTCGTAATCAATATTGTATTGTTTTTGTCATAATAGCTGAGCTAACGTGCACAAATTACAATACATATGCGGGAAGATTAGTGCTGTTTGCCTTCTTTCTTGTAGCATAATCTAACTGATACTGGTGACAACTAAGATGAGAAGTATATAGTTTAGGAGAAACCGGATGTCGTAATAAACATTTCTTAAAAGGGTCGCAACATTTCTGTGAATTCAAACATATCTGACGATTTTTTGGTTGGAATTAGTCTTGTAGCATAGGAACATTAAGTCCGTTTAATATCATGGTTTTTGATGTGTTTGAATTTTATTTACCTTGGATGTCGTAATAAACAGCAAATCTGTGTACAAGATAAATTGGTCCCTCAAAACAAACTTTCCAACATTTTCCTTAGATTTAATGTGTTTTCTGAAACACAGGCGCAAAAGAAAGGTTCTAGTGCCATAAATAATAGTTAAAATCAGTGGTGTAAAAAGTGGAAAATACATACGTTTTTTGGTACTTCTCATTTTTGAGAGGCTATATCTCTAAAACTATTGGACCGTTGAAATGGACTGAGGTGGCAACTTACAAATAATTGGACTGCATTTCACCAGCACTTAAAAAGTTGGCTGTATGGTAATTTTGCTAGCATCTAGAGCATGTCAAAGTCCGAAGACACTTTTATCCAGTTTGCAAAAACAAACTTTGCCCATATATATATATATATATATATATATATATATATGGGCAAAGTATATATATATATATATATATATATTGTTTTGGTAAAAGCATCAGACACACTGAATAAGTCTGGATCCAGCATCAATTTAAAATTGATTCTCAATATATTCACGTAAATGCGCGATACGGTTATGCGTGTGTTTTTATCGACACATTCAATAGGTTGAAGTTTAAATGTTAACCCAACAATTGGCTTTGGCAAGTTAACAAGATGTAGTCAATTCTTTTGTAGATTTAAACAAATGTACACGCGTGACTGCCACTATTTTGTAACCTATTCGGACATTATTTATTTAGATATAAATTAACCGAAATCGTGGTGGAGTAAACCAATCAAGTAAGGCACTTTAAACCACGCTCTGTTAGGTCCCTCAGCTCTACTACCAATCTACACGTGCGGGGGCTCGGCCGAGAATGCGTGGGCCATTCACGACCGGAGCCAGCTGCCCCGACGGAATGTGCCGGCGACATGTGAGCAGTCAAACTATGCTATCAATGGTTCAACGCCATCCGAGGGCGACCACTGGAGGTGTTCCGTGTCAATAGGTGTGGCTCACCTGTTTGGTAATGCGCCCACTTGCACCTGCAATCATCATTAAACATCAAAGAGCACTCAACGTAGGATAAGAAGACGGTGAACGCTCCGTTCTCTTTTCACAGTGGCGTAAGGCCAGCGTCCTGTACTGTTCTACAGGCATTGGGTCATTTGGTAAAGGTAAAAGTATGGTGTGCTTCACCCTGTTACCCCAGTAGTGCATTTATTAGAGTTCTGAATAGAGGTTAACCTCACAAGCTGTGATGTGAAGGTGATATTGAGATCATGTGTAGAACGGATCTACATCCATTTGATTGCCATAAAACGACATCCCAATAATAATATGTTTTGTATGAATCCACCGAGATCGCATTAGTACAAACACAGTGAACTGAAAACAAGACATTTATGCCTGTTTTTTTTCTCGAAATGTCATGTTATGCAAGAAACATTAAAGTATTAATTACAACATTTTAGTTAATTAAATTGTGCTTTGAGATATATAATTAAGATAGTTTAATTTTTGTATTAGGCCCTATGGGAATCCCTATAAGTTATCCAATAAAAATAAAAATAATAATCCAATCGAAATACATTTTCTTTACGACACTTGCAAGTTGCAATCAGAGCTAATTGCTCGAACACACCAAAATATCTGGGAAATATGTTGTATTACTCATTAAAAGTTTGTTGGATCGGGGTCATTTCCGAATGTGCATATGTCATGTAATACTGATAGCAAAAAACGTTCGGCAAAAAAGTTCGAGCTGGACGTAAATCTTCAACCGTCTGCACTTAAGTCAATTTCGCACGTTTTTACGCGATGATCACGATAGTCCAAAGGTTACAATCTCAGATATCGAAGACACCGGTCATTGTGCGTCGGATCTACGGAGATATTTACGATTTTTATAGATTTTATATACGATTTGTGATTGTACTTATATTATCGCCCGTTGTCATGGCGATCGACAACGTCGTCATCAACGAACTGTTGTTTTTATATCAACCGAATGGACATTTTGCCTCGATCTGTCCTAAACCGCATTGTTTTAGACAATTTTACAGATGATGACATTGCAACTGCCAAAGACGTTTTATATGCTCAAATCTCCGTGCCAACGAAACCTCGTCGTATTAAATGTCTAACAAGAATAGACACAACGTCGACATCTCCAAACTTCTTGTCGAAATCGATCCGGACAATATTCCCATATACGTCGCTCGTGATCTTGGTAAATTGCCAAGCATTGATTTTAATCACGTAGATATGTCTACATTTTCACGTGAAATCATTTTATGCAAAAATAAACAGTGTGGCACTGATGAATGCTACAGACAACTCATTCAGTCGGTGTCCGCATTGTCTACGCAAATTTCTACGCTGGTGACGTCTCTTATACCAGCAATACAACCTGTGACCCAGCCCGCTCGCACTACAACTCCACGACCCGCCGCTGCGGCTGTATCAACCTCACGACCTGCCGGTGTATCAACTCCACGACCCGCCACTGCCACTGTATCAATACCACGACCTGCCGCTTCTGCTGTATCAACCTCACTACCCGCCGCCGATACTGTATCTACATCACAATTCGCCACTACTGCTGCTGTATCTACATCACAATCTGCAAATGCTGCTGTGTCAACCCCACAACCCGCTGCTGATGACGTGTCAACCGCTCTACCACAACCAACATCAACCACGGGTAACACCACTCCTCCATCGTCTAAGTCGGCCTTCTCCAACACGTCCAAGTCGTCCACGTCTAAATACAAACCACATACCATGACTACAGGCAATTCTACCAAGTATGGACTCAAATGTGCTCCTATTCGACTCATATCTGCTGAACATTTCTTAACTGGATTTCACGCAGATACAACTTATGTGTCAACTATTTTGAACATGAAATGTTCATGTGAACGCTTACCAACTAAACATGACTCTTTTTCATCCTTCAAACTCTGTGTATACATTGCTAAACCGAACTTACTCTATGACGCCAATCTCTGGCCTGCTGGAACAAAGATTGGACGGAACTTTCCGCCTACGAAGCACACAACAGAGTCGACTCACCTGTAAACTGTCAACTCCGTATTGCTTCATTTAATGCCAGAAGCATACAGAACAATGCTTACGACGTGCTTAACATTTTAAAATCCTGTGAAATTCTTGCAGTGCAAGAACATTGGCTCTCCAAACAGTGCCTTTCCTATCTCAATTCTGTTTACCATGATTTCAATGCCAGAGGTATTATAGTTCTATGATTTTTGTGATGGTTTGAGTGGACGCCCTCGTGGCGGGCTTTGCTTTTTATGGGGAGGTTCACTCGACCCATTTATTGAACCTATAATTTACGACGATGAGAAAAGACTCCTTGGTCTGAAAATCATCACGTCTAATGCCACTATTCTGATTCTTAACGTATATTTACCGTATCAGAGTGATGACAATTCCGATGAATATTAAGCTTATTTAGGCAAGATACGGGCTATAAGCGATACATTTGAATCAGCTAACATATTCATCATTGGGGATTTTAATGCTGAAATTAAAAAGCCCAGTCTGTTTTCTCTACGTCTCAGTGCTTTTATTAATGAATGTCACCTTATTCCAAGTGACATTAAGTGTCTCCCTTCTGATGCTTTTACTTATGTCGGTGATGCTCATGGCTCAAGGAGCTGGCTGGACCATGTGCTCAGCACTCACTCCATTCACTCATCAATCTCTGATATGGTAGTTAATTGTGATTGTGTCTCTTTGGATCACCGACCCTTATGCTTTACCATATCTGTCAACTTATTACCTACTTCTGAAGCATCCACTCAGGAGCAAATTCGACAGCCTTGTCCTATGTGGGGGGGGGGGGGGGTGCCACTCACAAAGACCGTCACAACTATTACACTCTAACCAGTGTGCTTTTATCTGCCATTGATGTACCTCACCATGTTTTACGCTATACCGACCCGTATTGTAATGATGAAGCCCATCAGATACTGTTATGCAAATTTTATGAAGACATTATTAATTCACTCGGGGATTCCTCTGAAGTAATACCTACTAAGACACATAACATGTCTTCAAAGCACGCCGTTCTTGGTTGGAATGATATGGTCACTCCAACCAGGTTGCTAAAGAGTCTTTTCTCATATGGCGGTCTGCAGGGAGTCCCCGACACGGTCCTTTGTATGACATAATGATAATCAAACGTGCTCAATTTAAACATAATAAAAGGCTCTGTGAACAAAATGCTGAAGCCCTTAAAGCAGAACGACTTGCTTCAAAACTAAGTATTAATTATTTTAAAAACTTCTGGAAAGATATCAAACAAATGAACAATGCCAAGTTGCCAAATCCCAGCAATGTTGGCGGTGCATGTGGTGCTGAAAATGTAAAGAATATGTGGCTTCATCACTACCAGTCTCTACTTAATTCTGTACCTGGCTCTCCATCACATACTAAAAAGATTGCCATGTATTGCAGCAATATGCAATTTAATGACGAAATGATGGTTGATGTTAAAGAAATAGAAGAAATAATTCAGGCGATGCCTACAGGAAAAGCTCCTGGTTATGACTGTATAAATAATGCATATTATAAGTATGCTAATGAAAAATTGCATGTTTATATGTCACTGCTATTCAGCAGCTTATTAATTCATGGGTTTTTACCTGATGCTATGATGGTCACAATAATAGCTCCAATAATTAAAAACAAAGCTGGTGATTTGTCTGGTAACAATAGCTATGCTCTTGCAACAATTGCTAGTTATTTGAATCTTTAATCTTATCAAGGGCTACCATTTTCGCCATAACGTGTGCCAACCAATTTGGATTTAAAAAGCATCACTCAACTGAGATGCTCATATTTCTAGTAAAAGAACTTTTTCGACACTACATAGTGAATGGCTCTTCTATGTATGTCACTATGCTGGATGCCTCCAAGGCCTTCGACAAAGTGAACCATAGCAAGCTATTCACTAAACTAATTGACCGTGACTGTCCTGCTTACATTGTGCGCATTCTGTATCACTGGTACAGTACCCATAAATTCACTGTCAGATGGTGTCATAGCTTTTCTAGATTTTTTACTGCCTCATACTATTAAATGTAAATATTTGGGTCATATAATTAACAATAATCTTACTGACGATGACGACATTGCCAGACAGAAAAGATCCCTATATGCTCAGGCCAACGTCTTAGCACGAAAATGTCGCCTTTGCACCTCTACCATTAAAACTTACATATTTCTCTCTTACTGTGGTACTATGTACACCTCAAGTCTTTGGTGTAAATTTTAAAAACATAGTTTGAAAGATATTACTGTTGCCTCTAACAACAGTTTTAGAATTTTACACAATTTGTCATCACGCTGCAGTGCAAGTTTTATGTTTGCTACAAACTGTGTTAAATCTTTTAATGAACGTATGCGTTCATCCATATATAGATTATTATGTCGTCTTGAACGATCTGAAAATCCACTTTTTGTGAATTAATTTTATACTGATATACATTTTAGAAGTCCTATGTTTAAATATGGGACTATCCAAATGTATACTTAAAGTTGAACGCACATTTTATATATATATATATATATAAATAGATTGTTAATAAGATATATATATATATATATATATCTTATTAACAATCTATTTTTATTTTTTGTGCATCTATATATTTGTATTTTAGTTATTTATTACTTTTTTATTTAATTGTATTGTATGTACATAATGGACTTTTGTCTGAAATAAAACATTATTATATTGTTATTATTATTATTCTGAGGTTCGCTAAAATGTGTCTCTTCTGTAACATTAATAAAGAAATAAACACACCAACATAACCGAGGTGATTGCCTAGAGAATCTTTCAAGAAAGTCCAAAATGTCAGCATTCATCGTTATTGCTTTCGAAACATTTTCGTAACTTCACCTTATTGTAACCTGAACGAGGGTACATTTCTAACGGTCTAGTGGGAAAGGTCACGTGGGCCCATTACGGGCACGCAAAATTACATTGCAATATTTATGACAGAGTCGCAGTAGTATTACAGTAGTAATACAGCTATTGCAATGCTATCGCAATAGTAAAATTATCCAAAATAGTCACTCTTTGTTGTGATGTGAATTTGTTAGCAAGCAACCTCTGATGTTACAATTACATTAATGGCACTCCAAGGACCGGTATAACGACGGATAAAGATTGAAACACTAATAAACAGACAATCGCACAAGACCTGACGAGTATTTCTTTATGGCACATTTGTTAAGCATCAGTTCGTCAATTGAATCACCGCTGCTGCTCGGTCGACTGGCGTTATGGCACACATTTGTTAAGCATCAGTTCGTCAATTGAATCACCGCTGCTGCGCGGTCGACTGGCGTAATGCCAGCGCGTAACATCGCGAGAACCCTCCTGGTAGGTCCCAGGCCACAGTCACATCAGTTTCAAACGAACAATTTTCAATTTCACGTACTTGTATACTCTTGCTACAGCAGTCTACCCCAACGTGTGCAGCGAGCTCAACTCGATTTGTTTCTTGTCACCCCTAACAAAGCGCATTTCTAATATTATAATGTATTTCAAACCGAAACACCGTTACGTAAATTCCAGCTATGTGGAGTTTTCTCGTTTGATTACTTTTGACGTGGTGCAAGGGACGGGGCATGTCCTTCAAATCGTCCGGTGCACGCAGGCATTGCATCGTATCAATCCATAAATAAGGTCAATGTAGCGATCTGCCACAGCGAGCCGGATATTATATAGTCCCACGGGCCAAGTCTACACACGAGCCAAAAACAGCTGTCTATGTCATAGCTAATCAATCTTATGATTTGCAGAAATACACACCTAATAATGTCATTTTTTTCATCTACAAATAGTCAAAAACTAATCAAATACATGATTTTACGATACCATAGATTTATATATACTAGACAGTATGAATCAAAATGATTTCGTTTCTCAAGGCGTCGCTTTTATGAAGTTTGTTTAAAATTAGCAATAAATAAAACTACTGAAGATATTTCAACAAATGAGGTATCATTTTAAAGCTTATGATCTGTAGAATCAAAAACTCCATTTAACAGTTTTGCGACTTAATACTCACTTTCCTATGAGAGGACATTAGTTGATTGTGCACCTTAATTATCTGCTAGAAAAAAATTGACTTACGTTTGTGTCGCAAAAACATTTTGTGGCTAGAATGTCAACAAAATATAGGTATGGCCGACAGATTCACATACGAGTCAATAATTTTGCAATCTCGACGGACCATGTTTCTAGGCAACAGGTCACGCAACGGATACCCCAGTTACATCATATTGCGGTTGTGAACTGTGACGGTGGAGTGGGTCACACAATAGTGCGCGTGACACCGCTGAACAACCTCGTTTTCTTATTTATGTTAGAGCGCATTAGTCAACTACTACGAATCTGCCACCAAATCGGCGAGGGTAGATATAACTGTACTGTTGGTGACGTATGAATCATTCTTCTACAATTGTTGGGCAACGCTGCAGCGCAGATGTATATTATACCTCACATACCCACTGCCATAGGTATGAACATATGGTATTGCATTGTTCTGAGACTGCACCCTTGGTAGACCACATAGACTCGGTAACAGTGTAACGGATCAAAAGTAATCACGCGTAGAAATTGACGATGACCTGGACATTTTGGTTAAAAAGCCAATTTTTGTTTTAAGGTGACCAGTAGGGTTTCCTGAACTTCAAAAAAAAAACAACCAAAATCAACCCTGGGGAACTTTGTTTTTACCCCAATCCTTCTTTTGGGGTGTTTCGATCCAATTTCGAAGTAACACTTTATATGTATACTGGTCTATTAAGCCACACATTAATGATGGAGTTTAATTAATCAAATCGTTAACCAATTAATTAGTAATATATTTCTTATATAGCACTCCGTCCCAATGTTGTTCTGGATTTAATTAATATCTTAACTAAGATGACATGAATGTCACTTATACGCCAAACAATGAATGGTAGCATTCAAACTTGAATATCACTAGATGAGATCATAAATGTCCTACCTATAATCTTCTAATACATCATTTGTTAAATGTTATCATCAGCATTGTCATCGTCGTCACTGTTTGGTAGCTGTACAGGAGTTGGGCCGTTTGAGCACTGTCCTTGACATTTGCAGTGGCGCAGACGCTTCTTTGAGCAGTTGCAACACACACACAAGTTATCTTGGCGCTTGCAAGAGCAATGGATCTCTTGTAGAAGATGTTCGGGTGCTGGTTCTTTGTCTGTGATGACGGGCGATACCGAGTGTGCGTCACAGTGGTAGCCATATTTCTTTCTGTCCAGTACCGTCTTCAGATTAACCCAAGTAGAAACCTGTAGGTGCACTCTGAGCGAATGGAAGTAGCATGCTCGATTTACTGGCGGCATTCTTTCAATGGCTACGTACTTTCATGAAATTACGTATCGTAGGTCGTCGAGACTTACATTTCAGTTGCTTTTGATGTAAAGCAAAACCATATATCACTCTCCAGCTGTTGCAATGTCGGCGTTCGATGCAGTGTTACTGCCGAATATGGCAACGGGTGTTCTCGGCTCTGTTGAAGATCCTAGAACGTTCATGTGTTTGACTTTGCCAATACTGTAGATAGCAGACATGGTGTCGCAGCGTGTGCAAATGGCAAGCACTTATACATCTCCTTTCCTGGAGCATGTTGACCAGCGCTGATACTGATTAGTCTTTGCTTGGTTTGCATGTAAATAGTGGACTTCTCAGGCGAATAGTAAAGCAGGATTACGAGCAGATCTGTATCATCACAATGGACACATACGTTCTCGTGGGATTCTGCAACTTCTATGGTACACTTCACAATTGTGGTATCCGCATCTCCATCCTCGCCAGCGTGACGCACCTCGATGCCTTCTTTCAGCAGGTAAGTAGAGAGGAGATTAATGAGTTGCTGTTTATTGTGCTTGTTTGAAAGAAAACTACTTTTATGTGAAGGCAATGGAGTGTTACGTCCAACCAACACATCAGCGGAAAGAATCTTACCAAATTTACGTCATTTATGCACGGGTTCCTTGGTCGTGAATACTTCATAGCGGTCGAACAGTAAGAACCAGGCCCTATCGTGTGCTGCGAACTGTAGAACATACATAACATAAGATGAACCTACTTCATGAAAGGTACCTGTCTTTGACCAGGGCATCTGGTGCAGAATGGCACATCCATCCACAACTATGGCTTTGACGTAAATTTCATCATTGCAGACAACATGGAGATCGAGGGTGGCGATGTACGAAACTAATTTAGACTTCACTGGCCTTCGCATTGTGCCGTTGTCGTGGAGTAAAGCTGGGTCTACGGCTGCTAGCTCATGTGGGAAGACACTGCGATCTGGTGGTCCAGAAGTATATATATTCTCTGGTACAGCTCCGTCGACGACATGCGCACTTCTTTTCCATCTATCAGTTTGACAGTTTTCCTCATAACTGCGTAGGTTTTCACTTGGTCTGACTTCCTGAGAACGATGTATCCGTACTTCTGATCTGTGATCTTCTGGTGGATTTCATTCATCCACAGCTTGGTCTACATTGACTCTCTCATCGGCTATGGCTCCAGTAGCAACATTTTGCAGGTGCTCGTCACTGTCAGTGGAAAATGGGTTGTGACTTCTCAAAAAGGTCTGGAATTTGTCCAGATCAATGTTGTCCTATTTCATGCGACAGTGAATTTGATAATCGAAACCTCTCGAGGTCGTACGAGTTGGCATACATTCTGATGCAACAATCTGGTTTGTTGCCTGAGATGAATTAGGCACATTTTTTGAGGTAGTGTAAGTCTTTCCACACTTTTCATGGACATAATGATCACCTGCATTATTGAATTGTTCAGTCAACTCATCACCTCGTAATTTTTACACCGCCTCCAATGAATCTACCCCTTTCTTTCTAAATTTAACCATTAAGCCACCACCACCTTCTTGACAAATGACACATTGCTCCATATCAGTGACCCGTTCCTAAAAAAAGATGTACGACTATTTTCTAGGCAATCTTCATAATATGACTATGTGTACTATAATTATGGGTAATATGTTCAACAACAATTGCTAACTTTACTTTATATAATTACTCAAACAGAACTTTCGGATTTAAAATGCTATCTTACTAACTATGAATTTTTCACTATTCAATCAACCAAGACCTACCGTTACGCCTTGGCCACAAAATTATGAACAATGTCATGTTTGGCTTTCCATACTCCACATTTTCAAATCGCTTGAAAGCACAAATGCCTAATAATACGTAACAATCATTACATAAATTTATTATAGCTTTTCTAATAATCTTTAAGAAATTTTGTTGTTGTTGTAATTATTTATTTAGAAAATAGATCTATTGCATAACATGTCTTAAAATTGAGGGGGTTTACAGAAACGGTTTATTCTATTAAGTACTACGAATTTTGGTCCAATTAATATATATGTGATATTATCGCTTGTGTTGGCATTTTAAAACATTGGCTTTCGACATACAATGGCAAGATCTAATATTGTGGCAAACACTTGATTTCTTATATTAGCGAGTTAATGGATACATAAAATACAAATCAACACAAGTATCCTAACGGTTAACTTGCTGGCCAGTGGAAGCCAGTGCGTTAAAACTCATTTGCATCTATGTATGGACAGCCAATAAAACGAAAATGTTACAAAAAGCGACTGATATTGTTTCTGAAAAAAATCGAGGTTCCCCAGGGTTGATTTTTTTTTCTTTTTTCTGGAAGTTCAGAAAACACTACTGGTCATCTTAAAACAAAAATTGGCTTTTTAACCAAAATGTCCGGGTTTGGTTAAAATTGTGCTGATTTCTACTGGACTACTTTGCGTACTGGGCATGCAAGCGCAGTGAACAATCTGATTTGCTCTTTGACATATAATCTGACAGAAACTAAAGCTAGACTACTTCTGGCATGCTGCACACTTAGTGGTCAAAGGTGTTTTCTTCTTGTTTTTATTAGTTTGACCTGCAAGTAATTGCACATATTGTTACATTTATGTTTAAATGCTAATAGCTTACATGGTATAAATATAATAATATATGCAATTACTTGCAGGGCGTTATTCTTTTTTGCGTCTTGGTTACTCTTCGGCCGCTTTCAGGTGTCTTCGCATATTTGCTTTTGTCGAAATTAATACGAACATTTGCGAACTGGCCTTTTTGAAATATGTATATTTCAAAGTCCCTCTTATTATAAAACAACTGCAAATATTTAAAAGAATTAATGATCTAATATTGTGTCACTATCATAAGTAAAAATACGGTTATATTGATCTTTAAAAAAAATTCCGGCCAACTGTGAACCAGTGATTTATATAATTTATAGCAGCTGCCACGAAAAAATACAGTGGCACCATCTGGTGGAGTCTGGTGCCATTAGTAGGATGATTCAGCGTCGTCGCTGCGTCCACTATCACGTGCGGGTTGGAATCTTATCGATCATACTTAAAGTTGCTTGTCGCTTAACTGACTATCTCTCTCTTTGAATACAACCAGTGTCGGTGATCGATCTATTCCATTTCCAGTGAGTCGGCCTTTCAATACAACCAGTGTCGGTGATTGATCTATTCCATTTCCAGTGAGTCGGCCTTTCAAAGACGGCCGGACTGTTGCATTGCTTCAAGTATCTGATGGGAGAGGGGCGGGAGTGAAATGAAGGGAAGGGGCGGGCGTGAAAGGAAGGGAAGGGGCGGGAGTGAAAGGAAGGGAAGGGGCGGGCGTGTAAGGAAGGGAAGGGGTGGGAGTGGAAGGAAGGGAAGGGGTGGGAGTGAAAGGAAGGGAAGGGGCGGGAGTGAAAGGAAGGGAAGGGGCGGGCGTGAATGGAAAGGAAGGGGCGGGAGTGAAAGGAAGGGGAGGGGGAGTGAACAAGGAAGGGGAGAGGAAGAGGGAGATGGGAAAGGTGGGAGGAGAGCGATATGGTAGAATATAAAAATAGCGTGTGAAGAGGGCGGATGAAGGAACCTGTGGGGAGGAAGGGAGGAAAAAGAACAGAATTAGCGAGGAAGAATGTACTAAATCAGAATTTTCGCACGTCGTTTCATTAAACTTATTTCCGATGGTGGAGTCAGTAAGTGCCGAAAGAGTTTTGCTTGGTGGAAAAGAGTTCCACTCAAGGTCCTGAGGAAGACACGCGGGTGCTGTTGGAGGTTTTTGAGAGCCAAAGCTGGTGGTCTCAAGAGGGTGCAGTTGGAGGTTTCAAAGAGGGTTCAGTTATAACTTTTTTTGGGGGAGCTTCAAGAAAATTCAGTTGGAGGTCTCAAGGGTGTGCAGTTGGAGTTTTTTAGGAGTCTCATAGGATGCAATTGGAGGTATCAAGACATAGGTGTGTCTAGGGGGCCTGGGGGCAGCTGCCCCTAGACCTTTGGAATTTGGCGTGCTCACTTTTTTGTATGGGCCCTCGTGATTGTGTCCTTTTGAACGTGCCCCTGTGACTGAAGGTAGGGCGGCGCAGCGACAGCACCCCCCCCCCCCCCGCCCCACCATCGTCTTCCGATCCAACAGTCGACGAAGAGAGACAGGAGAAAGCGCGAGACAGCGAAACAGCAAGACAGCGAGACAAAACGCTGAAGTTACGGCCGTACAGCAACGACAAATTTTCAACAGCACCCCCCCCCCCCCTCCCCCGTCTTCTGATGTCACCATTCGAGCGGAGTAGCTGAAGTGACGGCGGCACGGCAGCGAAAATTGTTTGACACCGTTTGATTCGGCCGCTAGTGTTTTGCGCCCCCTTAGATTACCTTCTCTGGACAAGCCTCTGCTGAAGGGAAGTTCGGAATTTGTTGGGAGCTTGTAGTAGCAGGTCCTAAAACGCACCCCACCCCCAACACGGTAGGGGATACGGGCCTTCTATAGAGTCAGTGATTTTGACACTGAGTCATTTTTAATGGTGCCCGTGTTTCTTCGCCGAACAAGGGTTGAATTAAAACAGTGCTGTCTGGTGGGTGGGGTGGGGGTATAAATGACCAAATTAGCCACGTCTACGCACGGCGAACTCTACGCCTTGGGTGACACCAGTTCACAGTTTACGACGTGATACCATAATGCACTGCAGTTACGACCATGTATGTGTGAGTATCCATGCAAGTTTATTGTCCTGGACACGACAACTTCCTCGTAGAATTAAAATATGTGTTTGCATGAATACATGTGTAGGCCTGTGTGTTTCTTACCCTGGGGGCTTGTGTGGGTATTTTTGGTGGCTGGAAATAGGATTAGTCCCACAAATATTTAGGGAAGGGTACGCAATTTTTGGTGCAATTTGATGTTTTGGGGAGCTGGGGGGCTGGAGGTAGCATTAGCCACCAATTTAGGTTTTTGAGAGCGTAAAGGTGTTTTCTTGCGATCCTCAAGGTGGGTGCAATTGGAAGTGTATTGGAGAGCCTGAAGGTGGGGTGTTTTAGCGAGTCTCAAGGGAGTGCATATAGAGGTATGGAAGGATGTTATGGGGTGGATCGAAACTCGTCCGAGGCCGTGGAGATCTCGGGGGGGGGGGGGTCACATACATATGATTGTCTTTTTTCCTCGGGCACCGCCGGGTAACACGGCTAGGCCTAATAAACGTCACTGGATATATCTCAAAGCTGTTCGTGCAACTTAAGAAAATAATGTTGTGTGTTCAACACGGTTATTCTAATAAACTACTGGCATAATATTCTTGGTAGATAGAAATGGTTAGTTTTTATTAACTGAAGAGGACAAAGAAGAGGAACGTAGAAGCGGACGCCGAAGCGGACACAGAAAAGGACCTGGAATAGGAAACAAAAGAGGACACCAAAGAGGACGCAGAAGAGGACACAGAAGTGGACTCGGAAGGGGAGAGAGAAGAGGACCAGGAAGAGGACGCAGAAGTGAAAGTGAACCTAACCAGGTTATTCATTGTTCTGTTAACTCTCTCCTGTTAACTCATATGCCGTGACGTCAGAGGGCGTCAGAAGGAGTATCCAGCAAATAAAAGGGCAATTCTGTGATTGCTGCTGTGGCGACAAAAATACTTACAGCTCGACTTACAGACTCGTATTATTCCATTAGCTAAGTCTTAACTAATATGTATTGTCTTTCATTTTTTAGGGTGGAACGCTGCATCAGGTTTTCCGTTGTTCTGTTAATTGTTAATCGTAAAAAAGGAACAGCATCAGCTGTGACGTCAGTGGACATCTCGCATTTATTGAACAAGAGGTATCTATGTAATAATATTGCTATCTCCACAGTTGAAGTTACAGACTGTACTTTTTACATTATTAATTCTGAACTTATGTTCTGTTTGTCTTTTCAGATGATCACCAGACAGGACCAGGTTGCTGACGTTTCATGCCGCTATTTGAACAGATAGGACTGCGGTTATGGTGATAATATTATTACATGCTTGTTTAATTTTGTTTTCTATGTTTTCATGCTCAAGCATCAGCTGTGACGCGAACTGACAATTAAAGGCATCACATCACGCAAAAGGTGCGTATGTAATCCTTGCTGGAGAGACGGGCGTCTGCAATTCTGAACTATGGTTTTTATTATTGCTGTCGTTGGGTAATATACTAGACGTTTCGCTATGTTCAGGCTAATTTCGTATATATTTCTTTTTTTTGCAATGCATTGCGTCACCTGTCATTTCCGGAAGTATATCATGTTCCACGGTATCCCTATTTTGGTTTTATTATAATGTTATATTTGCTTCCTTTCAGATTGCACAATATGATGCAGTCGATGGTGTAATCGTCCATTTCCTGAAGAATGCTTGGTCGATGTCAGGGGCCGGCAAAGTCAGCGGGCCACATGTGTATTATTGAATATTAATGATCGTTAGCCTAATCCTCACGGGAACTGGTACATCGTGCTATGTTTGGAATCTGAATATAAGCAATATTGCTTAGATCTATGCATTAAAATGTAAGTTACAAATTGTTACCAGTTACGAATAAGACAATTATATAATAATATTATCATCAAACATCAACGTCTAAATGTGAACAACTCTTCGACGTTACTATTAAAAAGCACCCATTATTCATGGTCAGTGTTCTTGGTACGGAAATTCCATCATCATGGCTAGTTTGACACTTAGTGCAAATGTTGTGCCATCAAGCAAATTGGCAATGAACTTGGCGTATTTGATCAGACCAGGAAAGTGTTCGGTGAACTCTAATCGCACTGCTTCAATCGGCGGCGGGTTCCACGTCGAACGGGTTGGAAAATAAAGCAACTCCTCACTGCGAGTCCTAAGATCGGAAAGACACTCAGCTTCGCGTGTCGCAGTTGTGTCTCCTACAGTAGCAATAATTGTCAAACTGAGAATATTACTATAGTTTGCGTCGCCTGGGGTGTTTTCGCGCTGTAACTACTAACAGATATTGCGTCAGCTTGGTGCTCTGTGAGATGTTATAACAGTTGTTACAAGTGTAACTCTGAATCGAAGGGAATACAATAAACCAACATATGAGCTGGCATATTCGTATACATGTTGAGGAAACAAGGGCACTCGACGTCATTCAGCGTCATAGTCTAAGACGCTCTATAGTACAGCGGCTAAGGGACATGATTGTGTACTTTTTGACAAAAGCATGAACATTGGCACACGCGTAGATTATGATATATGGAATCATTTCAAGCTAGGTACCCATCGTTATCGACATGGTACCTAGTCGCCATCTTGATTTTAAAAATGGCCGCCACGGAAATCCATTATCCAGTTATATTAGCTTCTAAGCAACATAAAATCAAGTTTTTGGTGTCTAACCCAATATTTCCAGGGTCAATGAATCCATTTTTGTCATATTCAGTATCCAAGGATGACGGCCATATTGAAATTCAAGATGGCCGCTACAGAAATCTATTATCCAGATATATCGGCTTCTAAGCAACATACAAACATGTTCTTTGTGTCTAAACCAACATTTTCAGGATCATCAGATGACGGCCATATTGAAATTCAAGGTGGCTGCCCTGCGTATGCGTTTTACGAACATAAATTTAGCGCCTCTTGAGGTTGAGGAATCCATATGGGGTTCATATATGAATACGTATATATTCATGAGTATGTCAATTTTTTTTGACAGTTGTTTCTGAGCTATATTCGGAACAATAAGATAAACAGAGGTGCATATACTGGTGAAGACAAATATGTCATTGGTTAAGAATGGACAACACAAATGGTTTCATTTCAAATTCACGTCAGCGATATGGAAAACGTACTCAACATCGTGTTGACAACACGTCTTGAGGTTTACTGGCAACTTACGAATGGACTTTTTTCTGCAGAAACCATAACATGTGTTCTCAGCAATAACACTAGGCCGATGTCAAGATCAAGTCAATCACCCACAAAGAGTGACGGTTGTGCTGTAAGTTTAATAGAAGTCCATAATCATGGGAGAGGTGGATGGTGACAGGGTCAGATATATCACAGGTATCTAGATGGAGTTGGAAGGTAGTGTTTTGCTAAATAAATATCATCTTTAGTGTCAACATTTAAACATTTGTGTAATCCAACAATCGCTGAAATTTACGGATATATGCAGACTCCGAGTACAAACTTAGTCATGGACAAAACTATGTAATGGAAACGGAATACACTGTTAAGGGCACATGGAAATGTTGTAGAAGAAATATGCGGCCGAAACGACAAAAAAATGCCAATTATGACAAGGATCACAATCAGACTGATTGGCGTACCAAACATAGTACTTATCATCATTGTAGATTGCGCCATACCTCGGCACAAATGTGTGAGCAGTGCATGTAGTGCAATGTGTGAGCAGTGCATGTAGTGCAATGTGTGAACAGTGCATGTAGTGCAATGTGGATGATGCCCAGCAATAATGTATCATATACAATACATCCCAGTTGGCAACTGTCGGAAGAGTATATGTAGTAAATACTTTGCTGACATCCTCGAGCAACCAATAAGAGAACGTAGAATATATAGCCGAACCACTCTGAAGTTGTTTCATTATTTGCTACAATGTACAAGGTCATTCGTTTCCGGTGGATAGGTAATCATCAGCACCGACGATCATATAGTTGTGACCACAGTCCATAAAGCCACCAACGACCTGCAATATCTTCAGCCATGAACACAAGAGGAGGCGGACATCGGCAGCAGAACTCAGAATCAATTTATTTGACCTATAAATACGATACATATACAATGAATAACGTAAGTAATAGATAAGGTCGGGAGACTCCCATTAAGATATATAATATCGCTAGCACAGGAGCCACCCCATAAATGTAAAGCATATTACTCTATGTAGCACAATGTGTTCACCAAGGATTTCCCAAAGTGGATATCCGGTAGTGTTTACAGATGTGGTTATTCTGGCCGTAAGGCATTCCTTGCTGTTGAAATAAATGAACGTTTTGCGATTGAAACCCACTGTTGTTCCATTGCAACCAATGCCATTGTCAACGACCTGTAATATCGGAAACATTAATGCTATGCTATGTCCTGGGTTGATTTGTGACATAGTCTCCAGTTTCCTTGGTCGAGGGAAGAAGTTGGCATGGTTAGCATGAACTCCATTCCGCGGTGTTATAGATGTCTTCCTCGCCCTGTCATCACAATCATAAGGCGTCGACTCATGTACGACTCACTAAAAGAGATACAGAGATTAATCGCCGAATTTACCTTAAGACTTGCATTTAGCAGGAAGAAACAAGGAAACAGCTGTTTGCCCAGGGATCTGGTACGACTTGGAATACCCCACCAACAAAACATGCATTACACCAACATGTGAGAAGGGCTGTTTCTCAAATTGGTTATGTCATGTCACAAGTTCTTGTGCCAAATCTCCATCTGCCTGGTCTTGGACACTATAGTTGGAACCCTCAGTGTGGAAACCATGCTGGACTTAAACTCCCAGAGGCACCGATGCAATGCCATGACCTAAACCCAACACACGTTGAGATCATGTTCCTAGAACATATACATGCATGGCAGCCATCTTGATATTCTGTGTGACTATCATTTGATGGTTGTAGTGTAGGTATATATATTTACACCTGTATTACCGGATTAAACACAAAGAGTCTGTTTTGTGTTGCACGTAAGCTGAATTAAACCAACATATATGAATATATGGATGTCGGCCATCTTGAATTTCAATATGTCTGTCAACGTGTGGAAGAAATGGATTAATTAATTCTGAATATGGTGGTATGGACAACCATAATTCGGACAGATGATTTCCATAGCAACCATTTTGTTTTTCAATATGGCCGTCAAATGAGAATGATGCAAGCGGCACGACTGAATTCCTTGACCTTGAAACATAAGAACCACCTATGGATTCGTCATATGGAGTCCTCAATATTAAGAGGCACTAAAATTATGCTCGTAAAACGTCTATGCATTGCAGCCATCTTGAATTTCAATATGGCCGTCATCTGAGGATATAGCATATGGCAGAAATGGATTCCTTGACCCTGAATATGTTGGTTTAGACACAAAGAACAGGTTTTTATGTTGCTTAGAAACTGATATATCTGGATAATGGATTTCCATGGCGGCCATCTTGAATTTCAATATAGCCGTCATCCTTGGATGCTGCACATGAGAAAAATGGATTCCTTGACCCTGGACTTGTTGGTTTGGACACCAAGATCACGTTTCTATATTGTTTAGAAGCTGGTATACTTGCCTATTGGATTTCTGTGGCAGCCATTTAAAAAATCAAGATGGCGGCTAGGTACCATGTCGATAGCGATGTGTACCTAGCTTCATACGATTCTACATATCATAAACTACATATGTGCCAATTTTCATGCTTTTGTCAAAAAGTGCACAATTCGTCAGATGTCTTGCTCTTAGCCGCTGTACTACTAGGCGTGTATATATGCATTGGTCTTGAAAGCATCGGAGGCGTGTCACATGTCAGCCGTCGGGAACTGTGAGATTTCACTAGAATATCCCACTTTGAAAGTAAATTCTGAGTAAACCACAGGCTTGATATATTGTTGATTGTATTTGCCAATGGTTTGATTGCCTTTTGTTTCTCTTTAATTGTTGACAAAGTAACCGTTACGTATTATTACGAGAAATTTTCAAACTAAACTCCCATATTACAATGGCAAGGACTTCAGCAATTACTTCAAGCGGTTGCATGAGCAGAACTTGACAGTTCCCCCGTTAATTATGTGACATTTTATGACAGGGCGCTCGAAGCCAGCTACACTGTCGCTATGTTAATAGTCAAAACAAAAATGCACACAAAACCGCAGAAACAATTTAATTACCAGCGTTCACTATTTACATATTTTAATTAATATGTTCTCAAGACTAGAGTACATGTGTTGAAGGTCTACTGCCGGTCAAATTGCGTTTAATAAATAAATATATATAGGGGAAGGTGGGGCAAGTCAACGATGTTAAGGCTTTTTTTAGAGCTGAACGTCAATATTACATTTTTTTATTACAATTCCTACACCAAATTAAACTTCGTTATCTTAGACATCAACGATCACAATATAAAAGTTTCAATGTTGATTTTAGCTATTGAAAAATAAAAAATAAAAATGGTCTGCAAATTCGCCACCTTGCCCCACCCCTGGGGCAAGTTGACAACCACCATGGGGCAAATTGACGAGGTGGACAGCATACAAAAGATTACATTATCCACATTACATTTCTAATCTGAACGACAAGAAAAATATACATTTGACTGCACGTTTGGATAAAATCTGGGCTTATGCTAGGTTAAATTTAGTTGAATCATTGTATAATTAAACATATTTAAAAAAAACATCTTACTAAACATATAATCCATGTAACGTAGTGTTAACCTGTAGCTACAAGTTTAAAATTGAATGTCAAACCTATAGTGCGTGGCACTATAACTAGAAGAAAATGTATCAACCTTTAGGCCAGGTGCAGTTTAATAATAATCACATATATGTTGGCCGTCACCTTCATAATTTGAGCATGATTCGTGCCACCATTGCTCACACTCTGCACACGCTATCCAATCCTCAAACGGCGGCTCTCCATATTCCGTGTAACATGCGGGGCACACCACCCTTTTCGTGCTGGACGAATGCGGTTTTTCGTTATTTTCTTTGCTTGAGCGTCGAGTCTGGTTTGTCGTCTCTTCGCGCTTCTGCCTCTTTCTGTTTTTCTTTTCATCTTGGTCCCTTTCCCGTTGACTGTTCTTTGCCCGACTCTGTTCAAGTTTTAATTTCTTTTTCTGTTCTTTCTCGTATTGTTCTTTCTCCTTGGTCTCAAGAGCAGCCTTTACTGGGGAATCGGTAATTACGCAGGAGGAAATTTTCTTGCGACTCCTGTTGCCTACAGGTCGTTGCACATTCGGAAGAGGCCGAATGCCCCAAGGTGACACATCTTTGCTAGGGTGTAATATCGGCTGTATCTGATGTTGCTGCGCTGGTGACTGCGACTGGCGTGGCTGTTGTGGCTGCGCTGATTGTCCTGGCTGCTCTGACTGTTGTGGCTGCACTTGCTGTTGTTGCTGCGTTAGCTGTTGTGGCTGCGCTGGCTGTTGTGGCTGCGTTAGCTGTTGTGGCTGCGTTAGCTGTTGTGGCTGCACTGGTTGCACTAGCTGCGTTGGCTGCTGTAGCTGCGCTGGTTGGTGTGGCTGCTGTAGCTGCGCTGGTTGCTGTGGCTGCTGCAGTGGGGGTGGAAGGTCGCGATCCGTAGTTGCAGCAGGCGCAAAATCTGCATCCGAAAATGTCATGGAGTTGTATGGCTCAATACCACTGGCTTCAAAGCCTCTGACAGCGTTTCATATGGTGGCTGCTTTCAGATAAGCTGCACCTAACAAAGCCCCGACTTCTCTGTCCGTGATCGCCTTGCCAGGATGTGACACCATGTAGTTATCACATGCTTGACTGTAGTAGGTTTTGAGAGGACCGAAGAAAGCGACATCCAAGGGCTGTAGTCTATGCGTCGTATGAGGCGGGAAACCCATCATGATGACCCCGTTTCCCCTACAGTAAGTTATGCTGGCTAGGGAAATGTGTGATGCATGGTTATCTACGAGCAAAAGCACTTTGTTGTCACGAGAACACTTGACATGTTCCATAAAATTTTCGAGGTAGAGGATGAAGGTGTCAGTCGTCATCCATCCCGTCTGTTGTGCTACACCTTTGGTCCCTGGCGGACATCCGTTCATCAATTCCGGTCTCATCCTCACTCTTGGGAAGATTAAGAATGATGGAACGTATACACCACCAGCACTGATGCCACAGACCAACGTGATGTTCTTTCCTATTTCAGCAGACACTATTTTCGCCACACGTTTTGCCCCGCTAGGTGACAACACTCTTGGTAACTTTGTTGGTACTGTGGATAGACCAGATTCGTCAACATTAAATATCTGATGAGCAGTGAAGTTATTGTCCTCTCTAAACTTTCGTAAGATGTTAAATAATTTGCCCACTTCAACCTTGTTGAATCCCATCGCTCGACTAATTGATGTGGCCTCTGGAGCCCTGAGACTAATGTTGTATTTATTCCTGAATGTTCGCAACCAATATATTCCAGCCATTTTTGTGTGCTTGTTGAAGCTGTGCGGCAGGTGATTTTGTTCTGCGAAGTCGTAGACGAGCCTTCTGCATTGTATGGTGTTAAGACCGAAACTTCTGTAACTGATTTCGGTGATATAATCTCTCAACTGGTTCAGCTTCTCTACGGTAAAGACACTCCGAAAACGACCCCCGTGAACTGGCAGATCCTACAAAAGAATAAACACATTACTGCGGCTACTAACACAACGGGGCAGGGGGAGCAGGAATATAAAATAACACATAAGGGTCCCCCAAGCCACAAAAACTGACAGTTCACGAAAATTATGCGCCCCTGAATTCAGCTTAGGCCCTAGCTAAGCAGTAAAACTCCAATATAAAGTTATACCTATTGTATTGTATGTGCAATTATAATTCAGTTTTGCTCACCTCTGCCTTTGCTTTCAAGTAACGACGCGGCGTAGACTCTGGAATGCCATAATTCGCTGCCGCCATGTTGCACGACATATTTTCTTCACGAACGGCATGCATGGAAGCAATCATCCCATCTTCAGACCATGACCCCCTGTTTGTTTTTCGTTGGTAATGTCGTACCATCTGAAAATATAGGTTAGAATAAACATTAAAATCATTTTATTATTTACGAAGATAAATCAAATTAATCAGCAATGGACCCGGGAGGGGAGGGGTGTTCTTGGGGGTCTCCTTCCCCTGTGGCTAATGTTATGGTGGTCAAAGGACAATAGGTTCTAAATATATCCCCCTTAATAAAACTACCGATTTATACTCTCTGGCAACACACCTAGATCCGCTCCTGTTCATACATTCATAGTTTGGGACGGAGTGGGGCAAGATGACGAATTCGCCAACTTGCCCTGGTCATCTTGCCCCGCACTGCCATTTTTACAGCACCCCCTCCACGCCCGTTCAGATGTTTGGGAATTTCGACTAATTACTCTTGGGTGTTGCGTTACAATATACCGCTGTAATATAACACGTCTGAGAAACACTTACTACACGATCATCAGTTGTAGAGTCTTATTAACTAATTTCTAATACTTAGTACAAAAGTCAACAAAATGAATTTACCTCGCTAAAATTGTCCGTATCATGCCGATCACGTTCAAACTTGCAGACAAGTTGCGCGCGCACTTGGTGACGTCAATGGGGGACATCAATTCTACCATCTAGTGCACAATTTTAAACTAATGCAAATTCGTCATCTTGCCCGCTTCGCCAATTTGCCCCGCCTTCCCCTATATATATATACACACACACACGCTCGCACGCACGCACACACACACACACACACACACACACACACACACACACACACACACACACACACACACACACACACACACACACACACACACACACACACACACACACACACACACACACACACACACACACACACACACACACACATACAAACAAAAACACACACACAAACTATTACTACTAATAATAATAATAGTAATAGTAGTATTACTACAACTATTATAATAGTAAAAAGATGCAAGGTTTTCTGTATATATATACACACACACGCACGCACGCACACACACACACACACACACACACACACACACACACACACACACACACACACACACACACACACACACACACACACACACACACACACACACACACACACACACACACACACACACACACACACACACACACACACACACACACACACACACACACACACACACACACACATATATTCAGCGCGGTCGCCACATCTCCAAACCCAAGAAAAGTAATTCACCGAACTGCGTATTATTAACTATAGAAGGCAGATTCCGAGCCACTTATGTTTCTGTAACAATAAAAAAATCACACAAAAACTAGACTACAACTCGACATCTCCGGTGGCGACATAGCTCACTGACTGACTGAACGTACAAACTAACAAACGAACGGACTTAGTATGTGAACGAACGAACGAACGAACGAACGGATGAGTGTTTTGTATTTACGAAAGCTACACCCTGCTGGTCAAGCCATTTCAGCTCATCCTGACCCTCTTAGAGCCCCTCTGATGAAGAGTTAGCTACCGCTATATGGGAGCTAGTGTATAAGTAGCGGTTTTAACGGCAGTCTACTCGCTTATCTAGTCAGTGAGATGTACGGAGGGCCACCTTTGACCCGTCTTTGTAAGACTGCGTAGAGCGACAAAGGTCGTAGACCAGGCGTCGATATACAATCAGCTGTGCCGACTCTCCAGCCCCCAGAGCAGGCCACGTCAGCTGCACAGCACATACGTCACTGCGCAACAAAGGTTGACTGGCAGCTGAATCAATCACCCGAATTTTATGTGCTATTAAATGATCGCTAGTTTGACACCGAGGAGTCTATGAAGCCTGAACTGAGTGTCATACTTTCGTACAGTCGTGGAGAAAGGATCGCAATAGCAGATCTGTACTATAGGAGAGACATCAGGCACGTCCAGGATTTGGCATTAGAATCTTGGTTGTGATTTGACCGGTAGGTCCTAACGGTCGGTAGCAAGTCTATAATTCTATAAGGACATCCAGAATATTTAAGGTAGAGATAGGCGCCCTGAAAAATTCACGAATAATGTTGAAAATGTGTATTGATTAATGTTATGCGGCGTCGCTAACCACGAGGCGTAGAAGTCTACGAGGTGCACTGTGTACGTTAGTTCATCTACCAGTATCGATCAGATATATGCATGTGGATCTAAGGACTGTATAACAATGTATTCGGTCAAAACACCACAATGTGATGATCAAACATACAGTTCACTGCACTAGCAGAGGCGGAACCAGAAAGCGAGTCCGGGGGGGGGGGGCACAAAAATATCGACTGGCGGCCGAAACAAATGGTGTAGAAAGTGTTTTGCTGCCGCGCCGCCGTAACTTCAGCTTCTTCGCTGGCTCGGCTGTGTCATCGGAAGACGGAGGGGGGTGGTGGTGTTAAACAATGTTCAAGTTCACGTTAATTATTGTAACCTGAATGGGGGCACATTTCAAACGGTTTGGGGGGCACGGTCACGCGGACCTATTAAAAAGGTCTACGGACACGCTAAATTACAAAGGTTTAGGGGGCACGTGCCCCCAGGCCCCCTGGATCCGCCTACGACACGTGTGGACCTTTACTTCATGATAGCATCCAGACTAATTAAGCTAAAGACAAAACCGCAAATGGCTCTCCATATTTTCGCATACGATTTCAAACATTGTCTAAACATCGCTACATATCAATATTTTACTAAACGTGTTTGCTTGCTACCCCAATCTGACAAAACTCAGAAACCGTGCGTGCCCTCCAGTGGGCTCCGGAGTACCGCCCTTGTGTAATTTTGGGCACAACAAAATTCCACTGTAATTTTATTGTAGGGCGACGCATTCAAGTGTGACGTATTGACGCATTGCGCGCGCCATAAAACTATTGACAGTCACTACGCATGGGCAGGGCCTGAGCGAAGTCTCCGACGGCGCGGGGATGATTTTGCTACGACTGGCAGCGGTCTTTGGCCTGTTTTTGCCTCTTCTCGGAGGCCAAAAGGTGCATGTGACGATAGAAGAGCTGGCAGATGACCAAGCACAACAGTACATCAACTCGTACGATCATGTGCTTGCGATCTTCCGTAAGTAGCAGCCGTAAATTGTACGTTCTTGCGCCAAGTCGTCGATGACGGTAGGTTGATCTGTTGACTACCTGGAACCAGACACGTGGCACATTGTCTCACTCTGACAGTCACGACACGTTCTGTGTAAATCACGACCGTGCCGAGTGCTCTACTTTAAGACAACTGATGATAACACAACTGATCGTCTATTATTTGTCAGTAAAATTAGTATGACAGCAAGTAACGTAACCGCGAGTAATGTAAATTTGCCAGTTACGCCCTCTAGCGACCAACATAAAATAGCATTCGTCGTTATCATCGTTGCTGCGATGAGTTTAATTAACGCTGTCCCCACTGTTCAGTTTTTTAATCCCGTCTTAAAATCATTTCACAAAAAATCACGCCTATTTATTATCGACTACAACGTGTGTACAACTATTAATGTAATAATCGACCAGTAATGTACTAATCAACCAGTAATGTAATAAGAACGTCAGGTAATAATCGACCAGTAATGTAATAAAAATGATAAAGATTATGACGACGATGATGGAGGTTATGATGATGATAGTAATAATGATGAAGATGGTGTTAATGAGGATGATAAATGATTATGATGATGACGATGAGGAAGATTAAGGGGTCATCTTAATGATGATTCTGCTGATGATGACGATTTTAGTGATTTTTTAGTGATGATGATGGTTATAATGAAGATTATTATGACGGTAATGATAATTATGATGTGTGGTTGTGTGTGTGTGTGGTTGTGGGTGTGTGCATGTGTGCCAGTATGTGTGTGTGCATCAAGCATGCGTGTCATTGTGTATATATGCATTTGACATTTAACTTCCTACCCAAAGAACAGAAGGTGTTTTTTACGAGATGACAAGTCCCTCCTCAGTTAATATAACCATCATGAATAAGGTTCATTGGCTTTTGTTAGAATCATAAAAGAAGCGACTTTGATCTTCAGATTGGGCAGTTTGTGAAAGTGACTGGTCTCGATGAGATCGCAAGAAATTGTGTTTTGATGTTGTTCTACTAAATTTTAATTAGTTCCAGTAAAAAAATTGCAAAGTTTGTCTAATTTCACCTGAACTAAAATCTCTAAATAAAAAATGCACAAACATGCTAGCATGTTTGTTACAACCAGTAATGTAATAATCAACCAGTAATGTAATAACAATGACCAGTAATGTAATTACAATGACCAGTAATGTAATAACAATGACCAGTAATGGAACAATGAACAGTAATGTATTAAAAACGATGGAGATGATTAAGACGACGATGATTGAGATACTGAGGATGAAGATAGTAATGATGATGAAGATGGCGATGATGTGGATGATAAATGATTATGATGATGACGACTGGGAAGATGATGACAATTTAGGGATCATGTTGGTGATGAAGATGATGATTCTACAGATGATGTCGCTGATGATGAGGATGATATGGTTATGACAATGATGATGATAACAGTGTTGTTGATGATGGTATTAGTAATGACGATGAAGACGGTGATAATGAGGATGATAAATGATTATGATGATTATCAGGAGGATGATGAAGACAATAAAGGCGTCATGACTATGATGACAACGATGGTGATGTAGATGATGACAATGACAGTTGTAATCATTACGATGAGTACAACAACAATGACATCCTTAACCTCCTCCTCTCGTCGACAACCTCATGTCACCCCTGTGACGCCTAGCCGTGCTGGCCGTGCTTTTACCCAGTCAATGTTCACTAAAGCATTCTCAGAATGATTCAGCCGCTTGTTTCCTGGGTGAACACATGGCACCCTGTTCACATAATCTTCCACGTAGTAACTACTTATCAGCAAACAATATGACTGAATCAGGCAGTGGGGTTAAGAAGGGGGGTCACTAAAAAGGGTCACCTCAACAAACGAAAGCGGTAATCTGCACTAAATTATGGGATTATCTTAAGACAAGGGTCATTAAAGCATATTTACAATTTACAGACCTAATCATTATTTTATCAAATTAAGGGGTCATCTCAAACAACTTAGAGGAATTCTCAAAATGCAATGTTAATGAGTGATATTATAACATTATTAGAAATGAAAGGGTAATCTCAAAATAATAAAAAACGGATCAGCTGAAACAATTAAACAATCATCAACATAGCCATATCATCAGCAACACTCATTCTGTTTTACGAAATGGCCCCTTAAATAAATTTTGTTTGAGAAGACCACCCGCAATGTGTTGATCAGATCATCTAGTTCATTATTAAATTACCTCTTAATGACTCCTTTTAAAATGATTAAAAAAATTATATTTGATATAATCCCTTATGCTTAGTCATATTTTAAAACATTTGAGTTTCCGTTATTGTTTAGATGAACATGATTGTTGATTGAGATTACCCTTTAGCTTCTAATAATGTTAATGCATCACTCGATCATCATTGCATTTTGAGATTTCCCCTTTGTTGTTTGATATGACCCCTTAATTGGCTAGCATGACTAGCCTTTATAAGGGTAGGATGACGATGATGAGGAGAATAAGGTTAAGGATGTCATTGTTGTCGTCATGATTATCGTAATATCGTAATCTTCATCACTAATATGGCGCCTTCATCTTCCTCCTCCGTAATCCTCGTAATCACCGTCTTCCTCATCATGATATTTGTACACACATGTACATGCACGCACACACATATGCACGCTCGCACGCACCATTGTTAACATCTACTGTCATGATTGATTTTCCACATAAATGCGAACTGACTAACCATTTATAATGCTCTCAAACTTGTAGATGTTGATAACTGCGATGCCTGTGTGGAGTCGATGGAAAGTCTTCATGGAATCGCTGAATCCATCATTACTCCTGGTAATATCTGCACCTGTGTTTTTGTGAAGTTCTAACAAAAACACTAGCAACTTTCTGTTTTATTGCTCAGTCGAATACAGAATATTTCATGTTGCATAAATAGAGTAAACATTTAATTTACTTCAGTCATGAAAAGTAACCATTGTTACATTTGCTTATAGATGATGTTCCAATACATTAGATGTTGCATATGATTATTTCAGATTAAGATTATATTTATTGCAGACTTACTATACCATATATAATTTAGGCAAATATGTAATAATTACTCTATATATGCGAAACAAAAACACTGCATATCTGAGACTAGCATTGTGTTGTGTTAAGTAAAGTTAAATGAAATATATTATATCAAATAACTTGCCTGTTGTAGGTCTGAAGATGATAAGACTGACCAACTCCCAGCTGGCTGATATCTATGGCATTGAGAGTTATCCACAGCTTCTCTACTTCAGAAAGTCGTTTCCTATTCTCTTTAACCGTGAGTCTTCGCATACTTCATGAGCTTAACAGGATGCGTAATCAATGAATACCACTCCCAGACTAAAGAGAATGGTAGATATTTTAGAACTAATAGTCTTCATGCAGTAATTGTAGAATATTTCCTGTGGAGTTCGATATGGTGTTTAAATAAAAGGTCTTCCCGGGATGAAGTGTAAAGCGCTTTGAGCAGTCCTAAGGACTGGATACTGCACTATGCAAGAACTTGCAGTAGTTACATGTGTTCTTGTTCTTGTTGTTTCTAGTGCTCCGCAGAGTTCTATTAGTTGTGTTGTTCCAATTTAATACATTTTGTCGATGATTGATTGATTGATTCTTCCAATCACTTTGATTAATTTATATAATAATTAGTTTTGAATAAAATATGTACGATCACCGAATAATCAAAACTCGTTTCAGTTTCGTGAGACACCTTGACATCTTTCAAAACTGCAATGCATACGGCTTGTTTGGAAACCTCACATTATGGGAAGACACAATATATTAAATTAAAAGTATAAACAGCGTGGATTGTTTGACAAGTTTCCTGTGGTGATTATTAGGAACAGGTGCATACGTTTTCATAAAATATGTTTATATTGACTGCCTCTAACGATTGCACACAAGTACAGCTACCTAGTGTTGCCAATTTTTGTAGATTAGCCGCCTATAAATCAATAAACAATTAATCATATCAGTTTAGCCAAACCAATGATTGACCATGAAAATCAAACAGATTTCCAACACTATTACTATAATAAAAATTCTTTTAGGCAAAAAAATATACCTTGGTCGTGTTTTTATGACTATTTTTGGTTAAAAAATTTTTTTTTAAACAAAAGACGTCATTAAATTGCTCTAAATTATGTATACTAAATAAGTTCCACATCCACAGCATTCAAACAGTCATCACTCAAAATGCAAATGTGGCTTTAAATAATGCTTTTGTTTGCAATTAAGTGAACTGAGGTAAGTTGAGATTTATGTGAAAAGCTAGTGTGGCTTTTAATTTTAATAAAGTGCGTTTTAAATACAGGATTTATGGTAGTGATTGTTGTGTCGTGACAGTGGGGGGCAAGATGGGTGGTACAGAGGCTGCGATGTTGTGTGTCGTGACAGTGGGGGGCAAGATGGGTGGTACAGAGGCTGCGATGTTGTGTGTCGTGACAGTGGGGGGCAAGATGGGTGGTACAGAGGCTGCGGTGTTGTGTGTCGTGACAGTGGGGGACAAGATGGGTGGCACAGAGGCTGCGGTGTTGTGTGTCGTGACAGTGGGGGACAAGATGGGTGGCACAGAGGCTGCGATGTTGTGTGTCGTGACAGTGGGGGACAAGATGGGTGGCACAGAGGCTGCGATGTTGTGTGTCGTGACAGTGGGGGACAAGATGGGTGGCACAGAGGCTGCGATGTTGTGTGTCGTGACAGTGGGGGACAAGATGGGTGGCACAGAGGCTGCGATGTTGTGTGTCGTGACAGTGGGGGACAAGATGGGTGGCACAGAGGCTGCGGTGTCGTGACGGTGGGGGACAAGATGGGTGGTACAGAGGCTGCGATGTTGTGTGTCGTGACGGTGGGGGACAAGATGGGTGGTACAGAGGCTGCGATGTTGTGTGTCGTGACGGTGGGGGACAAGATGGGTGGTACAGAGGCTGCGATGTTGTGTGTCGTGACGGTGGGGGGCAAGATGGGTGGTACAGAGGCTGCGATGTTGTGTGTCGTGACTGTGGGGGACAAGATGGGTGGTACAGAGGCTGCGATGTTGTGTGTCGTGACAAGGGGGGGACAAGATGGGTGGTACAGAGGCTGCGATGTTGTGTGTCGTGACAGTGGGGGACAAGATGGGTGGTACAGAGGCTGCGATGTTGTGTGTCGTGACAGTGGGGGGCAAGATGGGTGGTACAGAGGCTGCGATGTTGTGTGTCGTGACAGTGGGGGACAAGATGGGTGGCACAGAGGCTGCGATGTTGTGTGTCGTGACAGTGGGGGGCAAGATGGGTGGCACAGAGGCTGCGATGTTGTGTGTCGTGACAGTGGGGGACAAGATGGGTGGCACAGAGGCTGCGATGTTGTGTGTCGTGACAGTGGGGGACAAGATGGGTGGCACAGAGGCTGCGATATTGTGTGTCGTGACTGTGGGGGGCAAGATGGGTGGTACAGAGGCTGCGATGTTGTGTGTCGTGACTGTGGGGGACAAGATGGGTGGTACAGAGGCTGCGATGTTGTGTGTCGTGACAGTGGGGGGCAAGATGGGTGGTACAGAGGCTGCGATGTTGTGTGTCGTGACAGTGGGGGACAAGATGGGTGGCACAGAGGCTGCGATGTTGTGTGTCGTGACAGTGGGGGACAAGATGGGTGGCACAGAGGCTGCGATGTTATGTGTCGTGACAGTGGGGGACAAGATGGGTGGTACAGAGGCTGCGATGTTGTGTGTCGTGACAGTGGGGGGCAAGATGGGTGGTACAGAGGCTGCGGTGTTGTGTGTCGTGACAGTGGGGGACAAGATGGGTGGCACAGAGGCTGCGGTGTTGTGTGTCGTGACAGTGGGGGACAAGATGGGTGGCACAGAGGCTGCGATGTTGTGTGTCGTGACAGTGGGGGACAAGATGGGTGGCACAGAGGCTGCGATGTTGTGTGTCGTGACAGTGGGGGACAAGATGGGTGGCACAGAGGCTGCGATGTTGTGTGTCGTGACAGTGGGGGACAAGATGGGTGGCACAGAGGCTGCGATGTTGTGTGTCGTGACAGTGGGGGACAAGATGGGTGGCACAGAGGCTGCGGTGTCGTGACGGTGGGGGACAAGATGGGTGGTACAGAGGCTGCGATGTTGTGTGTCGTGACGGTGGGGGACAAGATGGGTGGTACAGAGGCTGCGATGTTGTGTGTCGTGACGGTGGGGGACAAGATGGGTGGTACAGAGGCTGCGATGTTGTGTGTCGTGACGGTGGGGGGCAAGATGGGTGGTACAGAGGCTGCGATGTTGTGTGTCGTGACTGTGGGGGACAAGATGGGTGGTACAGAGGCTGCGATGTTGTGTGTCGTGACAAGGGGGGGACAAGATGGGTGGTACAGAGGCTGCGATGTTGTGTGTCGTGACAGTGGGGGACAAGATGGGTGGTACAGAGGCTGCGATGTTGTGTGTCGTGACAGTGGGGGGCAAGATGGGTGGTACAGAGGCTGCGATGTTGTGTGTCGTGACAGTGGGGGACAAGATGGGTGGCACAGAGGCTGCGATGTTGTGTGTCGTGACAGTGGGGGGCAAGATGGGTGGCACAGAGGCTGCGATGTTGTGTGTCGTGACAGTGGGGGACAAGATGGGTGGCACAGAGGCTGCGATGTTGTGTGTCGTGACAGTGGGGGACAAGATGGGTGGCACAGAGGCTGCGATATTGTGTGTCGTGACTGTGGGGGGCAAGATGGGTGGTACAGAGGCTGCGATGTTGTGTGTCGTGACTGTGGGGGACAAGATGGGTGGTACAGAGGCTGCGATGTTGTGTGTCGTGACAGTGGGGGGCAAGATGGGTGGTACAGAGGCTGCGATGTTGTGTGTCGTGACAGTGGGGGACAAGATGGGTGGCACAGAGGCTGCGATGTTGTGTGTCGTGACAGTGGGGGACAAGATGGGTGGCACAGAGGCTGCGATGTTATGTGTCGTGACAGTGGGGGACAAGATGGGTGGCACAGAGGCTGCGATATTGTGTGTCGTGACAGTGGGGGGCAAGATGGGTGGCACAGAGGCTGCGATGTTGTGTGTCGTGACAGTGGGGGACAAGATGGGTGGCACAGAGGCTGCGATGTTGTGTGTCGTGACAGTGGGGGACAAGATGGGTGGTACAGAGGCTGCGATGTTGTGTGTCGTGACAGTGGGGGACAAGATGGGTGGCACAGAGGCTGCGATGTTGTGTGTCGTGAGAGTGGGGGACAAGATGGGTGGTACAGAGGCTGCGATGTTGTGTGTCATGACAGTGGGGGACAAGATGGGTGGTACAGAGGCTGCGATGTGGCTGGAGGAGAACAAGGAGGTAGCGTCACAGAGGCTGGACGACACCAACTTTGAACACCTCACCCAGGCTGCGACGGGCGCCACTACGGGTGACTGGTACATCATGTTGTGAGTAGCTCAATTTAATCTCATGACGATGGGAGCGTTTGTGGTTTAGTAAGCAGATTAATATTTTATTTCACGATGGTGAAAATTCCACATTTATCGCATGCTTTTTAAATGATCCATAACAACCACAGACTCCTACCTCCAGAGTTACAATCTAAATCTTTTTTGTACATTTTTAAAGTCTTATGTTTTAAGGTCTACCGATTATGTGAATGTTATCAGTGCAGACGTTTGAAAATATGTGACAGATATCTGACAAGGCTGCATCGTTGGACATTTGTTGGACTCTTGATGTGTTTCCTTGTCCACATGGCACCTGAAGTGTTGCTAGAGATGCTAATCTTGTTATGTTTAATTCTTAATATTCTCTTGCTTGTCGATTTGTGGCATTGAAAATTTAATTTGAAATTGTCTAATAATGTTTTAAAATTATGAGTGTAAACATTATTTAGTGATAACATAAACTGTTGTTATCGCTGCAATGTTCACCAATTGGATGGAGACTCCACCGTAACATCCTCTTTCCACATCGTCATATCTCCATTAGTTTCTCTATGCTTCAGCCACGACAGATATACTGGCAAGTGTTTGTATTTTGTAACACTATGATTTATTTATGAACTACCTGAGTGACCCGGCTAGACACTTTCCACATGTTAAATTCAAGAAAGTATAAATCTACTAACCACCCCTATAGATCCGCTAGAACGCCTACAAACTGTCAGTCAAAAGGTTCCTGCATTAATCCTTATTTCACCCGGTCATTTGTCAGTAGGATGTTTTCCTCTTTAATCCCATCTGCAAGGCATCTTCCAAGATGGGTATGAATTAGTAGGTTTCACAAAATTTTTTGAAAAGAAAATTACAGATATATAGGCTACACTTCTTCCTACCGTGAATCTTTGTGAAACTGAGCCAAACGTTTCATCGCAACATGTATAATCAGAGATTGACTTGTTTTAGTTATCAGACTGAATGTCGGACACTGCTGGCGACTTGGGAAACTGTTTCAACCAGGTGAGTATCACGTGGTTATTCCTAATTGAGGGTCACAGAACAACAACAGGAAGTACAATATTTGAACAGGATGTTGATGTGTATCTATCATGTATTTTATCAAGCATATTTTAGATGGTGGTTGGAAAACTTTAAAAAAATAAAAACTTGGGAGTTAGTGTGCAAATATTTTCAGAACATTTTTATTACAAAATCGCATTATACGACACAAACTCCAGCGAAATGTTTTAAAGAAACAGAAACCACTTTTGAATTCAGCAATTCATTGTTTACAAAAATGGCCGCTCTCACTCAAATCAATGAATAATTGCTTTCATAATTGCGAGGAAGGTCGTGACCTGATTGGGTGGAGCTTCTAATGTCAAATTGTCAATACACTGTCATCATGGCTGTGAACCTGAGGCCACGTCTTTGAAATTGGTGCACCTGCTGCTATAAAAATAAACTGTTTCCATGTGAAACACTTAAATTTCAACATCAACCAATGGTTTGTTAAGAGTTAAATACATTTGAGAAGTCAGTATATTATAATAGACATAGTTTATACGGCATAACATGATTTTGTGATAAAAATAAACATAAAAACTACTTTTAATGTACAAGCGGAAAGTGCAGGGTAAGCACTGCTAAACAATGTTTGTGTCAGGCATTGCAGTCCTATATTATACTTGCATGTTTTATATAGTGATTCATTATTACTTTAAATCTTTATTCTAGAGAATGTGCTTTACACTTTATCAGTTTTAAATGCATTATTATGTTATTCCATTATCTTGCTATGAACGATTTAATCAAGGCAAAGATGGTGTCTTTTACAAATATGTTTGCTGTAATCAAACAATTTGTGACATTTATATCTATGGTCTTGTTTCTAATTATTTGTTATCATGTATTGTATGTAGTGAAGACATTGAACAATTATTTTATCACATGTTAGCAGACATAGGGTCAAATACAAATGCATTTAAATGCGACTGATCCAGTATTTACATTTAAAAATTTAGAGCCAAAAATAATGATCAAATACTTTGTCAAATACTCATAGCATTTAATTCTGTCAATGAAAACTGTTATCACAGCTGTGCTTAGTTAAATTGTTGCTTGGTCCAGGCAGTTGATACAGGTCACTCATGTTACTTATGTGATCACCAAGGAATGACATTCACTGAGAGAAAACTGGCCTTCCTATAGCTCTATTATTAGCTGACCAACTGCAGCCAGTTGCACGCTTTGATCATAACTCAGCTTTAACTTGGGTCATTGTCAGATGGATGATCGGTGTATCAGCTGGCCTGCCACAGGGTCAGGTTAGCAAGCATTTAATTGATAGTGTGTGGCTTAATCTAATTTTATTAAAAGACAGTGTCATAGTTTAGTGCATCAGTGGGCACAGGAAATGGAAAACAGGATTAACCTGTCACAGGGGAACAATTTAACAATGCGTGACCAATTAGAGCATGGTACTATTGACTCAATGAACTCCTTTAATTCTGGATAAACAATGGTCAAGTATAGCTCTTTTTTGTCATTATTTATTGTGCACGGGCACGTCAAGAGAATTATAAAAGTATTTGAAATACTTTTGAAAAATATTTGCATTTGACATAAACAAAATGTATTTGCATTTGGTTTTGAAATGTCAAAAGTATTTTCATTTAAATACTTTTCAATGTATTTTACCCCATGTCTGCATGTTAGTTTAAATGTGTAATATAAGTATAGATATTGTTTATCTTGGGATGAGTTTCTTGAACAAGTTTAGAACAACATGAACTCTTTCAGAATCAAGTACAAGGTGAATGTGGCAATAGTGAACACAGAAAGCAGTACAACGACACGGGAGCGTTTCAACATCAACATCTGCCCTCAGTTTATGTAGTAAGTAGCAGTTATGTTGCTGTGTGTTCACATAGTTGCAAGGATAAGTAATCATTAGTATTGGCTACGTACTTTACTAGTAAAAATGTGCATCCTCCGAGTAACATTATGTAGACAGACGTAGAAGACGCTTTCTTGAGGTAGTTATACTGGACGTTTGTTATGATGTAAATAGTTTTTCGTAATGCTGTGCATGGTTTCTGTGACTGTACAACACCCCCAACTGATCAGTGAATGGTTTCTGTAAGTTTGAACAATCACAGGAAACACGGAGGCACAAGATTGCAAACAATCATCTAACGTCTGGTATGAACCTCTAACTGGTAAGAACTCTTCACCAAGGGGAATTAAAAAAAAAATTTAAGCATTACTTTGCTTCTGAGGGGTTATAAATAGACCTCTGAGAGTTTGGCGCTTATAATGCAGTGTCTAGTTAGAAAAGCTTATTATACATACATAACATAAATTGCTAACTTGCTTATGGTTTAATTTTATTTCGTTTTTCACAGTATATTTTACTTTTTCATTGGTAACATTTTGGCAACATGCATCTGTCTATAAGTCGAACAGCTAGTTAAACTACCACTAGATGGCCCAGACTGTGGCCAGCCCAAGTCGGTCACATCATCTGTGTGTGATGACTACTGTGCTGCCATCTTTGGTAATGTCGTTCAAAAGTCTTTCATTTTATTTATTTGTATTTTTGTAAAGGGGAACTACCTATTGCCAAGTTATTAACTTATATGCTTCTTTAATCAAATCAATGACTCCTAGAAGATTTTAAAACAAAAATGCGCTATTTTTTATTTATATATTAGCAAAAGTATTGGTCATAAAGATCATAGATAGCCTGCTATTGTAGTTTTTGCCAATTGTCACAACTTAAGTTTGCATGTTTCAGTTTCCGCCTGGGCAAGATGTACCAGTACACGGGCCAGAGCCACTCCATTAGAGCCCTCATGGCATTCGCAGAAGTTGGCTACAAAAACGCACCAGGCAAAAAGGTGTCTCAGCCACCGACTCCATTGTAAGTGTAATGCATTGTCCTGTCTGCCTAGTTTATCGGTCTGGTTATCGGCAGTTTTTATGTGAACGGTTGAACAAATATCAACAATATAGTGCTGTTAAGACTGCTTCAAGCAATTTAGTTTTTAGAATTAGTTGGTGACAGATGCAACCTATCTAGTATCCCCTATTGCATGCTAGCTCATTGGTTAAATGTCATTCTATTTTTAGTTTTGATAAAATCCTTGAACAAACTACTAAATTATTTTCAACCCTGAAGGGTAGTTAAATTTATTTAGTATGAGTTAAATATTTAATTATGAGATGTATATACGACACAAATACAAAGTGATGTATAAAGGCAGAAAAACTTTGGACAAAAGTTAGTGTTTATGAAACACTACAGTAAGGTGCAAAGAACACAAATGTCAAATAAATGGTTAAACTTTATCTCAAATGTATGTCTGATGTTTCAGTGATCAACTCACCACCAATATCGTCTCGGCTTTGAAGGTAGGTTTTATACAAAATCTACTTTGACACTGTCAACATTTCTCCAGTTACATTACCAGATTGCAAAGTTAATTTCTTTGCTCAATTTTATTTTTACTCTCCACAAGTTGGGTTTACAAGAGGCGATATCCACTGTCATTAGAAAGGGTCAAGGCCATTTCATAATTCATATTGTATGTGATGTAGCTTCAAAATAAGATCACTTCTGTTTCAAACAATATCGACACAATGGGTCAGAGCTGGTTGTAACAAAAGTACTTTTGCTTTGTTTCTTTACTTAAGTAGAACATTATACTTTATTTATATACAACACTCAAATTTCTTAGGTATACATGTTGTGAAGTACAATTATATTTAATTCTATTGTAATAAATTACCCATTTTATATGTAGCTTATCGGCTTAATAAGCCATGATATTTTCCTACTGGCTGATTCACTAACATGAATCTAAATGATCATAAGCTGTCTGTAAAAATATTATCTTAAGCAAAATAATTTACTTGTACTTCAAGTACATTTTAAATGGCACTTTTACTTGAGTAGTTGTCCTAGTTGTACCTTTGCTCAAGTACAAACAAATGTACGAGCTCTGGCAGCAGTAATGGACAGTTTACATAGGAAGATCACACTGCATACTAGTTGCAAGTGTAACCCCGGCTTAATGGTAGTGCTAGACCAGATACAATGCAAACAAGGATGCCCACAGAATGCATACCTCCATCGAATGTACACAATATTAAATAGTGAAAATGTCTACCATTCCTCAAGAGTTATTTTTACACCTGTGTAACACATGACTGAAACATACATTAATTTAGTTGAAGTAAAGAGAAGACTGTTGTAGCAATAAACATACCCTACCCGGTACTAGTAGATAGCAGGACATATTTCACCCGCCACAGTAAACCGGGTATTAAGTTGCATAGTCCTATTTGCACGCAGCCCAAAAATAGTTGTCCACGTCATATTCCATAAATTTTGTGATTTTGGCAGAAATGCATAACTTATAATCTTGTCTTTCAATGTCCAATTTATTTTCCTTGACAAACAATCCAAAACTAATAAAATACAGGCATTTATGAACTTTCAGATTAAAAAAACACTGTTTAGACAATGCGACTCAAAATTATCTTGTTTCTCAAAACGTGGCTTTTTTAAAGTTTGCTTCATTTTTAGCAATAAATATAAACTACTGAAGATACAAATAAAGCCTCTTTCTACAGCTCATCATCTGTGGAATACAAAAAGGTACAAAACTCCAGCTCACAAGTTTGCTACTTAGAACCCTCTTTACTGTCTGCTTTATGTGCGTACATGAAGTCATATTATACACACTGCAATATGTACACTGTACTTATGCCCTATTTATGAGTCCAAGTTAATACATTTTTTTCTCTGCTTACAGACAAGCCCGACCTTCATAGCAGCCACCGCTTGTATAACACTGGTGATTGTCGTGGTCATTGTACTCGCCACAAAAAAGAGGAGGATCAAGTTTGAGTAGCGAACACCATCCCAGTCCTTAATCATTTTAAAAGGAATATACAACGATTTTCATTGGTCAGGTTAATTGTACGACATTTTCATGGGACATTGCAACACTTAATTTATGAGTTGTAACATCTCAATTAGTTAAAAATAATATTCGTTCAAAACTTGTATCATGAATATCCTGATCTCTCACCACATAACATTGTCAAAAATACACTGCTGTGTTTATGACATATATAGATATGACTTTACAGTAACTAAAACAAACCAATAAATGTTCACATTTGAAGTTTTTACTAGATGATGTATTGGTCTTTATTGTCAAACTCCCATTTTATACAATTTCTGATGGTAATCATTCAATAGGAATACAGATTAAAACACATTACATTGTTAATTTAGCTGTATTCTGAGATGAAGTTTTGCAATTTAATGATATGAAAGCTCTAAACTTGCTGTGTAAAGGTTAGCCAAATGAAAATCATTGTACATTCACTTTAAATGTAAAACAGTACTTTGTGCTAAGTAGACCTACAGAAATGTCAACAAATATGTGATTGATTAAGAAATTTTGAACTACACTACACATACAACACTACACATAAAAAGTAAATAATAATTTTTTTACCAACCAGAACATAGTTTGCTGTCATTTGTTGATCTTGATATTTTGTTTGTGCGATTTTGTTCCGTATTTGTTAATGTGATGTTAATTACTATAAATAAAAAATGCTGCCAACCTGACATGATACGATTAGAGAATGTGGTAATTAAGAAGTCATGTTTTCCATAATAGCCATCTAAACAAAATGTGTAAACTGTTTATAAGCAATCACATATTTGGGTTCTGGTCTTATAACTTTGTTGTTTCATAATAATTACCAAAGTGCTATCATTCTTTTTGGTTGAAGAAATACAATTTAAAGACTAATACTCGGTGGTTTCATGTTCTCGGTCAACTTTGCCGCTGGTACGACTTTAATATACTATCGCCAAATAAAAACCCAATCAGATATATATAGTTCATTGTGGTAGTTTGGGATAGAAATTGAGCTGGTTGTAGAAATTTCACCGGTTATAAGTACAACCCTGTTTTAGTCTCATGAAGACAATAAGACTAGAGCACTACTGCTCTCAGGTTGTTTGTTCCAATTCCATTTAGTAATATGTTGATATTATATTGTTTGTTTAGGCAGATATTAAAAGTATTTAGTCAGAGTTACTTGATTGTTGTTGCTTACAATCAACTGTTTAATGTACATCCATGAAATGTTTCATGTTCCAAAGATTATATTATATATTGCACCATGAACAGAAATTGTGTTGGCATTACAGCTACTATTTCTATCAAATACCCTTGAAAAGCATGCATCATAATAAAGGATGATTTTGTGACTACTACAGGTGTTTGTCTCCTGAAATTAATAGATGATCTTTGGGTGTTCTGATGGACACAATAACAATCACTGTTAAAAACAACTTGTCTGTTCATCATTTATTGATATTTATTAACATAATGTTCTTAATATAGAATAAATATGTTGAGAAAAGTGTGCTACATTGTTTAAATAAGCCAGAACATTATAAAATGTTCAAATAGTACACACCAGCTACAGTGAAGGCTTCCAAGTTCCTCAATTGCTCATTGATGTTAGGAATGTGCATCTCATTGCCATAATCCATAGGACAAAGTATGCCTGATCCAGTCTCGAAACATTATTAGCAATTTATTGGATAGACAAGCCTATTGTGCCAGCATTATAATTTTATTATGGTTCTCATGAAAATAGAAGGCTGGCATGATGAGGCAAAATTCAGTTCCAACAAAAATGTGCACACACGTTTATGTATATAATTATTTGTTATTCCAGCAAGGTATATTTATTCTCTTAAAGGATGAATAGTGTATAGCATAATAAAAACCAATACATAACTTCTAAAAACTGAACACCCATGTATGGCAAGAACTAGCACAATTTAGTATGGATGAAACAAAACTCAAATTGACATGCATTAATTTCCAAATCCTTCTGAGCCTAGTTTTATCATAAATTTGCATAAATGAAACAGCTATTTAGAAAAATCAAATTACTCTGGCCTGATGCAATTGTGTTTAAGCAAAATCCACCATATCTAGGCAGTCACAGCTCTCTGTTAGTGTTATTCAGAATATCCTCTGTAAACAATCCTTATACAACCAAGCACATGTCACAGATGCCATTATTAAACAATATACTGTAGTCCAAGTAAATCAAGCATCCATAAATAGTACATTTATATACACTAATAAAAATGCCTATTCTTTGGACAGTACTTCATTCACACAGCTGACGATTTCCCCAAGTATTCGTAAATGAGATACACATATCTACCCCGGTACATGCTCAACTGATTGGTGGACCAAATGTGTGGAACGGAAACACACGTAATGTTGTTCACAAATGATTTACATCCATCTATCTTCCAGTACGAACCCAAAAATCATTACAAAACCTTTAACCAATGGGGATTACAAAAATAAAGGCGCTACGATTCTTCCGAGTGTCCTAGGTTAATGGCTACAAGTTTGGCACCCAAGTTGCAAGCCGTGTAGAAGTAAAGGGTTAAGTTCATGCACACACATACGCTAGCTCAATTATAGTTAGACAGATGTTATGAATATGTTTCACATCACAGGGCATGCATGATACATTGAGCATAGTCTACAGAGATTGTCTCCTCTGTTCTAAGCAACCGGTCCGGGCTTTTTTCCTCATGGTGTTCAAGGGTAGGTCCCACACAAGGAAATTAATAAAAACGTAGACTCACTGAGCCACTGGTATTGACCTACAAAACTAATATGGACACTGATCACTAGCTCTGATAATAAAGTGCCACAAGTGACGAGAGGGCTGTATGAGTCCACACATCATCATCGTGTAGACTGTTGAGAGATACTCTGCCGCCAGTCTATGAAGTGCCACAAGTGACGAGAGGGCTGTAAGAGTCCACACATCATCATCGTGTAGACTGTTGTGAGAGATACTCTGCCGCCAGACTATGAAGTGCCACAAGTGACGAGAGGGCTGTAAGAGTCCACACATCATCATCATGTAGACTGTTGTGAGAGATACTCTGCCACCAGACTATGAAGTGCCACAAGTGACGAGAGGGCTGTAAGAGTCCACACATCATCATCGTGTAGACTGTTGTGAGAGATACTCTGCCACCAGACTATGAAGTGCCACAAGTGACGAGAGGGCTGTATGAGTCCACACATCATCATCGTGTAGACTGTTGTGAGAGATACTCTGCCACCAGACTATGAAGTGCCACAAGTGACGAGAGGGCTGTAAGAGTCCACACATCATCATCGTGTAGACTGTTGAGAGATACTCTGCCACCAGACTATGAAGTGCCACAAGTGACGAGAGGGCTGTATGAGTCCACACATCATCATCGTGTAGACTGTTGTGAGAGATACTCTGCCACCAGACTATGAAGTGCCACAAGTGACGAGAGGGCTGTAAGAGTCCACACATCATCATCGTGTAGACTGTTGTGAGAGATACTCTGCCGCCAGACTATGAAGTGCCACAAGTGACGAGAGGGCTGTATGAGTCCACACATCATCATCGTGTAGACTGTTGAGAGATACTCTGCCACCAGACTATGAAGTGCCACAAGTGACGAGAGGGCTGTAAGAGTCCACACATCATCATCGTGTAGACTGTTGTGAGAGATACTCTGCCGCCAGACTATGAAGTGCCACAAGTGACGAGAGGGCTGTATGAGTCCACACATCATCATCGTGTAGACTGTTGAGAGATACTCTGCCGCCAGTCTATGAAGTGCCACAAGTGACTAGAGGGCTGTAAGAGTCCACACATCATCATCGTGTAGACTGTTGAGAGATACTCTGCCGCCAGTCTATGAAGTGCCACAAGTGACTAGAGGGCTGTAAGAGTCCACACATCATCATCGTGTAGACTGTTGTGAGAGATACTCTGCCGCCAGACTATGAAGTGCCACAAGTGACGAGAGGGCTGTAAGAGTCCACACATCATCATCGTGTAGACTGTTGTGAGAGATACTCTGCCGCCAGACTATGAAGTGCCACAAGTGACGAGAGGGCTGTATGAGTCCACACATCATCATCGTGTAGACTGTTGAGAGATACTCTGCCGCCAGTCTATGAAGTGCCACAAGTGACTAGAGGGCTGTAAGAGTCCACACATCATCATCGTGTAGACTGTTGAGAGATACTCTGCCGCCAGTCTATGAAGTGCCACGAGTGACGAGAGGGCTGTATAAGTCCACACATCATCATCGTGTAGACTGTTGTGAGAGATAGTCTGCCGTCAGTCTATGTAGAAACTTGTACTGGATCTACAACATAAGGAGGCAAGTAATCAAAGTTAAGGGCGGTTTCTCTGCTGATAGTTTAGCATGCAGGAATATCCCAATAACACCGAGCACAACTGTACATTACAGAAAGCCTTTATTGTGTCAAGAATAACTGTTTGACTCGGTTCTCAGGACCACTGAAAGCACTTTACATGTCACCTCAGGCAGACTTGTTCATTTTTACACCAACTTTACTTCCCCAGAAAGCATTCAGCCATATTTCAATTACTGCACAAAGACCTATTTATTTATATATATACATACATATAACCAGGTGCTCATTTATACTGCTGAGGAAACCGGGAGTGAACAAATTGTCCCATTAATATATATTGTTTCATTTTGTAAATAGCAACATGTAACTTTTTTTCAACTTGTTCTTTGCTGTACTAGATTTTAGATAAATAAACATGCATGTACGAAGATGATTATGGTAGAGCAAAGAGAGACGTACGAGAGAATCGATGGCGTGAGGCTGCTTGTTGCAGACATGTTGGGCCGAGTGAAAGACATCCACAAACTGGTCAACCGTGAGTGAGCCGAGCAGGTGACTCGCCGCACAGAAGAGACCGCTGCGATTCACGCCGTTCCTGCCGAGAGAGGATATACTACTGAGACACTGAAACAAGCTAAGTGTGCACTGAAGACTGGCAATGTGACTACCTTCATTTAATATTACTTCAAAATTATTTGCAATTACAAAATATTATCAGTGGTACAACTACATTGTACTGTTCATACCACAATACACAACAATACAACTTTATTGATCCCAACATTGAGAAATTGCACATCTGCCGTCAACTCTAGTGCATGAAACAAAATCGACCCTCACGCACTCATACATAAAAATAGTAATATAAACAAGTATTTTACAGCAGCACCAGCTCAGTTCAAGCATTCACTAAGTAACCATGCAAATCAATTACTATAACTTAGTTTCGGTATCACATTTAAACACCCACACACTGTATGCATTGAAGACAGTAGCCGGAGCAGCAACATCAGCATCTATCTGTCTGTGTATATTGCGGACGGTATGAATGAATCCCTATAGTGTGTGGTTCTAGTGCGTGGAGCTCTGTATTTGTTACTCCTGTCTATCCATCTGCTGTCAAATTCAGGTCTCAGTTGGTGGGTATCGTCTGCCAAAATCGTCTGTACTCTGTCCATTATCCGTCTTTCATGTGTGGATATGAATGTGACCTGTCCCCTCCCTACAATCCCACTTGCTTTCCTGATATATGTCTCTAGCCTGTTCCTGTCCTGATTGCTGATATTGTCACTCCCGCACATTGCACCAAAGTAAAGCACACAGTTCACCGTTGAAGTGTAAAACATTTGCAGCAGTTTTTGGTGTACATTAAAGGATCTCAGTTTCCGTAAGAAATACAACCGAATATGCAGTTTCCTCATAATTGCATCAGTGTTTGGCTTCCATGACAGTTTGCTGTCTAGTACTATGCCAAAATACTTGTATATTCATCCACCTTTTCCACTACTTCTCCTTTGATGACCACGTCTCTATAATTCTTACTCTTCTTTCTAAAATCAACTATCAGTTCTTTAGTCTTACACACACTGAGCTGAAGGTAGTTGTCGTCACACCATCCCACAAACCTATCCACTTCTCGGTGATGCCGTGATCATTTCCCTTGAGGTATGGAGGTCATACCACATAATTTGTTCCACCCTTTTGATGAATCGTTTACATCTATCGTGATCATCTTTTCATTCTCTCCCCCTCAGCTCTTTCAGGATCTTTCTTAACACTATCTCTCCAGCTTAATTTTGGCTTTCATCTTTTCTATTTACCAGTTTCTGTTGTTTTCCAAGGTCATCACCCTTTATGGAGTAGTCTAAACTCATGTAAATTCACAGGACATAGATTCCAAGTATCTTACTACAGTGCTAATGTACACGACCACTTTCTACCTGTGGCCCAGGTTGAGGCTCACCTCGATACTGGGCCTTGATTTTGTTTTCCTCCTTCCCTTCCTTCCTCCACTCCCCCTGACACTCATGCTCCACTCCTGCCATCTCAGTGATGGTTTCCTTCTTCCCTTCCTTCCTCCACCTCTCACATGTCTCCATTCCCCCTGACACTCATGCTCCACTCCTGCCATCTCAGTGATGGTTTCCTTCTTCCCTTCCTTCCTCCACCTCTCACATGTCTCCATTCCCCCTGACACTCATGCTCCACTCCTGCCATCTCAGTGATGGTTTCCTTCTTCCCTTCCTTCCTCCACCTCTCAGACATCTCCACTCCCCCCGACACTCATGCTCCACTCCTGTTATCTCAGTGATGGTTTCCTTCTTCCCTTCCTTCCTCCACTTCCCCTGACACTCATGCTCCACTCCTGCCATCTCAGTGATGGTTTCCTTCTTCCCTTCCTTCCTCCACCTCTCAGACGTCTCAACTCCCCCTGACACTCATGCTCAACTCCTGCCATCTCAGTGATGGTTTCCTTCTTCCCTTCCTTCCTCCACCTCTTAGACATCTCCACTCCCCCTGACACTCATGCTCCACTCCTGCCATCTCAGTGATGGTTTCCTTCTTCCCTTCCTTCCTCCACCTCTTAGACATCTCCACTCCCCCTGACACTCATGCTCCACTCCTGCCATCTCAGTGATGGTTTCCTTCTTCCCTTCCTTCCTCCACCTCTCAGACGTCTCCACTCCCCCCGACACTCATGCTCCACTCCTGCCAACTCAGTGATGGTTTCCTTCTTCCCTTCCTTCCTCCACCTTCCAGATGTCTCCACTCCCCCTGACACTCATGCTCCACTCCTGCCATCTCAGTGATGGTTTCCTTCTTCTACCCTCCACTCCGAGAGCTTCTGCTCTCTTTGTTAGATCCCTTTCCATTCATTCCACTTTAGTTTAAACTCTTCATCAACTTCTTCTTGAAACTCTCTCACACTCCTCCCTCAACTCCTCCATTCTTCACTTGTCGACTGTCTTCATTCACTCCAACAACAATAATAATAATTTTACTGCCATTTCTGTGCGTCATAAATCGGGCAATTATTACCATTCAGAGGCGCATTACAATCCTAAAACATGGCAAGTAGCTATTAAGACTATTAAATAAAAGCATTAAAATATATATCTATAATAAATAAAGATAATAAATAAATAAATAAAAACAATTAATACTTAATTCTTCTCATCCAGTAATTAATAATAGTTTGTTAGAGACCATCACGTGATGCAGACAATATTAACCATACATTTTTATTTTATCGCAGACTTGTATTTCAAAAGCTTCCACTCACAAGCACTGTAGAATGACCGGTCCAGTGCAGTCACCCTCACTCACTGGCCGGTTGACCAGTTCCATCATACTCAGCAGTGTGTTGGTGCTGTTGGGCAGACGGTCAGTCTTTGGCCAGCCGGATATCAGCTGGTACTGCCTCACCTTGTGAACCGTCTTTGGCTAGAATAGAGTGAAGACTGAAGCTGCGGTGAAACAGCCTTACATATGCACCAACTTACTATGTCTGCTTCACAAGGGTATTACCTCTCCAAGGGTCTCTTGTGACCACGGTGTAAGTTGTTGGGCGCAGTGGTGCAGTAGTTAGAGCGTCAGACTCTCAGTCGACAGAAACTGGTTAAGTTTGTAAAGCACAACAAAAATTCTAGCCACTTTACGACAATACCTCTAGGAACCATGGCAGGGAGAAATAAAACGTAAAGTTCAGTTCTTATATAGCGCAGTATCATGTCAGAACTGCTCAAAGAGCTTTACATTTTACTCCCTCACAGACCTGTTCAATCGAACACCATCTCGACTTCTCCGAAAAGCATTCAGCCACTCTGCAATCACTACATGAAGATTATTTGTAAAAAAATATCCACCATTGTCTATAACCAGGTTTTCATTCATACAGTTGAGTGAACAATGTAGAGTGAACAAATTGGGACATGGTTTGAAACAGCAGCAAGAGGGTTCAAACCAGGAATCTCTTGATCAATTGTCCGACATTATACCACCATGTACCATCCAGTAGAGGCAAAGCACAACAAGGTGAGAGAGACATGTCTTTGGAATGATGACAATGGCAGGAAGAATAACAGCATAAAGATATCAGGTTGATTTATGCCATATGCCTCCAATACAAAAGTATAAGCATACTGGTACATTCTTATGAAGAGCAGTATCCAGTCTTTAAACCATATCAAAATAATTCGTGGTTTCTCATCAGAAGTTTGTCAAGTAAATGAGTGGTGCGGTTTTTATTTTTAGTATGCTGATGGGGATGTTAGAGACTATAAAAGGAGCTATACTCAACAACCAACAACTGAAGATGTGTACCTGAGAGTGCACACTACAAGCAGCAAACTAATTTGGTCTGATACAAATAATTGTTTTCAAGTATTGCACCAGAACATGTATTTAGATGAATAATATTCCATTAAAAAAAAATTGGTTTTCTGGCACATATTTTAAAATGCACACACTAATAAGGAACAGCACACCTTCGCTGTGATGTAGACGCTGAATTGTCGTTCAATTACATCTTCTATAAAGTTGTTGTGTTCACTCAACAATGTAACTGTCAGCTCCTCATGAGACTTGATGGGGACTTCTTCACCAGGCCAGTAGCTTCCCTGTGCCAACAAATGAGAGCTTGATTTCTATTATGTAAAAATAAAACATTTTAAATGTATAAAATGTGACCTTTTTATCATAAATTATGTTTTATATATATTCTAAATTATGTCTGTTCTAACAACATCACTGACCTCATGTGTTTTTAAATAAAAAAACAATATTTTTGTTATAAGCCATGATGGTCATCTGGTTATGAATAGTGACAATGTAAACATGATGTTCGAGTGGAAAGTAAACTAATAACAATCAAATTAATATGGACATCTGGGAAATTAATATTTATACTTCATAGCATACAACATGATATTATAATATAAATCATTAGACACTGTGCATTCATAGCATACAACATGGTATTATGATATAAATCATTAGACACTGTGCATTCATAGCATACAACATGATATTATAATATAATAAATAATATATCATTAGACACTGTGCATTTAGTACAGAACCATTTCTACATAACCAATATTAACACAAACATTTATTTATTATTTCTTTTAATGAACTTCAACTAACACACAAGGGAGCATAAACTATTATAATATCATCCAGACTATTTCTTACGAGTCATGAAACGTGGATCAATGCAGCAGATACAAAACAAAATGACCACACTATACAAATTTACCTGAGAGTTGAACTCATCCAACAAGATGACGATAGGGGATTTCTGGTCATAAACCAGATGCCAGAAGTCAACAACTGTATCTGGTAGAGGCATCTGTGTCAGAAGGTAACCATTTTCCCTCCTGAAACTCTGAAAACAAGCATTAAGTGATTACCTGGTAGGAATGTTTAATATGTCGGATGTACCTAAGTTTTGTAGCTATATTAAAGGCTAAATAGTTTTACAGACACGCATCATCTTGTAGCACAAGTTAAATAATTAATATATAGAGTTCTTTTTTTCTCCAGTGAGTAGAATAATAATCCATTGTGCAGAAAATGTGAAATGTTATGAACAATCAATTTATATGTTATAGTATGAACCCTAAGACTGGTAAAAGCCTTAACCAATGGGGGGAATATTGGGAAAATATAGGCATTCCTCTTTTTTCTGGAGGATGTAGATGAATCCCTGAAAGTTTGACGACCAGATATGCAAATCATCTAGGAGGAAAAACTTAACATACATACACACATTCACAAACATGTGTCAGCTTGATGACAGCTAGATTACTTACATCAACACAGACAGAACTGAGAGATTCAATGTGTTGTGGAGATTCTCTTGATTTGTGCAGCTGACTGCTGTCATCTGTAAGCCACCATAGATATGACAATGACCAATGCAAACAAGACATGTAGCACATAGTCAACTTCACACAACGTTTAGATTTCACACTGTAGACAGCACAAGTATTCTCTCTCACAGGTCAGCCAGTCTTGTGTGTGCCACTGTCTGGAATCTATTCTTTGTTTCTTCAGGTTTTGTTTTACTTGTCTTTGTATCTTAGTTTGGGGCGGCCTCTGTTCCTAGTTCCTTCTGATACTTGGGAAAATAGAGTATTGAGTGGAAGAATAAATAGTCAAACTATTTTACTTTTTTGTTTTACTTACTGATGTTTATAAATTTCTTGTTGTGGCAGCCATAGAATGCAGCAGTGTCTTCACAAAATGTCTTTATCATGGCCAGGCCATGGCTACATGCTCCAATCCCCGTATCATAACTAACCATTTCACATTAACGTCTAATCTTCCAGTTGTTATATCAAAATGTGATTGCTCGGGTAGCAGATACTTCTCTAGTTTCTTCTCTAGTCTGCTGTAATCTCAAAATGAAGAACTAAACTCCACGCGAACATAACACAATGGCTCTAACCTGCAATGGCGCCATGGCGCCGTCTTCTATGTGTGTTGCCATCACAGACTGGCTGTGTTTTTATTGATGATTTTAGAGTTTCGAGCAACTGAAACAAGAGTACCTTGTATATGAGATGTGTCACAGAGAAACAATGCTCATCTTAACCATTTAGACCCTAACCTATTGGATCCGTCCTTTAGTTTTGACAACATGAGAAGGTGGCACATCTTCTGAATACTTGTGAAATATTAATAACAACACAAAGTTATATAATATTTTATTTTGGACAAAAAATGTGACAGTAATCAAAAGAGTTGTTACTATTCATTGCCCCTTTACGTAATAACTGTGTTGAACAGCTGTTTAGTTATCACATCAAACTGAAATCACCTGAAATTGGTTTTTCAGTTCTGTCATGTGTTCATCATCTAAACACAATCTCCTGTATACGTCAGGGTACTGAGACACAGGGTAGGCAAGATGTCCTCTCTGGAGACCATCCAACAGTGCATGGTATAAGAACACATACTGGTCCTGCAACCACATTGAAAACACTGAAACAAACCATCTAACAGTGCATGGTACAGGAACACATACTGGTCCTGCAAACACAGTGACAGCACTGAAACAGACCATCCAACAGTGCATGGTATAAGAACACATACTGGTCCTGCATACTGTGACAGCACTGAAACAGACCATCCAACAGTGTATGGTACAGGAACACATACTGTTCCTGCAACCACAGTGACAGCACTGAAACAGACCATCCAACAGTGCATGGTACAGAACACATATTGGTCCTACAAACACAGTGACAACACTGAAACAGACCATCCAACAGTGCATGGTACAAGAACACGTACTGGTTCTGCAACCACAGTGACAACACTGAAACAGACCATCCAACAGTGCATGGTACAGGAACACATACTGGTCCTGCATACAGTGACAGCACTGGAACAGACCATCCAACAGTGCATGGTACAGGAACACATACTGGTCCTGTAAACACAGTGACAGCACTGAAACAGACCATCCAACAGTGCATGGTACAGGAACACATACTGGTCCTGCAAACACAGTGACAACACTGAAACAGACCATCCAACAGTGCATGGTACAGGAACACATAATGGTCCTGCAAACACAGGGACAGCACTGAAACAGATCACCTAACAGTGCATGGTAGTGGACAGCACTGAAACAAATAGTATATATACATTAATATATACAATAATATTAAGAAAATGTCCCAGATTAAGTCAATCATACAGTCAAACAAAGATCCAACAATAGCACTGATGTTGGGTATCTGCTGAAATTAAATCAAAACCTACTCTACATAACTACAACATATCGATTTGTATTTAGTATTTAGTATTTCTGTAAATGTAACTTCAAATGAGTTTAATGCTTAGCTTAGAAAAATTAGGAGACAATTATTACAAAAAGAAATGCACAAAACTTGCATATGTCTCGATCATGTCCATCCTCTCAGTCCTCAAGCGGCAGGTGAAACTAAAGACGTCCACTTGACCGTCGGCTTGACCCTGGTCCAATAGACTGTCCAGGGCAATGAAGGTTCCAGTCCGACCCACCCCACCACTACAACAAAGCAGGAAGACATGACGTCAGAGGCGGCATTAACCCTTTAGACCCCAACTGGCCACAAATGTCTGATCCACCCACTTCCCTAACTGCCTGTATCTGTCCGACACGTGGAGATGGCATCATCTTCTGGATAACTATATATGTAACTGCATTCTCTATTGCACCTCCTATGTGTTAGGGGTATTTGTCACATTGTTAGAAAAAATCAACTGAGTTTGAAGACTTAACAAGATTTAACAAGATTGCTGTCCAGAGCATGCAGACAAGAAAGCCTTTGGCTTATCAAGAGTCCAACAATTTTCCACCTACGTATAAACCGCCCTCACCAGATACCTGTCAATTTTACTTTTGAACATATTCACACTGCTAGCGTTAACACAATCATGAGATAATTTCTTCCAGTCTTTTATTGTCCTCTGAGAGAATGAGTACTTTCTCATATCCAACCTTCACTGTTCCTTGACTAATGCTGCATTGTTTCAGTTTGAAGAAAATACTTCTATAAATATCCTCATAACCATTCAATATCTTAAAAACTTCTGTTTGGTCTCTTCTTAGTCTCCTAGTCTCTAGTGTTGTCAACCCACATTCTAATAGGCGTATTTTATAACCAAGATCTTTCAGTTCAGGAATCAGCTTAGCTGCTCTTCCTTGCACTCTTTCTAGCTTATCTACACTGTATGTCCTTCTTACAATATGGCCTCCATGCTTGTATACAATATTCCAAATGTGGCCTAATTATTGCTTTGTACAGTGGTACAATTAGCTGTTTCTCCTTATATGTGATATTTCTCCAAATTAGCCCTAGTATTTCATTACCCTTTGAAGCAGCAATACCAGATTGCTCTGAAACTTTCATGTCAGCACTAACTGTTACTCCAAAGTCCTTTTCTTTTACAGTTGTACCTAATATAGTATCCCCCATTATGTATTTTTTGTTCACATTTCCATGTCCTATGTCGATGCATTTAACACTTCCCAAAATTTTATATTTGCTATTTTTCAGACCATTTGATCAATTAGGCTAGATCATTGTGTAAAGTGTGTTTATCTGCATATTTTTTAACTGTTCTGAACACTTGTATCGTCTGCGAATTTCAGTACTTTGCTTGATACGTCATCATCCAAATCATTTATATATATCAAGAATAATATAGGTCCCTACACCAACACCCTTGTGGCACTCCACTCAAAACTGGTTTCCAGTTTGAAATCTCCCCCTCTACTATTACTCTCTGTCTTCTGTCTGTGAACCATGTTTGTATTCAACTGATAACACTATCCACTGTACCATGGGCTTGTAGTTTAAGTAACAATCTTTGATATGACACTTTATCAAATGCTTTCTGAACATCTAAGTAGACAACATCCACTGGTGACCCATCATCTATCCACTTTGTAATTTCTTCTAAAAAACATAAGAGATGGGTTAGACAAGACTTAGCTTTTAGGAACCCATGTTGAGATTCATTTATTTATTTGTGTTTTACAAGGAATTCCACCATGTGGACTCTAATAAGCGTTTCTAATAATTTGCATAAAACTTGTGTTATGCTCACTGGTCTGTAATTATCTGTCTTGCTCCTCGATCCCTTTTTAAATAATGCTGTAATATTTGCTTCTTTCCATTCTAGTGGAACGATTTCCTCTTTAAGTGACAAGTTAAAGAATATAGCAAGTGGTTTACTGATGTTTGGTCTACAATTTCCTTATGCAGTTTTGGTGGTATCTCATCAACTCCAGGTGATTTGTTTTCTTTCATCATCTTAATTTTCTTTGATATCATTTTAGGAGTAACAAACAACTGCCCTAATTGATTTGATTCATCCCCCTAAAATGTATTAACAGGTAATGGCAGTGAACTTATATCTTCTATGGTAAATACTGAGCTGAAATACTCGTTCAGGGCCTTTGCCATTTGACTTACGTACCATTTTAGGCAAATCTACCCAGACTCAGCATATAATAATAATAATAATAAGATAACTTCTATTGCGCCTAAATCCTTGGAAACCAAGCTCAGAGGCGCATCAAAACAAAAGGGTTGGTCAATCTCAAAATTCATAAGTAGTTTTCCAGTTGTCAACAGATGGGTCAAGGCGCTAGGGAGCTACGGTGGATAAGCAAGGTTGTAAAGATACGTTTTTAAATGACGACGGAATTTTGTAATATTTTCAACTGATCTAACACTAAGAGGAAGCATATTCCAAAGAGTTGGTGCAGCAACAGAAAAAGCCCTAGTTCCAATGTTAGTGTTGACTCTAGGAACAAAAAGTAGGTTAGAACTAGATGATCGAAGCTGGATAGATTTTCTTACAGGAGTAAGCAATAAATGCAAATAAGATGGTTGCTTATTGGACAGTGCCTGGTATGTAATGGTACAGATCTTAAATATTATACGATATCGTACAGGAAGCCAATGCAAAGACTTCAAAAGTGGCACAGAGTGAGAAAAACGAGGAGATCTTGTAACTACTCTTGCTAGACAATTTTGGACACGCTGAAGTTTTGTGATATCCTTGCTAGCAATATTATAAAGGAGGGAATTGCAATAGTCAAGTCTGCTGCTAACAAGCGCTGTTGCAATAGTCTTAGCAACAGAAAATGACATATACCGGCGAATACGGCGAAGATCACGAATATGATAAAAACAGCAGCAACATATTTGATATATATGTTGTCGGAAATTGAAGTTACTATCAAAGATCACTCCTAGATTCCGCACCGAGGTTGCTGGCGTGATATACTGATTCAAAATACGCGTAGGGAAAAAACCATCCAGTTTACAACGCTGCATTGGAGTACCAATAATGATCAATTCAGTTTTATTTGCATTTAATTTCAACTTGCTGTCAGTCATCCAATGAAAGATATCTTGAAGGCAATCACTAAGTTGGTTAAGGGAGCAATTTGTATCCGGGGTAGCCAACGAAATGTAGATCTGAGTATCATCGGCATAAAGATGATGATCTAAGTTATGTCTTTGTATAACAGAGTTTAGTGGCGTGGTGTAAAGAGTAAAAAGCAAAGGCCCAAGAACAGAATAAAGCCGGCAGTGCAGCTGAAAAGCAGTTCCCAATCTTTATAGTTTGGTATCTATCAGTTAGATACGAAGAAAACCAGCTTAGAGCTGTGCCAGATATGCCGTACAACTTTAATAGGCGTTCAATGAGAATGCTGTGATCAATCATGTCAAACGCGGCAGAGAGATCTAGTAAGGTAAGTGCAGTCACTTTACCATTATTAATGTTCAAGTTAATGTCATTAAGAACCTTTAAGAGGGCAGTCTTTGTTGAATGAAACTGTCTATGTGCTGATTGTGACACATTAGTTAAGACATTTGTGCTAATGTGAGACCTTAGACGACTTGCTACAACCTTTTCTAGTATTTTGGAAATGAAGCTGAGATTAGAAATAGGTCTATAACTGTTTAGGTCTTGCTTAGGCAGAGATGACTTCTTAAGAAGTGGTGTGACATGGGCGTATTTAAAATCATCAGGAAAACAGCCAGAGCAAAGTGATGCATTTATAATATTTGTTATAGGTCCAATTAGTGTATCGAGACATGCTTTTAGCAGTATTGTTGGAAATGGATCAAGTGCACAAGATTTATTTGGGGAGGACATAATTATTTTCTGTTGCAGGTTCAAATGACACAAGTTGAGAATTTACTTGTGGAAAGTCCACGCTGACATTACCGGTACTTATATTATGACGTGGGAAAGCAGAACGAATAATACTGATTTTATTTTTGAAGTGACTAGAGAACGAATCACATAGACTTAATTGACACATGATCAGGTAGCGATGGAGTAGGCCGTCTGTGTAGAATGTTATTGATGCAGTTCCATAACTGACGCGGATTATCAGACTTATTTATGACCATATCTGTAAAATAATCTCATTTAGCTTTAGCCATTTGTCTGTTACAGAGGTGACGTTGCTTAGAATAGCGCGATCTAACTAATGGCGAGCGTGATTTGCGCTATACACGCTCTTAATAACGACGACGCCTTTTTAGATAGTATAATTTCGGAAGTCATCCATGGAGCCGGTGGCCTTTCTGACACCCATTTGGATTTTATAGGTGCATGTTTGTCAAGTAGTGCATTGAGTACTTGACAGTACTGTTTATATAAGTCAGATAGATGGTTTTTTGATCTGTGATAAGGTGACCTTATCACAGATCAAAAAACCATCTATATAAGGATATCAGCCATTAAATGTCAATCCTATGAATGTCAATTTATTAGTATATTTAGAACTGTCTTGTACAGAATTCAAGTATATTTAAAATAAGCACAACTTGCAATGTTAGGAAACAAAGTACAAAACAAATAGTGACTTGTTAAAAACTAGGTGCGCCATTACCTTGGTGATTTTGTGCTCTGCGAGGACTCGGAGCACATTTAATTAAAATGACATGATGTCTAAAGGATTACTAATGAACTAAATTGGACTTGACTATAATAAGTCATATCAAGCCAAGTGTCAGTACAAAGTCTAAGCTTTATTAGCTAACATTCATTTATTGAATATAGAAACATTTCAGTTCACACCATTTTGGGAGATGGCGATACCAATTGCAGAATACCAAAATAGTACTTTTTAGCTGTATAGACCTGAAAAAACACATCATTCCTTCTAAGGAAAATAATAGATTTATGTTGTGATAAATTGAATTAAATAAATAAATTATTATACTTATTTTTTTACAATTATTAATGGTTATGATTATGATGGTTCTATAATTAGCATCACTTGTAATTATGATTAAAGTTGATTTAATATTATTATTACCGGTATCTACTGATATTATAACAATAATTTAAGAAACCCATAGCATTATCTCTGTTGTCGTTACTGGCGACTACCCTACCTGCAGTGGACAATCATTGGTCCAGTGCTGCGGTCATCAAATGAGCGGACGAGACGACGGAAGGCAAGAAGGGAGTGTGTGTAGGTAGGCACCCCCTCGTCTACCCACGACGTGAAGTGGAGGTGGGTGATCCTACGACTCTCACCCTGCAGACATATGAGGAGTGAAGGCAGGTAGGCTTGTAATACATCCTATAATTATTATTTTAGGTGACTACCCTGCACTAACAATGTATTATGTCAGTGAGTTATTTTTTATTTACTCTCTACTTATTTACAACATTTTTATATGGAAGTACACTGTATTTACAGCACAATGTATTTCTTATTTTAATGTAGCTACAAACAATATAGGCAGGTGTAAAAATATATTTCATTTTAACATCATTTTATACAGGGTCACCTGAACGACAAGTAGTATTCTGGCAGAATTAAAATGTAACTGTCATTGTTTGTAAATGATACTTATTGTACAACATAGAAGTTTACCAAAATAAGAATGTATTCACTAAACAGGTATGATAAAGATATTTAACATTTAAACAATTACCACTGATCTTCCACTGTTGGTGGCAGAGTGATGAGCAGCAAATAGAGCACGATGGAGGACCCCCTCCTGCTCTATCTATCTTTTTGTCACATGGCTCCCATGTTTAAGTCAGTAAGACAAGAACAATTATGGACAAAGCAAACATTAAGTTGTACATGTGTGGCAGGGCCAGGTCCTGAATAGTCTCATCTGTTGTTGCGCCACGCTGTAGTTCACGTAGGGGTGCACAATGACACCCCTATAAGCCCCTACACAAGCTAAAGTGTCACTGCACACCGGAGATTTGATGGAACAACACACCTGATTCAGAGTTTTCTATGTGGCGCAGTCACTCTTATAATTCATGCCTACATTGATGCCCGCAGGATGCAATAAACACAAGTTACATTCTTATCGTGTATTACGTCCTGCGACATTGGTGTCAGAATGGTCGCGTTCACACCTGAACAGTCGTGAAGGATGGTCAAATAATTTACAATGGTTGTTGCATAACCACTGCGTGCATTAGCCCACTGACGCTGTGTTAGTAATATACCCCTAACGTAGCCCTAACTTTAGCAATTCTTCAGACATGTCGGACAGTAACACGAGCACTGAGAGGCTCCAGGGTAGAACCAACAATGTGAATGTCATATCAGACCGCCACTTCAATATACTAGCCAGTATGATAAATAAAATAGACACTACGTTGGTGTTGGGGATTAACAGCATGACAAAATCAGACGATTACATTGACAATAGTAGAAACAGTGTAACCACACAGCATGACTCAGGAAAAACTCACGACAGCAGTTTTGACGAGATTGCTCATCGAGATACTGCCGGGGAGCACTATCATCCGGGTCTCGATGTCAAGGTTGACAGTTGCTCACTGCAACAGCCACCCAGCATTTGGAACAATGCTGTGGCAACTGTTGTTAAAAGGCCAAACATCACAGACAACATTATATAATGCGAGTGTGAAGAGCAAGGCAACACAGACTGTGACGATCTATTGTTTCAGGTGTGGTGGCCAAGATCATAAATCACAGGATTGTGCAACGAGGAACAGGGCTACAACTACATGCTATAGTTGTGGTGGGATTGAGCACTACTTGTTTGAATGTTCAAATTGCCTGCATTCCGTCCAGCATCGTCACTGCAAATGCAGTACCAATACACAGACAGGATGAGTGCGATTGCAATGACGACTTGGCCAGCTAGGGCTACATCATCGGATTCCAGCTTCAGCGACTCCGATATGACTATTGTGACGTCATTTAATGATTGTCGAGTCTCTGTTTGTAGTTCCGATGACAACAACCCATGGGAGACACTGGCCAGCGTCGTCACTGCAAGAGTCGTACAAGTGCACAGACTGGACGGGTGTGATTGCACTGGTGAGTTGGACTACAGCATCCAGCTACTGCAAGAACACAGTGCAGTTACATCGTTGGCTTCCACCTTCAGTGATTCTGATCTAGACATGACAAATGTGGTGTCATCTAACGATTGTCGAGTCTCCGTTTGTAGGTTAGCCATTGCACGAGAAACAACATCAAACAAAGCCTTCGATTAGGCAGCCACTGCCAACAATGAATGCGCTGTGAAATAAATGCTTGATAGCGGATGTGATGTCAATGCTGACGACACCGATGGCATAATGGCACTATACCACCTCGCTGACTTCAGTTTGCCAAATGTCAACACTACATTTACCTTGACAGAAAGCGGTCACCATCCGGCTGTGGTCGGCGTCACCACTTCGTTGGTGAGTCCCAGTGAGCTATTGAGAGTGGCCAATAATGAGGACAGACATCTCTTGTGCAACCATTGTGAGGACGTCTTCGAGCCAGCTGCAACAGCATGTCCAGTCGACGCACGCCGGTACACACACTCACATATGCTCAATCACAAACAGTGTCGATGGTCCCAATACTTCTGCTGTCGGCAACTCCGTTTGTTTGTGAGCCTGTACAAGCGGACTGGGACAACATCAGAGCATCGACAATTCAGTGGAGTTGCCCCAGAGCGAGGCATCGTTTGCAGCATACCTCACATGAGCAGCACCCTCTGATGACACAGAGCAACCAATCGCCAGTACTCGTCGGCACTGTGCAAACTCTGGTGATAGAGAACAACCAATCGCCAGTACTCGTCGGCATCGTGCAAACTCTGGTGATAGAGAACAACCAATCGCCAGTACTCGTCGGATCTGTGCAAACTCTGGTGATAGAGAACAACCAACTTTCAGTCGGCACCGAGCAACCTCCGACATCGTCAACCAGTCGCTGTCAAAACGATGTGCAAATCTCACACGTGACCTGCGAAGGCACTCGAATAAGTGGCCATACCATTGAAGACACTGTGAATTATCTTGCAGCAAATATTAATCTGTCCACGCTCTATGAACCCGATGTCACCTGCAAAAGCATATTGGGACGTCGCCGTATTGTGGAAAGTGCTATAGTGATACTTCAGCATGTCGAACTTATGTTAACGATATCTGGAGAAGAGCCGCAAGCAGTGACTCTTTTTATGGCACAGTGACTTTATAACAAGTGACATTTTCTCACATATGTGTGAACAGTAAGCAGTAATGATAATTGTTCTAATAGTAATGTGCTACAGCCACACAAGGAGAAGAGCCAGACACAGTGACACTAAAGTTAGTGAAATTGCCTGTGAATGGATACAATGCAATATGTGACCTAGAGCATACATGTGTATGAATTTTAACTATTGCCTGAACTGTTTTAGTGTTGTAGATATAATCAAATGTTACATAATTTTAGAAATACTATTCATTTTCGTCCTCTCCAAAATGAGATAAGGAGGGAAGAGTGTGGTGGGGCCTGGTCCTATTGGTTACATTAGCCCTCTCCAAAAGGCACAAGGAGGGAAGATTGTGGTGGCCAGGTCATGTTGCGTGATGCTGTAGTCCGTGTAGGGGTGCGCAATGACACCCACAAGTGTATAGCGTCGCTGCACACACCTGAGACTCGATGGAACAACACACCTGATTCAGAGTCTTCCATGTGGTGCAGTCATTCTTACAATTCGCAACTACACAGACGCCAGCAAGATGCAATAAACGCAAGTTACATTCTTACTGTGTATTACATCCTGCGACACATGGCATAAAGTATCTATACTTTATTAGTTGCATGGGAAAGAATACTGGTATAACTGCTCAGATTGCTGCTTGTTGATAAGCTCATGTCTAATAGCATCATGTTCTTGGAAGCAGTGGAAGGCAAACTACACATCAGCCTACTATGACTGTAGTGAATATGTGAGGCTGTAGCTGTGGTGTTAAAGGGAATAAAAACATCTATGACTTGAATTCATATTATATTACATCCTGCTATTTATTTCCACGTCCACCAAAGCCAAAAAAATCTAAAAATTTAATGAATTAGAAATTCCACATTTTATGCTGTGCATCCGGACATTTTCTAATATGCATATTTTTGGCACGCTTTTCGGCATGCCGAGATGGGACGTCACATATGACCCATAGTCACATCATGCTGACCCTTTCCATGCATTCAGAGCATGTTTATAAGGATAGCTTTCGGATCGAAACGAACGTCAAAATTAGTTATTATGCGATATTCCGATGTAATACAAACACTAGTCATCATAGAGGAACAAGCAGTTATCTTACGGTTCCACATGAATCCAATTTTATTCAAAACAATGAATGCGAACGGGCCTACAATCAACGGGAGATAATCTACACCAATAAACATACATAGCAAACATATATTGTATCCAGCTACAGAAAGTAACGTGTATAAGTGTATAATCTTATAATATCACTAGAATATCGATATATGAAGGAGGAGTTGTACAATTTATCATAACAACTTAAATAAGTCAGCAAATTTCTGTCGGTCCTGCTAGCTCAGTTGGTAAAGGCGTTGGTTCCTTGGCATTTATTTTGTAATCGGGCGACGACGGTTCGATCCCGACACCAAACCATTGATTTTGTTTAACACTTTTTTGTTTATGTTTTCACCAAGTAATATAAACTAAATAATTTTTATACTATGATGCACTGTTTGTAAATATTTTTTTAATTTTTGTAGTAATTATTTAATCGCCACAAAAATGAAAATATGGGAATTATATAACGATGTTTCTAAATTGTATTTATCCAAACAAATATAATGTAATGGATACAGAATGTATTGTAATTATATATGTGAAAACAAATGGTGATCTGTCTGGATAAATACAATTTAGAAACATCGTTATATATAATTACCATATTTTCATTTTTGTGGCGAATAAATTATTACTACAAAAATATTTACACACAGTGCATCATAGTATAAAAATAATTTTTTTATATTACTTGGTGAAAACAAACAAAAAAGTGTTAAAAAAACAATGGTTTGGTGTCGGGATCGAACCGGCGTCGCCCGATTACAAAGTAAATGCCAAGGAACCAACGCCTTTACCAAATGAGCTAGCAGGACCGACAGAAATTCGCTGACTGATTTAAGTTGTTATGATAAATTATACAACTCCTCCTTCATACATCGATATTTTAGTGATATTATAAGATTATATACTTATACACGTTACTTTCTGTAGCTGGATACGATATATGTTTGCTATGTATGTATATTGGTGTAGATTATCTCCCGTTGGTTGCATTCGATATAATTATTCTGAAAACGAGCCCAAGGCCAAGCTCGGCGAATCCTAGTCGACATGTAGGCACATTCGCATTCATTGTTTTGAATAAAATTGAATTCATGTGGAACCGTAAGATAACTGCTTGTTCCTCTATGATGACTAGTGTTTGTATTACATCGGAATATTGCACAATAACTCATTCTGACGCTCGTTTCGACCCAAAAGCTATCCTTGTAAATATGCTCTGAATGCATAGAAAGGGTCGGCTTGCTGCGAGTGCGAGTCATATGTGACGTTAAGATACCACGTGATTGCCTAGCTCAAAAAACAGGTTTAAAGACGAATTTATGCTACAAAAGTATTTTTTTAATGTTCTCGAATGTTACATACAATGTTAAACTTTGTGTACACATGGAAAACGGATTTTAGCTAATGCCTTGTTTTTATTTCCTTTAAGAAGGCACAGAGGATATACATACTTTCTTGTACTTGGCAAGTACAGGAAATGTAATATACTTTGTTTGACAAGTGAGACAAATGTCATGGGGCTAATGTGCTAATGTACTTGCTATTTTACTAAGAACATACTTGTAGCAACACCCAATATAATGATGAAAATGTAACAATATTTGATACAGGCAAAAAACATGAGGCATGTCTGTGCTGTGACAAAAACAGAAATGCCATGATCTCGTCAACATGAGTGTAATGGCTGTGTACTGGTCCAATAACTAACGCTGAACTGGCCCAATAAATAGAAACGGTACTGGTCCAATACATTGGCATACTGTACTGGACCAAATGCTGCATCACACTGGAACACTAGTGGCCCTGTGCTGGCATAGTGTGTTTGGACAGTACTGCTGGGTCCATACAGCCAAATTTGCATTCCATAGGTGGCGCTGCATGCTATATATACTGGCTAGTATTGGGCCCGCAAGATTTAATTGTGGTATGTGCATTGCACTGACTCAATACCGGCTGTACCGTTAACGGTACAAATGGTACTTGTTAGTGTATTGCCAGCATTGGGTCAATTCTGCTGTTTGCTGGGAGCCTTGTTTCTGGTATTCAATGGGAATGGGAATGTTGTGTTTACTGTACATCATACCTGGCAGGTAACCAGAAAGGTTCGGATGGTGTAGTCAGCATACGTGTCACAGCTTAGGGTTGTCACTGCAAACTCTTCGTAGTCTCTTTCACTTGCAATGCTTGAAGGCCAGTACATTTCACACACATTCTGTGCCAAACAAAACAACAATAAATTATGGCCACTGGTAGTTGCAGTTTCATGTCAGTCAAAGTTGATGGCTTTTTGGACATAGTCAATATGTTATCAATATTAATAGACTGTAATTAGAAGTAATGAAAACCATCACACACTTCCTTTAATCATTTAAACACCATGAATGTTTAATGAAAACCACTCCAATTCCCCCAAACACTTGCACACATTCACCGAGATGTTTTCAAACTGTGCTAACTTTTAAAAAAACTTCCCAAAAAAGCCATACAAAATACCCCTAATAATGTACTAAATAGACTAAGCTATACTTTATACCAAGTAACATGATTTTACAGCAAAAGTAATGATACAATAACTGTACCACGTGTGTTAAGGCACGCTGTATACCATTCCACAGTGGGACAAGTTGGTCAGCATGACGACACGATTCGTCTTTAGTTGCCAGATCATTCGCCAGGTGTCACCTATGGTGGTCTTTATTGGTCCTGCAAAATCATCGCTAATTACAGACATGAATGATAAAGCTAATGATGCTGGGGAAATAAAGGCCTTGTTAGGTTGATAGAGGTCATAAAGGTCTCTATTCAAATTTCTTTCTTTCTCTCATCTCATTTTACATAAAATGTCTGAAATCTAAACATATGTGAACCAACCCTACAAGCCTGACACGTGCACACTTACAGTCCCATAGTTGCAAAACAGACCTTTTGACACAACCAAACTCTTATAATACATTTATACAGTACATACTTTTTTAGTATTATATGCAATGTGACTGATAAGTTAGTTTCATAATTGCTGGATGGGTGCAGAATATATTGTATGCTTTTACAGAAATACTGTTGTAAGTTATGAAATCATAATTGAAATAGTACATTCCAGAAAATGTTTAACTGCAACGGACCTTGTGCAGCCACGTACGTTCGGTCCTTGTACCCCTGAAAACATATTAATATTAATAAAAAGAAAATACCAATTAATTGTATCTGCAATTGTCATCAATGTCATTACCAGTGGTACCCTCTGGAGGAGAGTGATTCATCAATCAATTCTCTCAAGAAGGAGAAATATCTTCTAGAATGGCATAGCATATCAATAATATATATGTAAATAACTCTAAATAACTATTGCTGTTTTTCCTTAAATGCATTACCAATTGGTAGATGACATGCCAATAGTCCAAGGACGTTAGTTACCATAGAAAGTTGCAAGTGGACCTCAATACTATTACAGTGAGTGGACCTCAGGACGAGATATTATTACAATGAGTGGACCCCAATACCTGGGATGAGATACTATTACAATGAGTGGACCTCAGCACCTGGGACGAGATACTATTACAATGAGTGGACCCCAATACATGGGATGAGATACTATTACAATGAGTGGACCTCAGCACCTGGGACGAGATACTATTACAATGAGTGGACCTCGGCACCTGGGACGAGATACTATTACAATGAGTGGACCTTGGCACATGTAATGAGATACTATTACAATGAGTGGACCTCGGCACCTGGGACGAGATACTATTACAATGAGTGGACCTCGGCACCTGGGACGAGACATTATTATAATGAGTGGAACTCAGCACCTGGGACGAGATAATATTACAATGAGTGGACCTTGGCACCTGGGACGAGATACTATTACAATGAGTGGACCTCGGCACCTGGGACGAGATACTATTACAATGAGTGGACCCCAATACCTGGGATGAGATACTACTACAATGAGTGGACCTCAGCACCTGGGACGAGATACTATTACAATGAGTGGACCCCAATACCTGGGACGAGATAATGTTACAATGTGTGGAGCTCGGCACCTGGGACGAGATACTATTATATTGAGTGGACCTCGGTACCTGGGACGAGATACTGTTACAATGAGTGGACCTCAATACCTGGGACGAGATAATGTTACAATGTGTGGAGCTCGGCACCTGGGACGAGATACTGTTACAATGTGTGGACCTCGGCACCTGGGACGAGATATTGTTACAATGCTCCAAAGTTAGCATATTAATTAACAGGTATGTAATAATAATTAATGTCTTCCATAGCACTGTTTTTCAGTCCTGTGTTCTATTCAAAGCGCATTACTAAAGTTTACGATATATTTCCTTGATGTAAGTAATTTGTAAAAAGGCAAGTCTCCAGTACTTTCTTAAAAGGTCTTAATTAATATAATGTTCTTAAGACTGTAATAAATAGGTTGAAGGTTTACTGTCTGCAAGATTGTGCACAGTTACTTTATTTAGCCTGTAACAATGTTTGCAATTTGAAAGTTTCGACCCCGCAGCATGATCAAATGGTAAACAAAACATCCAGTTTCAAAACAAGCTTTATTGGTAATACTGTCAAGTTGGGCTGAGTTAACCGCAGTAACCTTTGATATTCAATGATTTTCCATTTTCCCACATTCAACACAGCAGACTTTCTGTTACAAATTACTATGCCCACCAATTCCAGGTAGAGGAACTGACTGACTCCCTTTCAAAGACACAGTGGGATCACATTTGTTGACTGCATCTATGACAGTATTATTATAACTCAAAGTAAAATATTACAACAGTCAGTTATTGGTGCACTAACAAATTACTGAAGTTAATCTACACACCAGTCCACCTCAGTCTACTCACTGTAATGTTGATGTCAGTCCACAAGTCCACTGATCTACTCATTGTAATGTTGATGTCAGTCCACCACATTCTCTGCACTGTAATGTTGATGTCAGTCCACAACAGTCTACTCACTGTAACGTTGATGTCAGTCCACAACTCCACTGATCTATTAATTGTAATGTTGATGTCAGTCCACAAGTTCACTGGTCTACTCATTGTTATGTTGATGTCAGTCCACAAGTCCATCACAGTCTCTGCACTGTAATGTTGAGGTCAGTTCACAAGTCCACCACAGTCTCTCCACTGTAATGGTGAGGTCAGTCCACAATAGTCTACTCATTGTAATGTTGATGTCAGTCCACCACAGTCTACTCACTGTAATGTTGATGTCAGTCCACAAGTCCATCTGTCTACTCACTGTAATGTTGAGGTCAGTCCACAAGTCCACCACAGTCTACTCCCTGTAATGTTGAGGTCAGTCTACAAGTCCACCACAGTTTACTCACTGTAGGGACACTGATTTTCAGGGATTGCAAAAATTGGGTTTTGAAACGGAATTGGGGTTTTGAAACGGAATTGACCATTTTGAACGGAAATTCTGCAAACGTGCAAAATGGATGGAATTCTGCGTAATCGACATTTTGACATGGGATTTGCATTTTTGAACGGAAACTCTGTAAATGCTGAAAGAGTAGAATTACCAACACCGTAAATGATACCGACTTTACTAGCGATATTTTGAAATAAACATGATTACTATGCAACAGTATACATTTATTTTGGTGGATTTGACGCAGCAATTTAAAAACGCACAACTGCAACAAGGCAAATTGTTGCGAAGTATCATGGTGCCCCTGCTACCTCGTGTAAACCGACTTAAACAGGAACGCAGGCAGAAGGCGCTAACATAAACCGTTTAGTGATTGTTGTCTAGTTGTCCGCTAAGCGCATTGAACACATTGTTAATTAACTATACTTATCATATCATTAGAACACGCATAAGTGTACAGATTCCAGTTTTGAGAAAAAAATTGAAGGAATAATAACAGCCTAGGTTACGCTGGTTCAAAGTGATATAGACTGTGTTTCGTAGTTCTAACAAATTCTGTTGGATGGCGACATATATGACGCTAGCTAAAATGGTTGAAATTTTTTTTAATTGAATCAGCATCAGTGATTTGAACATTTATAACTGTTAATATGATTGCTTGTAACATTTACATTTGTTAACTTATATATTAAGTACTGCTGCACTAGAAACCAGTTATTGTGTGACAGGAATTATTTTATTATCTAAATTGTTTATGCATGGTTGTTACTGTGTTGCAAATATTGCACAAATGTTGTTAGAAAAGTTAACCACACAGTAAAACAGTATCATTTAGATTCAGTAATCCTAATATTGTGATATTTTAGATGTTTCACAGTATGTAGTATTTTTCAAAGATAATTTTGAAATAAAACATTTATTTTCTAAACAGAAATGGGCTTCTTTAGGCAGTATGTTATTTTAAAATGGAAAATGTGTCATTTGACATGGAAAATGACATCATTTGAAATGGAATTTTTTTCTTCTTTCTGAAACGGAATTTTTTTTTTTTTAATGGAATTTTCCTTTTTCTGAAATGGAATTTTGAAACGGTCAGTCTACAAATTCACAACAGTCTACTCACTGTAATGTTGAGGTCAGTCTACAACTACAAGACCTCCACAGTCTACTCACTGTAATGTTGATGTCAGTCTACAAGTCAACTACAGTGTACTCAGTGTAATGTTGATGTCAGCCTACAAGTCCACCATGGTCTACTCACTGTAATGTTGATGTCAGTCTACAAGTCAACTGCAGTGTACTCACTGTAATGTTGAGATAGGTCTACAAGTCAAGGTTGGCTTGTTTTTCCCACCCTGGTAAATACCGGGCGGTAAATACCGGTAAAACCCGTCCTGGGAAAAACCCCAAATATTGGTAAAAACCAGGATAACTGGGAAAAACTCTTAAAAGGATTATATTTGAAGCTCCACTACAATAAAAACTACTGTACCATCACCATATATATATATATATATATATAAAACGTAAAACACACAACCCTGGCAAGATGTTAGCAAGAAAATGTTTTATGTACCATATATATATATACCGTATTCGTTCTATTAAGCGTACATGCCCTAATTAGCGTACACCCCCTTTTTAGTAGCAACCGACGCCGTGACAGTGATCTCAATGCCAACCTTGACTGTTGAATCCATCATTGTGTTTTAATTTAACCAATATCACACTAGATTCAATGCTTGGTGATGAAACAACATCGAAAGCTCCACCTAAATTATTACACTTTTACAGTGTTGTGGAATCCTGTTGCTCGTATGTCAGATGCAGAAATCACTTGCCATCATGTCTACTGAGATGGGTGTACTCAGAAACCGCAGGAACCAAATAAAATGGGTGCACACCCCTGTACGCTTATTGGAACCAAACATTTTACATATTTCCATGTCTCAAATATTTGCTAAGCGTACTGTACGCTTAATAGAACGAATACGGTATATATATATATATACATCTTGCCAGGGTTAGCAACTTGTGTGCTTTACATTATTAAATATTATGATTGTATTATCACAGGAATTAATCATAAGTGTATATATATCCTGTGTATATATATATATATAATTTTATATACAGGATATATATATATATATATCAGTACTGGTAATTAATGGACAATCATAATTAAAGTATGACTGAAAACAACAAACATTACCTTCTAAAATATACTAAAATGGCTGTGATGTACATCTAGTCTGGTCTACTGATACTGGGGTACATGGCTTCCCAGAATAGGGTCTTAGCAGACTACAGGGGGTCGATCTTGCGCATGCGTCAGGTGTAGTCGAATCTGTTTTATCGCTCCGATATTTACCGATATTATTTACGATTTCCAAACGTTTCTTTTGTTCATAGATGAATGAGGCACTCGTATAACTACATCGCAATACAATCCCACGGTTGTAGTTGCAATCTGACCTAAACTAAGTTTTTGACAAATTAGTTTCCCTAACAACCAGCCTAAAACCTACAAAACAAGTTGGCGAACTAGTAAACAACGGGTATAAAGCACGCAAAACCCAAACCACCCCCAAATCAACTCATAAATCGGTGCATTCTCCCAGTGACAAAGTAAAACCTGTTATTATCATTACTAGTTCTGTTTATATACTATCAGAAATCAAGCTGAAATAAACAGTAAACACAATAAACTGTATACCAATAAGTGAGTGCATAGACCAGTCCATAGTCAGACTGCACGCAGGGAAGTGTCGTGTTAGTTGGGTTTTCAGTGTGGGTGTGTTTCTTAATAACTACTTGACCCTTTTATCAATTCTAAACCACTACCACTCGAATTGGTGACATGGCAGGCTCCATACGACATACCCCTACAAGATGCACTTTTAGATGTACCCTGTTCATGATTTTATGTCTGCAGATCACTTTTAGGTTTTTAAATGATCCCAATTTAAAAAAGTTGGAAAGTTTCCAGAGCAACAAAAATGAGACCTATGTCAACGCCAAAGCTAGACAAGACATCCATTCTGTCACGTCCTACTACATTTACAGTCCCATATGGAAAACCATAGCCCAATTAAAATGTCTCAAATCCAGCACCTCCACTGGATTACTGATCACTCCTCTACCGTACAAACCCAGGACAACAACAAAATTCTCCATACTTCTATGCATCATGCTATCAGGAGATGTTCAACAAAATGCAGGCCCCTCTAAATGTCACTCACGTAAGAAATCACTAAGGTCTAATGCACTCATCCTAACTTGTAATGATTGTAATAAATCCACACACATCAAATGCGCCAGGATATCCAGACAAGAATTTAACAACACTTACAGAAACCTAAATGTACCATGGCACTGTTCAAATTGCTCAGCACCCTGTAGCATTTGCCGTGGGGATGTCCTAAATGACCATAAAGCAATTCAGTGCGACCACTGCCTAAACTGGATCCACACACAATGCTGTGCAATAGATGACAATGAATACAAACGATTAATAAATTCCTCATGTTCGTGGGCCTGCCCCGAATGCAACAACTTCAACTTCACAAATTCTTTCTTCAGAGATACAGAAATCCCAACGGCAAATCCCTTTTATCCTCTGGACAGTAATAGTCATAACTTAAACGAAACCACCAACAATAATACAACTAATAGCAAGAAAGCATATAGACCGAAAAAGAGACCAAACTTCTGATGCATCCTCATAAACTGCCAAAGCGTTAAAAAGAAAGCCTCAGACATCAAAGCACTAAACAATCTACACAACCCAGACATAATAAAATATGGGGAAATATTCCCAAGCAACTTTAACGTCTTTAGAAAGGACAGAGAAACAGACACTATTGGAGGGGGAGGTATTTCAAATATCAAAAGATGACCTCATCACAAGCCACCTACCAGACCTAGACACTAACAGTGAGAGCATTTGGACTGAAACCCAGATAACAAGAATGAAACCAATAATCATGTGTACCCTCTATCGTGCCCTAAATGACTCTCATGGAACTCAAATCGAAGAACTAGACCTAGCCCTTTCTAAATTAGGTAACAAGATCAACACACATAATGTCATCATTACTGGCGATTTCAACCTCCCTAACATCAATTGGGAAATTCACCAAGTCACAACTAACAATGGATACAGTACAACTGCTGCCAATAAATTACTCTCTCTTACAGAGGAACATGGTCTGATCCAACATGTCAAGGAACCCACGCACAGACAGGGAAATGCCAATAATATTTTAGATCTTGTCTTCACCAATAGACCTGGGTTAATAAAGAAGATAAATGTAGTAGACGGAATAGCAGACCATAGCACAGTCATCATTGATATAAACATCTCGCCCAAACGCAAACATCGTCCGAAACGAAGTCTTCATTAGAAATAAAGCCGACAATATTAACATCCATAAATCTCTTGAAAACTTTACACATGAATACTTCTCTCAAAACCAAAACATGACAGTCAATGACAAGTGGAATCTTGTTTCCACGAAAATCATCAACATTATGAACCAATATCTACCGCACCGTCTTACTACTTCAAGACACAATCTTTCCTGGTTCAATAAAGATTTAAAGAAAATGTGCAAAAGAAAGAAACAGCTATATAACAAAGCAAAAAGAACTAGAAATCCAGAAGACTGGAAAGAATTCTGTGACATCAGGAGAAACATGCATAAACACCTTCGTTCTGCTAGACTATCCTACATAAGTCAATTCCTGACAACAACTATAATAGAGAAATCTAAATCATTTTGGAGCTTCATTTCTAAACTTAGACAGGATAACCAGGGTATTGGCCTATTGGGGACCTTAACATTGCGGGTAACATCATTAGCGATGACAAACATAAAGCAGAAGCCTTAAACAATCAGTTCCAAAGTGTCTTTACACATGAAGGAAATTCCACCCTACCAGATATGGCCAGAAGTCCACATGGAGAAATCCCCAAACTATTAATTTCACTTAAAGGTGTACTTGATCAACTTTCCAAAATTAACATTTATAAATCACAAGGACCAGATGGCATTCCAGTGATTCCACCATGGTTCTTAAACAGATATGCCTCTCATCTAGCATCAGTAATACATGACATTTTCCAATCATCTGTTGACTCTGGACAAGTCCCCAATACCTGGAAAGAAGCCAATGTAACAGCAATTTTTAAGAAAGGAAGTAGAGCAGAAACATCTAACTACAGACCAATATCCTTAACACCTGTGGTTTCTAAACTTCTTGAACACATCATACATAGTCACATTATGAAACACCTTGAACAGCACCACATTCTAACTGACCACCAACATGGCTTCCGTGCCAAAAGATAAACTGAAACACAATTAATTCAAACAATCCATGACATAAGCAAATCACTTGATGAGAAGAAATCAGTAGACATGGCCATCCTTGACTTCACCAAAGCATTCGATAAAGTTCCACATAAAAGACTAATCCACAAACTCAAACACTATGGCATCACAGGCCCAATATCATCATGGATAAATAGCTTCCTTACAGGAAGAACTCGACAGTTATAAATGGATCTAAGTCAAAATCAACTCAAGTCATATCTGGGGTACCACAGGGCACAGTACTGGGGCCCCTACTTTTCCTACTTTACATAAATGACCCGCCAGACAATCTTTCCTCAACTGTTCGCCTTTTTGCAGACGACTGCCTGTTATATTCGCCGATTAAAACTGACCAAGACACATCTGTCCTCCAAAACGATCTGCTCAAACTTGAGAAATGGCAACACACGTGGCTTATGAAATTCAACCCCACTAAATGTTATACAATGACAATAGCATCAAGAAAACCGACACCAAATCTCTACACATTCTGCGGACAACTTAAATCTGTTAAATCACACTGTTATCTTGGCATACATATATCAAATACATTAAATTGGACAATACAAAGCAACTCAGTCACAAAAAAGCACAACAGACACTGGGAATTATTAGAAGAAATTTTAATAAATGCCCAACCCAAATCAAGTCCATAGCCTACACAACCCTTGTCCGCCCTATACTTGAATATGCGTCAGCATCATGGGATCCACATTGCCTAAGAAATATCAAACTCATAGAAAGAACCCAGAGACAAGCCGCCAGATTTTGTAAGAACAACTATTCTAGAGAGCCAGGAACGGTAACACAACTCCTTAAAGATCTCCAGTGGGACACCCTCCAATCCAAAAAAAAATCCAAAGACTTAGCATATTATATAAAATGGAACATAACCTCATAGATATCCCACTAGATCAATACATCAAACGCAACACCAGATGCTCACGTAAACATAATAAACAGTTAGTACAAATCAGGCACTCGACAAACATATTTGGAAACAGCTTTTTCCCAGTCACAATAAAAGAATGGAATTCTCTACTTCCAAGCATTGTATCAAGTACATCACTGAATTCATTCCAGATTAGTCTAGCCCAACATATAAAAAAGTAATCCATAAGAGCCACCATGCGCACTGGCGTGATGTGTCCATAGGACATTTTGCCAGTCAAAATACAGATACAGATACAAGTTCAAACATTAGTTAAGTTGCAGCTGATTTTGGGCTCATAGACACAATGGCTACAGCTGTTTGTAGGCCCTTAACCAGTTAACCTGTGACTGTCCCTTAGTCTAAATGTCAAGGCCTGGTGTGGCTGGCAATGTCACAACTACTGTTTGCTGAGAGGGTGCAGTAGAACCTGCCAATGTCCAGAGCTCAAAATTTCCTTTGTTCCTTAAACAGATTGCAAATTGGCACCTGACAATACTGGTTAGGCTGTCTGACTTCAGTCAGCATACTTCTTTAGCAGTACTTGGCACTGTCCTTTGTGAGAGTGACAATGACATTTATTTACTAACTGATCAATTACTCTTTCGTCTCATTGATTTCATGCTTTAAACAAATACAAGGATTCCCCTGAACTAGTAATTAGTCAACCTGTTTGCGTTAGATGGATATTAACTATCTTTCTAAATGGACTAGGTTTAATTACAGGAATTACCCAATGGCAATCTCAGTTATGGACTTATTCCCGGATTTTACCGGTAAATACCAGATTTTCCCACTGCCCTGTCTAAAACCGGTTTTTCCCGGAAACTTGCCAACACTGCTACAAGTCCACCACAGTCTACTCACTGTAATGTTGAGGTCAGTCTACAAGTCCACCACAGTCTACTCACTGTAATGTCGATGTCAGTCTAGAAGTCCACCACAGACTACTCACTGTAATGTTGAGGTCAGCCTATAAGTCCACTACAGACTACTCACTGTAATGTTGAGGTCAGTCTACAAGTCCACCACAGTCTACTCACTGTAATGTAGCTTGCGTTGATGTAGTCTGATGGATCATCACCATTGTCCAGCAGTACCCGGTTGTGGTCATCTAACATAAAAAAGTCACATTTTAATGGCACATATATTTAGACGTACACAGTATTCTGAGAAAAACAAAATCAGAGAATCTATCCATTTTAATTATTCCATGCGAAGATGTTTGATTAGTCGAAACACCTGACTAGTTTAACCAATGAAATTTTTTATCTATACCAGTAAAACAAATGGAATTAAACATACACACCAGGTTTTCAGCCTTTTAGCAACCATCTAACTATTTATAATATGGAGCTGGCATATGTTTGTATGTTGTTACTCCTCCCAAACACTTTGCATCTTGGGCGCCAAACTTTCAGGGGTTTGTCTATGACCCAACAGAGGAAATCTTACACTGTCACTGTCTCCAAATACACACATCCATTACCCATTCTACAAACAGTTCAACTACGATTGTCCCAAGTTACGTAAGCCTTCCCCAACTGATTGGTGAATAGCTTAGAAACTAGAAAACACTAAGAAAACATGTACAATGTTACTATCAATTGTTCAGTTATGTCATCTTTGTAAAACGTTTGGTAAGAATACTTCAACAAACTGTCCCCAGAAATTGACAGAAAAGGTGTGCTCATAATGATCAACAACATTGTCAACTACTTACATAAACCTATTATGTCTAACTTTTGTTGCAGTGTGTACGGTGTACATGGAGGAATGTTTACAGTGATACAATTGAAGGGTTTCAGATCAAAACACGATAAATGCCATTTTTGAAATTTTGCCCAAACCAGGACTAAACATTTGTTTAAACTCATGTTGAGCTAGGATATTTTCTAATTGATAAAAAAACGCAATAAATTCCCATGAAACAACATGCACAAAAGAGCATTTGTTTTCAAAATGCGATAATCGCCATCCATCTTATTTATCAAAACATGATATATCCATGTTCAGCCAACCAGCACCGCATATACGCAGAGTGATGGCGCGCTGTATGAATATAGTGTTTTGATAATAAAATTATTTAAAATCATGGTTTGCGTAACAATTGTGCAATAAATATTTCGGAGTTTGCCACCATTCGCTATGATTTGGGATTTTTAATATATGTCAAGTTAATTTACAAGGTGTTATTTAAACTTTGTGGATGAAGCAAGTGACTTTTTCTTCGAAACAAAGAAAATGGATATATCAATTATAATGTGATTTCTTGTGTAATAATTAAGTTCCAAAGTAACCTACATGTCCAGAGGTTTCTGTACCGGTTCTTGGACCAGCTTGTTGGATGTTTTGACACATGCATGCTGGAAGTCTCATTGGGAACTTTCTGTAAGAATAACAAATATGTCTTTACAATCAAACATTACCTAAAATAGCAGAATATTATAAGCTATCATTGGCTTTGCATCTGGTCAATTTTTAAATTCTGGTTGTTTTGTATATAATCTGGTCACTTCAAATTTTACACAAATAATATATAAAATACTTGCAACTTGGCAAGTACTTCACATGCTTACTCAGAGCACTATCTTTTTAGTACTTTAAATCTCACATACAAGTTACAAATCCCATTCCAAAACAAAAACTCACTCTAAACTCGGACGCAAAGCCATCATGGATCTGATCCCTCTCCATTATGTAAGCCTGCAGTGCTGCCACTTGCACTACAGTGCTGCCATCTGTCTGATTCTGGTAGCTTCTCTTGCACGTCATCCCACGGTTTAGTAGTGGCGGAGCAGCTGTTGGTTTGCTTGCCTTGGCAGCTATAGAAGATTCAAACTGGGCTGTAGCTTCTTCTTTGCTGTCATGTCTGGAGTTCATTATTTCTGGGAGGCAGAAATAAACATTTGCCTTAGAATGAGGTTGACTGTTCCATTATCAGCCAAGATGGTGATTACTGACTGGAGGTTCGCTGAATTGTCTTGAATGTCAACAGCAACAGTGGCAACTAAATTTTACGGTTTGCAGTTGAATCATCCAGCATCCATTGTTATTGTCAATAATTATGTTTATAATTTCAATATCATGTTTACAATTTGAACATTTCGCGGGTGTAACTTTAAAATGATTTTGCTTTAAGCTCTACACGAGACCAGGATAATATGGTCACTACCATGGAAATGTGCATGAATTAAATATCAGCATTAGCTAAGGAACTGTGTAGGCTTGGTAAGGGAAAGTAGTTATTCTCACAGAGGATCATAAGTAACTGGAACAAATCATGTAATGATTGCATTAATGTTAATGTGAATGTTTTGAGTCATACATTCCCAACAACAGCCATGGCAATAGCATTAATATAGTACTATTGCATTCCAAATAAGTGTATAGGTCGGAATTTTAATAAGACTGAGTATAGGTCGGAATAACATAGTAATTAGTATAAGGCTGAAATTTCTTGAAATTATAATAAGAGTACAGGGCGGAAATTTCTGGGAATTATAATAAAAGTACAGTTTGGAATACTAGTATAAGCCAGTAATTAGGTGGAATTAAGTTGCAATGAATAACAAATAACAAGCACTCAGCATATGGCCCATAGGCTTCATAATGTTCAAGATACACAGGTTTTGTCATATAATATATATATATATAAATTCAACATACACCAGATGCAGTCTAACCCACCACCACGGTAATGTTTTAACACAATTTTAATTGGATTCAAACACAACCTAATTACAACCACCTCACAATACGACTTCTTGTATGTCATCTCGCCGATGTCTTCTTTTTGTCATTAATTAATTTTGCTGTAGCTTCCTGAGATACTGACTTTGATCAAACATAATGCAAGCCATTGACTTCAAATAATTTTTCTGTGCATTTCCGCAACCATATATGGGTGCATCCCCCGTTTCATTTGTACACTGCATGTATGTCTCCAGTATTGTTTTAGTCGCCAAACTAATTGGTTTCTGAAGCTCTCGGCACAAAAGAAGGTATAATATAATTATATATTTTATTTTGACTAAAGTGCTATATTCAAAACCACAGGTGAATCAAGTGAGGGTAGTCTGGGAGGCACAAAAACTTCCACTGGCGGCAGAATGAAATTGTGTAAAACATTTTTTACCGCCGCGCCGCCATAATTTCAGCTTCTCCACTATCTCGGCTTGATTGGCGACGTCGGAAGCTGGGGCCTGTCAACATTTTTTTTAGCGTGCATATATTGCTGTATTGAAGTTGTGCCACGGTGCTGCTTTAATACAGAATGCCTTGTGTTTGGCAAACCCTACATGACAACAGCCGTGTGATGAACACAAATTAAACTGACAGTCCTCATTCATAGACGGGTCGGTGCATATACATTTCCACACGACTTCAGCAATTTCAAAGTCGAGATTTCTTCAGCGGCATATTGAGTACACATACAGAACAATTTGCCTTGCAGCTGCCTGTAATGTTTCCTCTGAAGTCGCACAAGTTTCTTCGTAGAAAAAATTCTTGACAAAATCGGTACCAGTTGCTGTTTCTGCAAACAGCAGTGGCACCAACCTGTAGAATGGCAGGGCTGTACTGCGGGCGTGTTAATTGATACGATGGTGCCAACCTGTAGAACGGCAGGGCTGTACTGCGGGCGTGTTGGTTGATACGGTTATGCCAACCTTCCACATCATTGTTCATTGCAGAACTGTAGTGGTTTCTAGCGGTCTCCTACAATCTGCTGAACATCCGTTTAATTTGTGTTTTAATACATATTCATGTCATCTACTAAGTTCAAGCTCAGCCAAGTATCATTACATTTATAAAAGTGTTCAATATGCCACTAATTATTCTCTTCTGTTATTCATTATAGGCCCTATTTTATACCGATTTGAAACTGTTTAGAGCTGTAAGTTACGTACCATTATCTAATTAATATTCCGATAAAAATTCAACTGATATATTCATAATTAAGATTCTCATGACATTATCCATATCATACCAGTTTTTTTGCTATAGCATAATTTATCGAATAACACGTCAGATGCCAACGTTACGTATAATGATAGCAACTGTAATTAAACAAAAAATACTGTTCATGGTGTACAGACACTTTTGTGAATTTTTTTGTAAATTGTGTAGATCGAATGTAGACTAGGAAGCCTTTGGTTTATTGAGAGTCCAACAATTTTCCACTTACGTATAACTATATATATATCTGGCTTTGAATGTGTGATAGAATTCGGATTACCATTTGTATTAATAATTTAACTGTGTGTGCTATTAGTTGAATTAAGGTATGTCTAATTTGTATTTACATGTGGTTCACGTAGATACAATCGTTTGGGCTGATTTCACCAGAGTTCTGGGCCGCATTCATCAATCGATGGGTGCCGAATTCAACGTCAGCCGAATTAATCTATCTCTAACCGCCATCATATAATTTTCCAAAAAAATATGGGAATTCATCTATCTCTAGCCGCCATCATATAATTTTTCATCGAGCCAACCTGCGGGGCCCAAGTTGTCTCAGGATGAGGCGAGTTCTCTCGAGACGACTTGGCCTGAGCCGAGTAGTCTGGCATTCTTTTTAACCTTCCCTATCCCCCCAAAAAAATATTTAAGCTTTGCTGCGTATGGCAATTGATTATGATGCTACATTAGCCAGGCTAATATGCCTATATGGGACAAACATTTTAATATACACTTTTCTAGACAATTACCCATATATATATCTCCATAAATTACATTTGCATGCATTCATTTCTTTTCAGCTTGAAAATGGTAACTTTGTGTATACTGGCAAAATAGAAATACATCACATGCTATGTCAACATGTAGGCACTCAATCCAAAAACAATAAGTTATCACATAAAATTACAGTAAATATTATAAAATGAATGTTTTTTTCAAAGGTGCACTGTCTGAGGCTTTTTGCGAGGGCTTTTTTTATCATGGCATGGGGGGCCTATTTTCGTACCTCGTATTTTTCAATGACAATGGTTTTATACCAATACCAACGATAGTGGTTGTCTCCCGCCGCATTATTATAATTATTATTACAATAGACCGGTAATCTTGCATGGTACAAGAATACTGAGTTGTATCATACGTTATAGTAACTTATACGTAACATGGCCTAGCTAGGGCTAGGCTATGCAAAAATATCATATTCGTACTTACCATGTAATGTATATACATCAATATGGCGGCCACCTTCTTTATTTCGCCTTTTTGTTTTCCCAGTTTGCGGCCGTTTTGGCGTTTATATTGGTCGGCCAACTGACAACAAAATGTAAAAAAACGTTTCATCCATGTGTGTCGAAATCGTCTGCGGCTGCATCGTCAACATTGACATTGTCGACAATGTCCCATCAATAAATAAATCAAAAAGTGCAAACGTCTTCATAATCAATTGTTGCTTAACACGACGAAAATATGCAAAATGCACCACCAAAGTCGGTTTGAACTTTGATAACGTGGATTTAAACGTACGTTCGCGCGTTTATGTACATCTCGTTTAGGTAAGTATCACCTTTGTTTTCGCCGACCCACGGCCACGTGAAATCGGTGAACTCGGCTAGAAGTGAATTTGAGGCAACCTAAAATTTAAAAGGCGGAACGGGCCTCTGTAAACCCCGCAACGACACGGAACGAATAGCAGAATGTTGCGTAACGTTGTTCCAGTCGTCGCATCCTCGCACAACGACGATTGAGTCGTCATTGCATTCGACGTGCTTCGCATGAGACTGATACTTCACGCGTAATAATAATAATAATGTATTTCTTATATAGCGCCACATCCAAATAATTGTTCTGGGGCGCTTTGCAGGCAATGGTTAATGCAAATCAATAAATAAGACCATACGATATATAGTTAAAAATACTAATGTGCTATAACATATACAATCATTACTACTAAGTAAAATCACTATACTGTCTTAAAATATATAAATAAACACAAGTATACAAGTTGTTAAAACAATAAACAGATTAATTATAATATTAAATTATAATTATAATACAAGTATCAATAATTATGATCATCGAATGTTAAAATAATTTGTGAAAAGATGCGTCTTCAGTGCCACTTTAAACTGATTGACACTAGTGCATTGGCGCATTATGAGTGGTAGTTAATTCCATGCTCTTGCTTGGAGCTGCACACGAGAATGTTTGTTCGCCGAGTTTAATGCGGGTAGTTGCTGATCGGAGGAGCGTATAGACAGCGTATCGGGCGATACGGAGAGAGAAGTGTTGATAGATATGGAGGTGCGAGCCCATGAAGGCATTTGAAAGTGAGAAGTAGGGTATTGAAAGTAATGCGACTGTTCACAGGACCGGACATTCCATGCCGTCTCCTTAAGGAAGTTGCCAGGGAACTTGCCCCAGCCTTGACCCTCCTCTTCAGCAGATCACTAACCACAGGCCAGATCTCTGCGATCTGGAAACATGCCCTAGTCCAGCCCATTTTCAAGAAAGGAGACAGGAGCCAAGCTAGCAACTATAGATCCATCTCCTTGACCTGTGTCTGCTGCAAGCTTTAGCATATATATCGTGAGATCTGAAATAACAGGCCATGCACCTAGAACACAACCAAATCATCACTGATGCCCAGCATGGCTTTCGCAAGAAATGCTCCTGCGAAACTCAACTCATCCTCACGGTAGAAGACTTTGCAGCGGAACTGGACAGGGGCGGACAGACTGAAGCGATATTCCTGGACTTCTCTAAGGCCTTTGATAAAGTGCCCCACAAGAGACTGCTCATGAAGTTTGACTACTGCGGCATCAGAGGGGCGACAAACGCATGGATCGAGAACTTTCCCTCCGGCCGCACGCAGCAGGTAGTAGCAGAGGGAGAAAGCTCGCACACTGGCTCTGTTATCTCAGGAGTACCGCAATGATCGGTTCTGGGACCATCTCTGTTCCTGGTCTATATCAACGACCTTGAAGATGGAGTCAGGGCCAGACTACGACTATTCGCCGACGACACCATCCTCTATTCCCGGATCAAGATCCCGTCTGACGCGGATGATGTCCAGGAAGACTTGAGAAAACTGGAAGTCTGGGAACAGAAATGGCAGATGTCATTCAATGTCGGAAAATGCCACCTACTGACTGTCACCAAGAAGAAGACCAGAATCCCGACCAGCTACACACTCCAACTCACACCCTGGAGAAAGTCATAAGTGCCAAGTACCAGCTTAGGGCGTCAAACTCACAGATACTCTTCACTGGGGCAAACAAGTCAAAGCTGCAGCTGCAAAGGCCAACAGACTCAGCGCGTTTGCCTACAGAAATCTGAAAGAATGCTCCACCACAGTCCAGACGCATTGCTTCAAAGGCCTAGCCCGACCAGTCCTGGATTGTGCGTCGGCGGTATGGGATCCCCACCAGCAGCACCTGTTGACCACTCTGGAGATGGTCCAGCAACGCGCAGACCGTTGCATTCTGCACAATTTCTCTGCAACTCAGGAGAACAGTGGATAAGGCTAGCATGATGTACAGAATTATGCACGGCTTTGTTGACTTGCACCCACCACCTGGCCTACTCAAAGCAGCTTCCCCGGAAACCCGTGGTCAGCTAAGCAAAGTCCTACTGCAGTACTCAAGGACAAACACTTATCTCCACTCCTTCTTCCCATCGGCCATCAGAATGTGGAACTCACTTCCCTCAGACTCCTCCGAAGCCCAGTCCCTCCCAGTCTTCAGGTCCTCCATGAAGAACTCTGTTTGACTGCTCAACAATAGCCACTACCATTATAATGCGCAATCTTAACCTTCTAACACCTTTATAAATTATGGTATATATATTTTAATTCTTTATTATTATTCTTTCCAACCGTTACGAATAATGTAACTGCAAAACTATTTTCTTTAAACTTTTTAATCTTAACTTTTTTAAACATTCTAACTGTTTTTAGTTATATTTTAAACCATTTAACTTTTTAATTTTAAACCCATACGCACGTACCTCGCAACAACTGTGGAGTTATTCCTCGACTGCCGGGGTTTCAACAATAATCGTGAAGAAGAAGCCAATGCAGTTCCAAGAGCATGGGCGTGACATTGTCTCGTTTCTACCCCATCGTTATGATACGAGCACATATGAATGCGTCCATTGCTACGGTGGTGGCAATTAGTCGAGGAGTTTTAGGCTAAAATACCATCGAACCTCCAAGTCGAAAACAAAAAGCTGATTTTTGCACCACAGATCCCTGAAAGTGTCTCGAATAACATACTAAAAGTCCCCAAGAATCCTCCTTGAGCTAACCGCAGAATTTAAGATGGCGTCCGAGAGGCCAGAAACCCGTTTTAAGCTGTAACTTCTTAAGCACTTGAAGTAGTAAGCAAATGCTAGTGTCTATGGTGGGGTTTTCAACCATGCCCGATCTAATAATTTTTTAAAGCATTTATTTTGTTTTCTTTACTATGAAATGCTCATGTGAACGCTTACCAACTAAACATGACTCTTATTCATCCTTCAAACTCTGTGTGGACATTGCTAAACCGAACTTACTCTATGATGCCAATCTTTGGCCTGCTGGAAGAAAGATTGGACGGTACTTTCCGAATACGAAGCACATAACAACATATTCGATTCACCTGTAAACTGTCAACTCCGTATTGCTTCATTTAATGTCAGAAGCATACGTCGTACGTGCTTAACATTTTAAAATCCTGTGATATGATTGCAGTGCAAGAACTTTGGCTCTCCAAACAGTGCCTTTCCTACCGCAATTCTGTTCACCCTGATTTCAATGCCAGAGGTAGTAGTTCTATTGATTTTTTTGATGGTTTGAGTGGACGCCCTCATGGCGGGCTTTTCTTTTTATGGAGACGTTCACTCGACCCATTTATTGAACCTATAATTTACGACGATGAGAAAAGACTCCTTGGTCTGAAAATCATCATGTCTAATGTCACTATTCTGATTCTTAACGTATATTTACCGTATCAGAGTGATGACAATTCCGATGAATATCAAGCTCATTTAGGCAAGATACAGGCTATAAGCGATTCATTTCAATCGGCTAACATATTCATCATTGGGGATTTTAATGCGGAAATTAACAAGCCCAGTCGGTTTTCTCCACTTCTCAGTGCTGTTATTAATGGATGTCACCTTATTCCAAGTGACATTAAGTGTCTCCCTTCTGATGCTTTTACTTATGTCAGTGATGTTCATGGCTCAAGGAGCTGGCTGGACCATGTGCTCAGCACTCAGTCCAGTCACTCATCAATCTCTGATATGATAGTTACTTGTGATTGTGTCTCTTCGGACCACCTATCCTTATGGTTTACCATATCTGTCAACTTATGACCTACTACTGAAACATCCACTTTGGAGTAAATTCGACAGCCTTGTCCTATGTGGGGGGGGGGGGGGTGCCATTCACCAAGACCTTCACAACTATTACACGCAAACCAGTGTGCTTTTATCTGCCATTGATGTACCTCATCATGATGTTTTACGCTGTACCGACCCGAATTGTAATGATGAAGTCCATCAGATGCCACTATGCAAATTTTATGAAGACATTATTAATTCACGGGATGCCTCTGAAGTAACACCTACTAAGACGCATAACATGTCTTCAAAGCACGCCGTTCTTGGTTGGAATGATATGGTCAGAGACTCCCACCAGGTTGTTAGAGAGTCTTTTCTTATATGGCGGTCTGCAGGGAGTGCCCGACACGGTCCTTGGTATAACATAATGAAAATCAAACGTGCTCAATTTAAACATAATAAAAGACTCTATAAAAAAAGTGCTGAAGCCCTTAAAGCAGAACGACTTGCTTCAAAACTAAGTAGTAATGATTTTAAAAACTTCTGGAAAGATATCAAACAAATGCACAATGCCAAGTTGCCAAATCCTAGCAATGTTGGCGGTGCATGTGGTGCTGAAAATGTAAAGACCATGTGGCTTCATCACTACCAGTCTCTACTTAATTCTGTACCTGGCTCTCCATCACATACTCAAAAGATTGCCATGTATTGCAGCAATATGCAATTTAATGACGAAATGATGGTTGATGCTAAAGAAAGACAAGAAATAATTCAGGCGATGCCTACAGGAAAAGCTCCTGGTTATGATTGTATAAGTAATGGACATTTTAAATATGCTTATGAAAAACTGCATGTTTATATGTCACTGCTATTCAGCAGCTTGTTAATTCATGGTTTTGTACCTGATGCTATGATGGTCACAATAATAGCTCCAATAATTAAAAACAAAGCTGGTGATTTGTCTGATAACAATAACTACAGACCTATTGCTCTTGCAACAATTGCTAGTTAATTATTTGAATCTTTAATATTATCAAGGGCTACTTCTTCACAACGTGTGCCAACCAATGTGGATTTAAAAAGCATCACTCAACTGAGATGCTCATATTTCTATTAAAAAAACTTTTTCGACACTACATAGTGAATGACTCTTCTATGTATGTCACTATGCTCGATGCCTCCAAGGCCTTCGACAAAGTGAACCATAGCAAGTTATTCACTAAACTAATTGACCGTGGCTGTCCTGCTTACATTGTGCGCATTCTGTATCACTGGTACAGTACCCAGAAATTCACTGTCAGATTGTGTCATAGCTTTTCTAGATTTTTTACTGTCTCAAATGGTGTTAAACAAGGTGGAATCCTTTCACCCCACCTTTTTAATGTGTAGATGGATGACTTAAGTGTAAATCTTAACAAATTACAAATTGGATGTCTTTATGCAGGCACCATAATGAACCATTTGATGTATGCAGATGATCTCTGTATTTTTTCACCAAGTGTTTCTGGGTTGAGAAAACTAACAGATTGTTGTGCCAAGTATGGCGAAATGTTTAACATCACATATAATGCCAACAAATCATATTGTATGGGTATTGACAACAAACCTCAGGACATGAAAAATAGTCATCCTGTCACCCTCAATAATCGTCCGTTACCTCACACTATTAAATGTAAATATCTGGGTCATATAATTAACAATAATCTTACTGACGATGACGACATTGCCAGACAGAAAAGATCCGTATATGCACAGGCCAACGTCTTAGCACGAACATTTCGCCTTTGCAGCTCTACCATTAAAACTTACCTATTTCTCTCTTACTGTGGTGCTATGTACACCTCAAGTCTTTGGTGTAAATTTAAAAAACAGAGTTTGAAAGATATTACTGTTGCCTATAACAACAGTTTTATAATTTTACACAATTTGTCATCACGCTGCAGTGCAAGTTTTATGTTTGCTACAAACTGTGTTAAATCTTTTAATGAACGTATGCGTTCATCCATATAAAGCTTATTATGTCGTCTTGAACGATCTGAAAATCCACTTTTTGTGAATTATTTTTATACTTGATATACATTTTAGAAGTCCTATGTTTAAATACTGGACTACCCAATTGTATGCTTAAAGTTGAACGCATATTATATATATATGTATATATTTCTTATTAACCACCTATTTTTATTTCCTGTACATCTATATCTTTGTATTTTAGTTATTTCTTACTTTTTTATATTTTATTTACTTGTATTGTATATACATATGGACCTTTGTCTGAAATAAAACATTATTTTCATTATTATAATCGGGTGACACCAGTCACTTGAAGAGGCTTCTCGAGTCAGCTCGGACCGACTCGCAGGATCAGACTGTAGTGGCAGTTGATGAGCAGGTGGTTGCATTCAGCAAACATGTCCAAGCGATATTAAATGAGGCTGCTGGGAGGAACAGAACTGCCTAGCTGTAGGTGCAGTACATCATGTTGGTCGGCCTATTCAAACTCTTCATATTCTCCATGCGTATCGACAACTTTGTCTTGCACCTGGCTTGTATAGCGGGAATGATTCCAGTATTCAACGCCGCTGGCCACTTCACTTACGCCAAATGTGCTCGTATCTATCTTCAGCAAATGGGAAATCTGAAGCAGGTGATGCCTGAAGCTGAGCTTAACGTGTTTGCTGAGAAGGGAATGTTCGTTGCTAGAAGGACATACCATTTCTATGGCATCATGGATCAACTGATCGAGCAAAGTCTTATGAGACTGCTGAAGGTAAATGGAGGCATTACCCACGGTTGAGGCAGCACGGATTCTACATTGGCAAAGTTCACAGGCGAATTACCCAAATGTATTCCGATATGTGCAGCGCTTGAGGAGTCTGCTAGTGTGAACTCATCAACGTCTGATCAGCACCGGGATTTAAGACTTGAGTCCGTGCGCCTCTCTCAAAGGCACTGCAAGCTGTTCACTGACTTCTTCGCTGTTCATCCACCTTTGCCATCTGACAACAGCACTCTCATCGACATATCAACACAAGTAGTCGCGGCTGCAAATGTCAACTGTGATGACACTTTTGAAGTCGGAAAGGCTGCAGCAACAAAACAGGTTGGGTGCCATTCACAGAGATCAAGATGAAGAAGGGTGACAGGGTCATCAACATGGCTGCGCTGGCTCATGAGCTTACATGCAGGGACCAGACATGCGCAATCAACCCAAATATCCTATTTCAGCGAATAACAGTTGTTATTGACAACCACCAAGAAATGGAGGAGTTCCTCACATATGAGCTCAGCCAGCAGCCCCATCTCTATTTCAGCATGGTCTGCCCAGAAAGAAAACGCGAGTGATCTGTCTATTGTCCTAAAAGAATAAGTGTAGGAGTACAGTCTGACTACTTCGAACAACATCAGCGTGGTGGTTGATGGTCATTTACTGAACACCGTCAAGTGGCCAACTAACGCAACCTACCACGAGATTGCTGCCAACTACATGAAACATGTCTGCATCCAATTCACAGGTAAGCCAGTCATAGTGGTGTTTGACGGTTATTGCTCGCAAAAACTTCCACAAACAACACTAAGCACCAGCGTTGCTCGCAGAAAACAGCTTCTCGTTGTCGTAGTATTACGCGCTTTAATAGAACCTCATTATACTAGAGGTCAGAGTTCAGATGTTCACGTGTTAAGGCTTTGATTAAACATTCATTCCTTCTAACGTGTCTTATAGTAAACTGTCATGTAATAGCTATTATCAGTACATCCAAGCAACACAACAACACTCGTGACATCCTGTTCGATACCAACATGAAACTGTTTTGCAAACGAGTGTGTCCACAGGGCGAATGAGACGCGTCACAACATGCAGCCCTGGAGATTTCCACCCCAGTCCTCGTTGTTGCCACATACACTGACATCCTAGTAATGCTAGTGAACCAGACCATATCTGTCTTCCTGTGTCAATGTTCTGGATATACAGGAATAGATCGGAACTGCTACGACCCACCTGCTCTTCGTCCATGCTGGATGTGACAGCGTGTCTGCGCCAAGGGAAAAAAGACCGTGCTGAATAAGGTGATGGGTAACATAGAGAACGTAGGCTACCTGGAGGTGCTCAATCACACTAACAGAATACCACGCTGGATGCCCTGAAATATAAGTTCACATGTAGCGCTGTATTAAGTTCTTGCGATTGCTCAAAGCGCTTTGTATTTACACACGTGTCCGTTCTTCAACATGGTACCCATTGCAACACATGTCTACGCACGTTTGTAAATGTGTTGGTAGCTCTACAGAAAAGTCATCAGGAAGTATAAATTATTCTTGGTGTTCCGACTGGAGACGCTGCCGCCGACAACTGCCGCTGCCCGGCAGCATTCATTCCGCACGTACCACACAGTGCGGCAATGAAGTGGAAACACCCTGCCTTCCACTGACTGGGTAATTTTATAAGTTCTAATCATATATGTTGCTGTACACATTTTAATTGTTTTGGTTGAAATTTGGACGCCAAAGGTATATTCGGCTACATAGGTTTGTCCTGGATCGTCATTGCAAGATGACGGACTGTGCCCTCTAACAAGCGAGAAAGCCCCAGCCCCAAGCAAGCTCCTCCGCATGGTATGGTGCGGATGTAAAGGCCAATGTGGGAAGGCCTGCAACTGTGGGAAGGCGGGACTCTACTGCACTCCTATGTGTGCATCCTGCAGTGAGCAGTCCTGCTCTAACATCTTCATGCAGGAAGAAGCATATAGACGGTCTGGGATTGGTGCAGTTGCTTTCAAGTTTATTTATATCAGTGTATATGAATGTATATTACACTGATGTTGCTTATACTATCTAGTGTCATAATTAAGCTGTTGATATTTGAACCTTTAATTGCCCATTTGAGAAATGAACAATGTGAAATATTGCTTAAAAAGTATATTCTGTTGATTCAATTACATTTTAACTGTATCCATTGGATAGATCATGGCTGAAAACCTCCAACTAAATATCTTTGTATATTTTCTATCTCTAGCAGTTTGGCAGATACAGCCGTTTTATCGAATTTCATCAGTATCGGGACGCCATCTTAAATTATGCGGTTAGCTCAAGGATGATTCTCGGAGGCTTTTAGTATGTTATTTAGGACATTTTCAGGGATCTGTGGTGCAAAAATCAGCTTTTTGTTTTCGACTTTAAGGTTTGACCCTAAAATTGTTGAATGAAATACGCATTTCTGCAAATGTCTGTTACGTGTCGCTCAAGGGACATATTAGAATCAAAGGTCACCCCAACGTTTCTGGCGTGTGTGTTGGGTAGTCTTGTTTGAAGGGTGAAGCTGTCAGGTCAATATCCTGCATTGCACCCTTGAAGGCGTCCAGGTTGTTGGGGATGAATATGTTACAGGGAAGTTTGTTCCACTGTGCTATTGTTCGGGGAAAGAAGCTGTAGGTGTAGTAGTTGTGGGAGGTGAATATTTGTCTGTATTTGTATGGGTGGTCGGATCTTGTTTGGCGGTGTCCGGGCTCGAGGTATTGATTGGGATCGATGTCTATGGGATTGTTCGCGATTTTGTACATAAGGGAAAGCCTGGCCTCAGCCCTCCTTTGCTCTAGGGTTGGCCAGGAGAGGGCAGAGGCCAAGGCAGCCCCAGATACTTCCCAGCTGTAGTTATGAACCAATCTTGCTGCCCGGCCCTGAACCTCCTCCAGACAGTTGATGTTCCGAATGGTATGTGGGTCCCATACCGAGGTGTGGGCTCTGATAGGCATAGCTCTTGATGGACTGGGGAACAGACTTTAAGTTTCTCTTGATGAATCTAAGCTTGCTGTTTGTTTTATTGACTTTCTTGTCGATGTGTGGGTTCCAGGAGAGGTTGTTTGATATGTCTATCCCGAGGTGTGTTGCTACAGGTATTGCTTTGAGTGTTGTGCCATGTATTGTGTATGAGTTATTTGTGGATAATTTTGATTTGGTGATTTGTGCATTACTTCACATTTGGAGGGGTTGAAGACCATTTGCCAGTTTTGCTCCCCCCCCTCGATGATCCTACTTAGGTAATTTTGTAGGTTGTCTTGGTCAGTCTGGTTATTAATTTTCCGGTAGAGCATGGCAACGTCAGCGAAAAGTTTCAAGGAGGTTCCAGGAGAAATATGGGTGGGCATGTCATTAATATAGAGAAGGAAAAGGAGGGGGCCAAGGACAGTTCCCTGTGGGACTCCAGAGCTCACATGTACCTGACCCCACTTGCATCCTTCCACCAGCACTTCTTGTGATCTACTGGTCAGAATTTTTTTATATTCAAAGGTGGGTGCTGGCTCTAATTCCACAGTGATCCAGTTTGTGCAGGAGTCGATTGTGAGGGACAGTGTCGAAAGCCTTAGAAAAGTCTAGAAGTATAAGATCAATTTGGTGGGTTTTTTCCAGGGTGCTCATCAAGTCTTGGATCGTCGTGAGCAGTGAAGTCTCACAGGAACGTCTACGTCTAAAGCCATGTTGTCGGACAGTAAGAATATTGTGGGATTCAAGGTGGTTATGGATTGATTTGGATATAATGTGCTCAATAATGTTGCAGGGTATACTAGTAAGAGAGACTGGTCGTCAGTTAGAAGCAGTTGTTCTGTCATTCTTTTTGTAAATGCGAAGTATATGTGCTTTCAGCCAGTGTAACGGGAGAGTTCTGGAGTCTATTGATTTCTGCAATATATTTGTCATTAATATAGAGAAGGAAAAGGAGGCCATTTCCTTCAGTATTCTGGCAGGGATGTTGTTTGGGCTTTGGGTTTTGTTTGGTTTTATATCTTTCAGTAATTTATCGACAACTTTCACTGTTATTTGGATGGTGGGCATCTGTGGGGATCGATCTTAGTTGGGGTGTGTGGGATGTTATCCAGGTTTTCGTTGGTGAACACAGATTGGAATTGTCTTGAAAGAATATCTGCTTTGGATTTGCTATGTATGTGCAGGATGCCTTTATCTTTTTGTGCGGATTCCTGTTGTATTTTTGTTGAGCGATTTAATGTGGTGCCAGAAAGATTTCTTTTGTTTGTCTTGTTCCAGGTCTATTATATTTGGAATGTATTTCCAATATTCTGACTGGATCTTCTTTTGGGTAGCCTTGCGGAATTTCCTAAATAATGTCCAGTCAGTTTCTTTTTTGAATTTCTTAGTTTTGTTGTACAGTCGTTGTTTTTTGTTTATAATTTTTTACTTCTTTAGTGATCCAGAGGAGTGAAAATCTGTTTGAAGAATATTTGAAGGGGATGAATTTGTTCATAATTTCACGGAGGCCACGTTTGAAGAGGTCTCAAATTGGTTCTGGAGAATCAGTAAGTGGGGCTTGGTTTTGAATTTTATTTCCAAGGTCCTGGAGTTCTTGTTCAATATGTTCCCACTCTGCCTTTTGGTATTTGACAACTTTGTGGGGAGGGGGCATGGTTCTGGGCAGTTTTATGTTGATATTTAGTAGGGGGATACTGTCATGGTCGCTGATGCCTGGTATGCTATGCGTGCTTTCTATGAGGGAGGGGCTGGTGGTGAGGAAAAGTTCTAGTATGGTTTTGCCTCTGGTGGGTTCCTGTACAGCTTGATGAAGGTGAAAGTCCCTAGTCAGCTCTAGTAAGTTAGTTGCTGTTTTGTTATTTTCTGGACAGGTCAAGGAGGTCCAATCAATTTTGAGACAGTTAAAATCGTTGGCTGCTGAAATATTGAAATGGTTTTTTTCTCACTTACTGAATGTAATTAATAACTCTTATGCATTTCGTTTTGTAGTAGTATGGCAGTCCAGGCTTGTTGAATTTGTGGTCTCCATGTACAACTCAGGCAGATTTCTGTATAATAATTTCCCCTGTTTCACTGCTTATAATAAAACATCTGTTCTAGATATTGCAGACAGTCCATTGTTATTTATACTGCATGCTTGTGTTACTATGTAATCCTAATATATATATATATATATTAGTGTGGTGATATATATTACTGACAGGGCATCATTGCTATTTCTAATGCATGGAGTTTAATATTTTGTCTATACGGACACAAATGTTTTTATTAGTAATACCTTTTTAGCTTACTTTATGTAGTCCACATATCATACATATGCAAAATTACAAAGAAATTGTGTAATTACATTTGTGTAATAGTTGATTGTAACAGCTTTGTTAAGTAAATTAAACCAAAGATATTGTGCCATATTTGTGTTAGGAATGTGTAGAAGACATGGCGAACCCATGCACCAATACACAATTCAATGTCACAAATTACATTGTTTTCTTATCCCAATATGATTATTATAACTGTAGTTTAATGCTTTTTAAATATGATATATATCGCTTGCAGCTGTCTTAATTGTCATTATATATCGGGCATATAGGGAAATGAACTACGTAATAAATATAACACAGCATTGTGATGTCAAAATCTAAAACTTTTTATTCACTCTAATGCATAAACTGTATATGGTCGATTCCCACGAAACGTTGACAAACAGGTTCCAGATCTATAAGTCATTTAATATAGTAGTTGGAAGGCTGGAATGATGTTGTGCGCATGCGTCTTCGATAGGGCTTTCTGGGGAACCCTACTTTTGTATATGTACCATGGAATCTCTGAGTACTGTCCCCAATAAATAAGTAATTGTTGCTCAATGTTTGTTAAATATATGTCATCAGTACTTTAAAACGCATTGTATTATTCGAACAACATATGCAAGGTATACAGTTAATGTTAGGCTATGAAGGTCGATGTCTCAGGCATTATTGGTCAAACAATTAAAACTTCAGGTCAAAACCGTGAATTTTCCTGATTATTTTTATGTTGGGGAAATTTTCTGAAACCGTCCGTCTGCAGTCATTCATATAAAAAATGCAGTACAACAGTTCATTAAATAGCACAGATTTCACACTCAACTTGATGCCACAGCTAGATACATAGGTCCTGTGCTGTTTTAAACCAAAAGTGTTGGCTAATAAATTGTGTTGAGCGACGAAACCGATTTGGGGAAGTTTTTGATGAAACCCTACATCGCAAGTTTGAATACGCATTGTAAGCAGAGATTTGTAGATTAGTAAGAAATATTAAATGGTAATAAATAACATATAACAAGGTAACTATATGACAAAATTATAATTTGTAGATACATTTCCCTTCAATTTATTTTGCTTTTATGGGTCTTTGCAACCGTACGTCTCCCGAAACCGTACGTCGGCTCTAACTGCCAGTTGGTTCATCGGCCCACTCACCTCATCTATCGCTATTTTCGGGAACCAGATGACGCCAAGCGAAAACAGGAAACAGCGGTACTTCACAACGTTCCTGATTCTGCTATAAAGTAAGTATTTTTATGATACTACATATTTTGTAATATTCACTGAAGCCACGGGCTACTATAGTACAGATGGAACCATGCACGAGGGTTATCTATGTCCGTTAGTGGGTTGGTAATGGTTCTCAATATATAGTGTGGTTCTCAATATATAGTGTGCCTACATCGTCGCGCGGGGTGATAATCGGTAATTTACCGTGTTTGCGCGGGAACAGAAAAGTGTAAAGAAATGCGACGTACAGTTTCGGGAGACGTACGGTTTCCCCCTTTTTAGAAGTGTAAGGACTATATCCTTATTGCAACAATGTCATAATTCTAATAATGCTTTTTATTGGCATATTGGGTAAACTAAGCACATATATTGTTGATAGAATAAAATTACAACCGTATTCACTTGTTCAGATTGGAAATTGATGCACAAAAACGGACGACATTTATTTTGATGATAAGCATTCACATTACAATGTGTAATGCACTTGTATTCGTCTAAGTATAGTATTTTTGTGGCAAAAGCCAATCTTTATACGTCATATGTGCTGACAAACTTCATTTCAACTGTATATATGCAATATAAAGTGTTTTAAACACATGTTCGACGTACTGTTTCGGGTGACGTACGGTTTCACCATTTTAGGTATGTACGGAATACACATGTTAAAACTTATTTTTCAGACCTGGGGATGGGCAACCGGGTCAAGACAGTAGCCCAGAAGGAGGCTGACAAGCTGCGGTCCCTGAAGTATCAGCATATGCAGAGAAACGACCCCACGTGGCGGGCCTCGGAGGCTGAGAGAGCACGTGTAAGTGATTGCTTCAGCCATTCAGTTGTTTATTGTTAGAGAACATTATGTAACTAATATTCATATGTTCTGGCCTATCTATCAGAAATTATTGATCATAACATTCAGAACTCGTGGTATTTCTTAGTTTTAGCCTAATATGTCTAACTATAGAAATGTTTTTTTTCTTTCTTACAATACCGTTTTACTTTACTCAAGGAGAACCGGAAGCATGCTGTCCTGATGCGCCCCGAGAAGCTGGCTGCTTATAGAGCACGGAAGAACCGGAACTTGCAGGCCTTCCGGGCGAGAGAGCATCGTGATATATTTTTTATTATGTTTACATACCCGCCAGTTAATTAATTAAATTTCATGTAATTCTTATGCATGTACATGTATATCTAATAAATTATTGTGAGCCGCATTTTTTTTCTTCAGCTTGGTGGTAAAGATGCCTTTCAGCAGACACCCGAAGACCAGGCAGCTGAAGAGGGCATTAGAAGAAAAGGACAAGGAGGTCAAAAGACTTTGTGCTACACTGACAGAGTCAGACTCTCTGGACTTGAAGGCAGCAGCACTAACGTCACCACTATTATCATCACCTGAACATGCAGCAATAGAGCTCCTCAAAGCTGTCGACGTCACACCAAGGGTGGAGCGCAAAACACATTGCTCCCCTTGACAGAAACAGTGTCCCGTGTTAAGAAAGCACCAATGAAAGTCAAGAGGCCTTTATTTGCTGATAGAAGATCAATTCGCCGCATGGCCAAAGTCCTCAGCAAGACAATTGCACTCTCTCGAGTCTACATCTTCAACAAGAGGAAGGGGAAGAACATGAGGTCATCGATCGCACGATCCCATAGGACGGTGGTTGCAGAGTTTCTGAAAAAGCCAGAAAACAGCTACAAGTTGCCGTCAAAAAAGACCATGTTCGAGGAACAGGCACCTTTGGCTTAACGGACACACTTGCAAACCTGCACCGGAAATTCCTCAGCCAGTTTCCTGAACTGAAGATGTCCCCGACTGTCTTCTGTCTGGCAAGGCAAAAGAACATCCACCTCATCAAATACACACAGAGATGCCAATGTCTCTGCCAACGCCATGCCAATGTGGCATTGATGGTCGAAGCCGTAAAAGTGCTACCTCAATCTCCCGCGCTGCTGGTCGAGATGACCGACCTGGAAATCCGGGGAAAACTTGAAGGCCTCTCAATGACAGGAGTTCAGTACCGAACATGGCAAATCCAAGGTGTTGAACACAAGGGCAGAGTCTTCAAGAAGGTGAAACTGTACAAACTACGAGAGACTTCACTGACCGATTCATATCCGGCATGGCTGAATTCCGTGAGCACTGTCACCGGGTGACCACCCAATATCACCAGATCCGCATCTTGAAGCAGTCCATGGCGGAAAACACGGAGGCAACGGTCCAGATGGACTATGCTGAAAACTGGGTGTGCAGATACCAGGACGAAATAACGGCAGTATACTATGGCAAGTCCCAGGTGACCATACACCCAATGGTGGTACACTTCAAGCAGGACGGCAAGCTTTGTGCCAAGAGCTATGTGGGGATTACAAGTTTCACTGCTCACACTGTGTCGACAACTTTTGTTTTCATCAAAGCGCTGATGAAGGAAGTCAAAGACATCCTTCCGGAACTGTCGACTTCCGGCACTTCATCACAGACTCAACAACTTCGCAGTACCGGAACCGCACAATATGTGCCCTAGTTGCAAAATTTCCATCACTGTTCAGTCTTAGAGCTTCGTGGACTTGGTTGGAGGCTGGCCACGAGAAAGGCCCCTGTGACGGAGTGGGTGGTGGCATGAAAAGGAAGGCTGACAATCTGGTGAAGGCTGGAAGAGTAATCACCACGAGCCAAGAGTTCTGCCACGCAATTCGTGCTAGTAACACGACCATGTCCCTTCTGGAGATAACCCTCGAAGTCATCCAGGACTGCAAGGATGAGATCGAAACATGGAATGTTCCAGAAGTCCGTGGCATAATGTCTGCCCGTGCTGTTGTGGTCCCGGGCTCAGTCGTGAAAATCTGCAGTACTTCCTGCTTCAAGGATTGCTGCTACACGAAGGCCGGAGTGTTCCATCCAACATGTTTTGGTTGGTGTCACATAATTCGTTCTTTAGTACTGACAAATTACAATACATCACTGAATTACACCCACGTCGTCCTGACTCTCGCTGTAGTGTCTCACGACAGGATGTCCGCAAGAAATTACGCAACAGAAACGAAAACACGACAATCCTTCCCCACAGTTTCGAGTTAGGGGGTGTACGTGCTCGGCGGATGGCGATCACGTGTGCTACGACGAAGCACTGGCGACGCAACATCGGGAGCAGCAAGTCGCGGCGGAGAACCGAGTTTCAGTGGAGAAGCGAGATGACGACCGTCTTCGGCTGTCGACGACTGTTCGAGTCGGACTTCTCTTTTCGGCGTCTCGCGTCTCGGTAACCGTGGTGGAGTAGCAGCTCGCGTAGTTAGTGGAAAACGGATCTGGTCGACTGGTGGTTGCGCCCGCGTGGGCAATACTTTAACCCTGTGACGCATCTGGTCGACGTGACGACGATGAACCCCGTCAGCACACTGGACGGTGAACATGCGAGTGCCCAGAGAAGACGTTATTCGACCGGGAATCCACTTGATCTTGCAATTCACGCTGTAGTTGCGAATGAAGATGTGGTCTCCGATCGCGAACGTGGTCGAGTGTAGTGGTTTCACCGGCTGCTTCTTCTCGGCGTGAGGTAAAGACGGCTGGAGCAGAGATAGCGGCGTTTGAAACTGGCGACCCAGCATCAACTCCGCAGGAGTTCTTCCGGTAGTGCAGTGAGGAGTGCTGCGATACTCTCTCAGAAAGTCTCTAGCGGCTTGGTCTTTTCCCAGACCTTCCTTCCCCACAGAACGCTGCATCGCTCTCTTAAACACGCCAACAAGGCGCTCCGCCTCTCCATTTGAAGGCGGATGGAATGGCGCGGAGGTCATGTGTAGGATGCCATTCGATCGGCACCAGTCTGCGAATTCTTTTGACGCAAACTGAGGACCGTTGTCCGATACGAGGGTCTTTGGTAGGCCCCAGCTGGTGAACAGCGCATCAAGAGCCGTGATGGTTGTCTCGGTCGTTGGGTAATTCGCAAGTCGAATAACGCTGGGCCACTTGGAATATGCGTCCATTGCCAGCAGCCACATGCTTCCCAAAAATGGCCCTGCGAAATCGATATGCACTCTATCCCAAGGGTTGTCGGGTATAGGCCAGGGCGAGAGATTTGCTGGTGGCGCCGGTGCAGTGACTGCGCAAGTGTTGCACGATTTGCAGCATTCTTCGATGGCCCTCTCTATTCTCGGCCACCAGACGTAGAGTCTGGCCATTGCTTTCATTCTAATCATGCCACGGTGTGATTTGTGTAGCAAGTCGATCACTTTCGCTTGCAGTTTCTGCGGTACAACAACGCGGCAGTCTCGTAATAGTACGCCTTGTACCTCGCAGATCTCTGCTTGCGCATTTATGAATGGTTGCAAATTGTCCGACTGTCCTCGTCTTGAAGATGTAACCCAGCCATCGCGTACGCAACTTAGCACCTCAGACAAGACAGTGTCTTTCTTTGTGTAGTCAGCAACGATTCTGGGCGAGATCGGGAAATCTTCTACAGCCTGTAGCATAATCTCATCTACTTCCGTGGTGATTTGGCTGACGGCCTCATCGTGGTCAAATGCGAGATCTGGACCGACAGGGAGTCGAGAAAGAGCATCAGCATTGCAGTGCTTTGCGGAAGAGCGATAGCGAATGTCATAGTCATGACCCATCAACAGCAATGCCCAGCGCTGCAGGCGCTGTAGCGACATCACTGGAAGCGACTTATCTGGTCCAAAGATCGTCAGCAGTGGCTTGTGGTCGGTTAGAATGGTGAAGTGACGACCACTGAGATACTGGTAGAATTTTCGTACGCCGTATATAATCGACAACGCTTCTTTTTCCACTTGCGCGTAGCCTTTCTCTGCCTTGCTGAGCGTCTTAGAGGCGAACGCGATAGGCTCTTCACTACCATCAGGCAGTGTGTGCGAGATTACGGCTCCGATGCCGTACGGTGACGCATCAGTGGCTAGTACGATCGGTTTGACTGGATCGAAATGCACGAGCCGTGTCTTCTCTGCGAGCATTTGTTTCAGCTGCTCGAACGCGGTAGCGCAATCAGCCGACCAGTGCCAAGGAGTGTCCTTGCACCGCAGCTTGTTTAGTGGAGAGCAGACAGACGCAAACGCTGGAATGAACTTGCCATAGTAGTTCATTTTTCCAATGAAACTCTCAAGTTGTTTGACGTCTTCTGGAGGTGGATACTGGACGATCGCCTCAACTCTGTCATCAGATGCTCGCAAGCCATCTTTTGAGATGATGTGGCCCAGGTAGGATACCTCTTTTTTGAAGAACGCACACTTGCTGAGTTGCAGCTTGAGTCCGTAGTCATCCAGTGCAGAGAGGACACGTCTCAAGTTTGACAGATGTTCTTCGGTCGTCCGTCCTGTGACGATGATGTCGTCCAAATATGCAGCGACTCCTGGGATACCTGCAACCACATTGTCAACCAATTTTTGAAAAATTGCTGGCGCAGGAGAAGGACCGAAGCAGAGTCTGTTGTACTGGTACAATCCCTTGTGTGTGTTGATGACGAGCAATTTCTTTGACTCGTCATCCAGCTCGACCTGTAAATATGCATCTCGCATATCCAGCTTGCTGAAGTGAGTACCCCCTTGCAACTTTGCGAACAGTTCCTCAATTCTGGGAATTGGGTGTTGCTGTACATGTAGACACGGATTGACTGTTGCTCTGTAGTCTCCGCAAATTCTCACGTTGCCATTTGGCTTTTGTACTACAACGATGGGGGTAGCCCAGTCCGAGTAATCAACCTTTGTGATGATGTTTAGTTCTTGCAGACGTTTCAGTTCTTTCTCAACTGCGTCGAGGCGCGCGAAAGGAACGGGTCTGGCTTTCAAGAACCTCGGCTGCACGCCTTCTCTCAGTTGCAGATGCCCTTTTGTTTTGTTGCACCGACCCAAGCCAGGACTGAAGATGTCCGGGTGATCAGCAATGACTTTCTTGACTTCAAGGTCGTCTGCTTCTACAGCGTGCACGTCAGTTGTTGATAGTGTCGTAGTGCTCACTGTCGGGTAGAGCAGCGAGTTGACGTCGACTTGGAATGCCTGTATCCAATTCAACCCAAACAACGAGACACCGCTGTCGACGATGATTAGCGGTAGTTGCAGGACTGTCGACCCGTACTGAACGTCAACAGTACATTCACCTCTCACGCTGATCTGACGTTGGCCGTAGGCGCAGAGTCTGACTCTTGATCTGCAGAGTCGGGGGGAACCGATTTTCTTCCAGAATTCTTCTCCAACGAGCGCAATTGGAGCCCCGTATCGACCTCAAACTCGGCTTTATGACCATTAATTAGCAGCGCCAGACGCGGCTTATTGACAAGGTCATGTGCGAACAAGGTCATGATAGTCATTGAAGCAGTGTTGCAATCAATGGCGTTGCTTGTCTTGCTCGAGCGTTCGGAGCGGCAGACTGATTTTATGTGGCCTACTTTTCCACACTTGTGGCACTCGGCTTTCTTGAAAGGACATGCAGCTCTCAGATGTGTTGTGGAGCCACACCCAATGCATCGTTGTATATGTCGCCGATTTTGTCGAGAATCGGGCGCATGAAATTTCTCGTACTTGTGGGTGCCCATCTTGGCACGTCGCGGAGGACGCACTTTCTCCACAGCCAGGACTTCCTGTGCATGCCCTGGTGTAGGCCCATGTGCAGGCCCCTTCACGATGGCATCACTAGCAGATAATGCCACGTATGAATTTGCTGTCTTTAGCACACTCTCAAGAGTTGGCGACGACTCCCTGAGACAAGCCCGGCGGACCTCGTCGTGCGGAGTGTTCAACACAATCATGTCGCGAATGAGCCGGTCAAGTGCTGTGCCGAAATCGCAGTCACGCCCAATGCTGCGCAGATCTGCCACCCAATCTGAATACGACTGACCAGGTTTCATTTTGCATTGATAAAACTGGTATGAGGCAGCCAGCTCGTGCAATGACTCTTTATAATGTTCATCGAGCCTCTTGACTACCTGGTCAAACGTGGCAGCAGCTAATTCAGATGTGCTAAAGAGTTTGTTGACAAGTTGGTACGTGTTTGCCCCTATCCAGGACAGAAAATATGCCTTTTTCTTGTCTGGGTCAACAACAGCATGCGCGATCATATGCTGCGTAAGCCTCTGCATGTAGGTCTCCCATTTCTCACGACTGAGTTCATAGCTTTGGAACGATGGCACACTGCTCGTAGAGACTGTTTGTGCGTTTGTGGTAGTGGACGGAGCTGAAAACATGGCCTGTTGCATGGCAGCAGCCAGTAAGTTTCGTAGATCATCAGGACTCAATGATATTGCCATTTTGACAGCTGTCACAGTTTGCAGCTGAACGTGCCGAAGGCGAAGGCGAATGTCAACAATGCTAACATGCACTCGTTACCGTTCTTTGCGATGTCAACGAGTTTACGTGGGCGATAGTTAGCAGTGCGAAGGCCACTGCGTCACGATATCCCACTCTGACACCATTTTGTCACATAATTCGTTCTTTATTACTGACAAATTACAATACATCACTGAATTACACCCACGTCGTCCTGACTCTCGCTGTAGTGTCTCACGACAGGATGTCCGCAAGAAATTACGCAACAGAAACGAAAACACGACAGTTGGGAGAGCACACAACTGGAGAAGAGGAGATGAATGACATATAGGTGGTAGTGGAAAGGGTAGAGAGACAGGTGGTGGAGGAGAGGGGTGACAGACATGTGGTGGTGGAAAGGGTGGAGAGACAGGTGGTGGAGGAGAGGGGAGACACAAGTGGTGGTGGAATGGGTCGAGAGACAGGTGGTGGAAGAGAGCGGAGACACAAGTGATGGGGAAAGGATAGAGAGACAGGTGGTGGAAGAGAGGGACGACAGAGAGGTGGTTCAAGAGAAGGATGAGAGAGCGGTGGTGCCTTTGGAACATTCAGTTCAAGTTTCATTAATTGTTCTTAAAATTACCTTTCGACAAATTACAAAAGTGGTCGGTTAGACTTTAAATAAATAACGTTATGAAAACATTGTATTCATGTTCTATTGTTCAGTATATTAATAAAATGATAAGAATGATTGATAAACACATATATGGAACACTCACAGGAATGGCTTTACACTCGGATATGTACGTAGACAAAGTTTAATTAAAAAGTGGTCAAATAAGAAAAAATACTCTATTCTACTGAAACCGTACATAAGCAAGAAACCGTATGTCTCCGCCAGTTTCTCAGCCCACACCTCAATATTTTAGCAAAATATATGAAGTAACCTCAGCGCATGGTATCTGTAACGTCTGTACAACCAATTTAAATACTTACATCACGACCTTTTGACAGTTAATACACAATATACATTATAAGAGGAGATACACGAAACTGTACGTCTCCGGCGTTTTCTTAATTAGAATAATAAGAATAGGACAGAATCACCTACATATCACTAACATAATCAATTTAGACTGTCGGATATATACCAAAACGTTCTTAAAACAAGTTAGAGTTGTCCAATGGTCTCGCCAGTAACTTACTCCATTGTACTGAAAAGTATATTATATGAAACCGTACACTTGCAAATTCTAAACTGTCTACAAATTGATAGTTATAAATCAGTGTCAATAAGGTATACCCTGTTGAAAAGCTCAATGTGTATACCTTGCCATTAATGTATTTTAAAGATAAAACATGCATTCCCCTTGTATTGGTAATATGTAACAGAAAGTCACCTTTATAAAACATCAAGTCTGAGAGAGCGCAAAATACTTCAAAGCTCCCCCTTAAAATGAAAAAAGAAGTCCGAAACATATTTCTTACTGAATTTAAAACACAAATGTGTTATACATACATTGCAAATGAAATTTCACAGGTAAATGTGAGATGAAATAGTTGTAGCAGTTTCCAAGTAGAGGGACTTGTGTGCAGAACTTAAACACTTGCTATTTCTATTAGCTGTCAAATGCTCAATTTCAGGATTTAACTTGCCCAATCTTATTCTCCGATTACCTCAGTATGTTCTTTTCGTACTACAGAAAACACAACTTTATACGCACATGTTTATTTTTGCCCCCCTAGGAACACCATTTGTCAACGTTTCGTGGGAATCGACCATATATTACATATTACTTAAAATATAGATAAGCGAGCTTATCGTTGATATTACTAACTTTGTGTCTCTGTCCATGCAAATACTGTGGTGTATGTAGCTTTATTGAACTCCGTGCAAACTCAATGTATACCCCGTAGCGGATCAATAGCGGACAACTCGACTCACCCGATCGTCAGGAGAGTATCGTTTGCCAGTCCGACTACAGTCCAGCCCGCTCCAGCTGTTGTGGATTCAACTACTCCCACGAAGACTACAGACGGCTCGGCTGAGAACATTGTTCAAAATAATACAACTGGACTATATGTGACCCGCTCTGATCGTCATATTAAGCAGCCTCAGCGTTATGCATGAATAGATACAAAGACTGTAAACAAGGCATACGGTATAGCTTATATCAGAATTAAATCTATTGCATGTTGTTCTTTTACAAGTTTACAGTTATTTCAGAGACTTTATAAGAAGTTACTTTGAGTAAGTCATAATCTCTTCTTTTGTAAAAAAAAGGGAGATGTCGTAGTATTACGCGCTTTAATAGAACCTCATTATACTAGAGGTCAGAGTTAAGATGTTCACGTGTTAAGGCTTTGATTAAACATTCATTCCTTCTAACGTGTCTTATAGTAAACTGTCATGTAATAGCTATTATCAGTACATCCAAGCAACACAACAACACTCGTGATATCCTGTTCGATACCAATATGAAACCGTTTTGCAAACGAGTTTGTCCACAGGGCGAATGAGACGCGTCACAACATGCAGCCCTGGAGATTTCCACCCCAGTCCTCGTTGTTGCCACAGACACTGACATCCTAGTAATGCTAGTGAACCAGACCATATCTGTCTTCCTGTGTCAATGTTCTGGATATACAGGAATAGATCGGAACTGCTACGACCCAACTGCTCTTCGTCCATGCTGGATGTGACAGCGTGTGTGCGCCAAGGGAAAAAAGACCGTGCTGAATAAGGTGATGGGTAACATAGAGAACGTAGGCTACCTGGAGGTGCTCAATCACACTAACAGAATACCACGCTGGATGCCCTGAAATATAAGGTAAATCCTTATCATAACTATGAATATTTATTATGGACAGGTTCACATGTAGCGCTGTATTAAGTTCTTGCGATTGCTCAAAGCGCTTTGTATTTACACACGTGTCCGTTCTTCAACATGGTACCCATTGCAACACATGTCTACGCACGTTTGTAAATGTGTTGGTAGCTCTACAGAAAAGTCATCAGGAAGTATAAATTATCCTTGGTGTTCCGACTGGAGACGCTGCCGCCGACAACTGCCGCTGCCCGGCAGCATTCATTCCGCACGTACCACACAGTGCGGCAATGAAGTGGAAACACCCTGCCTTCCACTGACTGGGTAATTTTATAAGTTCTAATCCTATATGTTGCTGTACACATTTTAATTGTTTTGGTTCAAATTTGGACGCCAAAGGTATATTCGGCTACGTAGGTTTGTCCTGGATCGTCATTGCAAGATGACGGACTGTGCCCTCTAACAAGCGAGAAAGCCCCAGCCCCAAGCAAGCTCCCCCGCATGGTATTGTGCGGATGTAAAGGCCAATGTGGGAAGGCCTGCGACTGTGGGAAGGCGGGACTCTACTGCACTCCTATGTGTGCATCCTGCAGTGAGCAGTCCTGCTCTAACATCTTCATGCAGGAAGAAGCATATAGACGGTCTGGGATTGGTGCAGTTGCTTTCAAGTTTATTTATATCAGTGTATATGAATGTATATTACACTGATGTTGCTTATACTATCTAGTGTCATAATTAAGCTGTTGATATTTGAACCTTTAATTGCCCATTTGAGAAATGAACAATGTGAAATATTGCTTAAAAAGTATATTCTGTTGATTCAATTACATTTTAACTGTATCCATTGGATAGATCATGACTGAAAACCTCCAACTAAATATCTTTATATATCTTCTATCTCTAGCAGTTTGGCAGATACAGCCGTTTTATCGAATTTCATCAGTATCGGGACGCCATCTTAAATTATGCGGTTAGCTCAAGGATGATTCTCAGAGGCTTTTAGTATGTTATTTAGGACACTTTCAGGGATCTGTGGTGCAAAAATCAGCTTTTTGTTTTCGACTTTAAGGTTTGACACTAAAATTGTTGAATTAAATACGCATTTCTGCAAATGTCTGTTACGTGTCGCTCAAGGGACATATTAGAATCAAAGGTCACCCCAACGTTTCTGGCGTGTGTGTTGGGTAGTCTTGTTTGAAGGGTGCAGCTGTCAGGTCAATATCCTGCATTGCACCCTTGAAGGCGTCCAGGTTGTTGGGGATGAATATGTTACAGGGAAGTTTGTTCCACTGTGCTATTGTTCGGGGAAAGACGCTGTAGGTGTAGTAGTTGTGGGAATTGAATATTTGTCTGTATTTGTATGGGTGGTTGGATCTTGTTTGGCGGTATACGGGCTCGAGGTATTGATTGGGATCGATGTCTATGGGATTGTTCGCGATTTTGTACATAAGGGAAAGCCTGGCCTCAGCCCTCCTTTGCTCTAGGGTTGGCCAGGAGAGAGCAGAGGCCAAGGCAGCCCCATATACTTCCCAGCTGTAGTTATGAACCAATCTTGCTGCCCGGCCCTGAACCTCCTCCAGACAGTTGATGTTCCGAATGGTATGTGGGTCCCATACCGAGGTGTGGGCTCTGATAGGCATAGCTCTTGATGGACTGGGGAACAGACTTTAAGTTTCTCTTGATGAATCCAAGCTTGCTGTTTGTTTTACTGACTATCTTGTTGATGTGTGGGTTCCAGGAGAGGTTGTTTGATATGTCTATCCCGAGGTGTGTTGCTACAGGTATTGCTCTGAGTGTTGTGCCATGTATTGTGTATGAGTTATTTGTGGATAATTTTGATTTGGTGATTTGTGCATTACTTCACATTTGGAGGGGTTGAAGGCCATTTGCCAGTTTTGCTCCCCCCCCCTCGATGAGCCTACTGAGGTAATTTTGTAGGTTGTCTTGGTCAGTCTGGTTATTAATTTTCCGGTAGAGCATGGCAACGTCAGCGAAAAGTTTCAGGGAGGTTCCAGGAGAAATATGGATGGGCATGTCATTAATATAGAGAAGGAAAAGGACGGGGCCAAGGACAGTTCCCTGTGGGACTCCAGAGCTCACATGTACCTGACCCCACTTGCACCCTTCTACCAGCACTTCTTGTGATCTATTGGTCAGAATTTTTTTAATTCAAAGGTGGGTGCTGGCTCTAATTCCACAGTGATCCAGTTTGTGCAGGAGTCGATTGTGAGGGACAGTGTCGAAAGACTTAGAAAAGTCTAGAAGTATAAGATCAATTTGGTGGGTTTTTTCTAGGGTGCTCATCAAGTCTTGGATCGTCGTGAGCAGTGAAGTCTCACAGGAACGTCTACGTCTAAAGCCATGTTGTCGGACAGTAAGAATATTGTGGGATTCAAGGTGGTTATGGATTGATTTGGATATAATGTGCTCAAGAATGTTGCAGGGTATACTAGTAAGAGAGACTGGTCGTCAGTTAGAAGCAGTTGTTCTGTCATTCTTTTTGTAAATGCGAAGTATATGTGCTTTCAGCCAGTGTAACGGGAGAGTTCTGGAGTCTATTGATTTCTGCAATATATTTGTCATTAATATAGAGAAGGAAAAGGAGGCCATTTCCTTCAGTATTCTGGCAGGGATGTTGTTTGGGCTTTGGGTTTTGTTTGGTTTTATATCTTTCAGTAATTTATCGACACCTTTCACTGTTATTTGGATGGTGGGCATCTGTGGGGATCGATCTTAGTTGGGGTGTGTGGGATGTTATCCAGGTTTTCGTTGGTGAACACAGATTGGAATTGTCTTGAAAGAATATCTGCTTTGGATTTGCTATGTATGTGCAGGATGCCTTTATCTTTTTGTGGGGATTCCTGTTGTATCTTTGTTGAGCGATTTAATGTGGTGCCAGAAAGATTTCTTTTGTTTGTCTTGTTCCGGGTCTATTATATTTGGAATGTATTTCCAATATTCTGACTGGATCTTCTTTTGGGTAGCCTTGCGGAATTTCCTAAATAATGTCCAGTCAGTTTCTTTTTTGAATTTCTTAGTTTTGTTGTACAGTCGTTGTTTTTTGTTTATAATTTTTTACTCCAGAGGAGTGAAAATCTGTTTGAAGAATATTTGAAGGGGATGAATTTGTTCATAATTTCACGGAGGCCACGTTTGAAGAGGTCTCAAATTGGTTCTGGAGAATCAGTGAGTGGGGCTTGATTTTGAATTTTATTTCCAAGGTCCTGGAGTTCTTGTTCAATATGTTCCCACTCTGCCTTGTGGTATTTGACAACTTTGTGGGGAGGGGGCATGGTTCTGGGCAGTTTTATGTTGATATTTAGTAGGGGGATACTGTCATGGTCGCTGATGCCTGGTATGCTATGCGTGCTTTCTATGAGGGAGGGGTTGGTGGTGAGGAAAAGTTCTAGTATGGTTTTGCCTCTAGTGGGTTCCTGTACAGCTTGATGAAGGTGAAAGTCCCTAGTCAGCTCTAGTAAGTTAGTTGCTGTTTTGTTATTTTCTGGGCAGGTCAAGGAGGTCCAATCAATTTTGAGACAGTTAAAATCGTTGGCTGCTGAAATATTGAAATGTTTTTTTTCTCACTTACTGAATGTAATGAATAACTCTTATGCATTTCGTTTTGTAGTAGTATGGCAGTCCAGGCTTGTTGAATTTGTGGTCTCCATGTACAACTCAGGCAGATTTCTGTATAATAATTTCCCCTGTTTCACTGCTTATAATAAAACATATGTTCTAGATATTGCAGACAGTCCATTGTTATTTATACTGCATGCTTGTGTTACTATGTAATCCTAATATATATATATATATATATTAGTGTGGTGATATATATTACTGACAGGGCATCATTGCTATTTCTAATGCATGGAGTTTAATATTTTGTCTATACGGACACAAATGTTTTTATTAGTAATACCTTTTTAGCTTACTTTATGTAGTCCACATATCATACATATGCAAAATTACAAAGAAATTGTGTAATTACATTTGTGTAATAGTTGATTGTAACAGCTTTGTTAAGTAAATTAAACCAAAGATATTGTGCCATATTTGTGTTAGGAATGTGTAGAAGCCATGGCGAACCCATGCACCAATACACAATTAAATGTCACAAATTACATTGTTTTCTTACTCCAATATGATTATTATAACAGTAGTTTAATGTTTTTTAAATATGATATATATCGCTTACAGCTGTCTTAATTGTCATTATATATCAGGCATATAGGAAAATGAACTACGTAATAAATATAACACAGCATTATGATGTTAAAATCTATAACTTTTTATTCACTCTAATGCATAAACTGTAAATATTACATATTACTTAAAATATAGATAAGCGAGCTTATCGTTGATATTACTAACTTTGTGTCTCTGTCCATGCAAATACTGTGGTTTATGTAGCTTTATTGAACTCCGTGCAAACTCAAAGTATACCCCGTAGCGGATCAATATCCGGGGGTCGGCTCATAAGTATGAGAGCGTGCTAGTTACCTATGCAACACCCCTCCCAACGTCAGTAGCTGAGAACATACAATGTACTGTTAAACTCAGAATGTTCATAAATGCCACTAATTAGAGTTCAGTGATAACGTGATAAGCACATGAACGACTTAAAACTATTACCTTAACTTTTGCCAATTGGGCACGCGCATTGCGCGTGTGCCCAATTGGCAAAAGTCAATAACTAAGTAGCCAACTGGCATATACTATGTTCGATCTATGAATCGCAACAGTAACAAATCTAATCTGATGCCTGATTCTCGATGACCGTCGTAGTTCTGGAGACGCGACCTCAGTCGTCTGGGCTGGCTTTGGCGGTGTAGGCGGCAAGCACGGCTGTCCCGGCGGCTGCGTTGCCATGTCGATGATATATCATGGTTTACCATTGGTGTAACATGGTATATCATGGTATATCATGATATATCATGATACATCATATACCATGCTACACCCATGATATACCATAATGTACAGTGATATATCATTATATACCATGATATACCATGGTATCTCATGGTATGTCATGGTATATCACGGTATTTTTTCATAAGGGAAGGCCAGACTTGACGAGCACTGGAACAGCCTGTGATATGGGCACCAACAAAGGCCAATGGCCTAAATTAGCCCATTAACATATAAGTGTAAGTGTATATGCATGACTTGTAATTTAACTGTATGGAGTTCCTGCATCTCAGACAGCTTGTGCCACTTACGAAAAACTGATTATTCTGTCTAGACTAACAGCGAACCCAACACACCAAGCCATCACACCCGCGCACTGCTTAGGTCAGCCTAGTGCAACTTACACAACGAGTTGTTGTCGGCTAAGATTAGACTGGGCGTGGCTATTTGACATATGAAGCTCTGCGTTGGGAGTAGACAGCAGGAGTAGTGAGGTGCAGCTCGGCGAAGACAGCAGGGAGTTGGAGGCCTGCAGGGAAGCCACGGGGTTGGCTAGCAGTTCCATGGCCGAGGGGTAGCAGCATAGATGGCTGCTACAGATAGGAACTCGGCACGGACATGGAGAGTTGCCGTGTCGCTACAGAACAACATGTGGTCGTACAGCCAGAGTGTAGTTGAATAAACGTGTTCTTGCTACACTCCGGAGTGGAGTTTCCCTCACAAGTGGTGTGTATGCGGTTTAATTTGAATAACGAATCCTGGATTTTGTTACAAGGAATTTTGATTTGAGGCTGCTCCAGCAACTGCTTGAACGAACATATGTTCCTGCCGATGAAAATGAATGTCTAGCAGATAGGTGGTTTTTTTCTCGGAATTGTCACGTTCTTTAATAATTTATCGCAACATATGGGTGTTACAGATCGGCGAGGTCTCCGTAACAAGATGGCTCAGGTCTAGTAGGGTTCAATGTTAATTACGTCAACGCTTGTGAAAGCGGGCGGCAACCGTGATCAACGCAACAGGAACAATGGAAATTTAATTAATTTTATTACATATATGAATACTAAAAAAACTCTTATAGTAACTATAGACACAACAATATCTACCCTCTAGTCTACCCTACCTCGGCTCTCAGATAATCTTTGAAATCCCCGAAATACTACAAAGGCCCGTTCAAAAAAAAAAGTATTATCGACACTCCAGAGAACTTTACGTGTCAACCCATTACAAGTTCAGGTCCGCTCGGACTCAGGTAGGTAACATGAAAGAATGTACACCATCCCTAGCATAAGGGAAACTATTTTCATAAGTACACGCATAGATCGGGAATCTATACTATTCCCAGAATACAGTGAGACAATATCTTAATCACATACAATTTATCGACAGTTTACAATAGACTAGTATGTTATTAACAGCAAGGTTTAACAACAAATTGCCACTTCCCTATATACGGCGTAGTCGACTGAAAGTTCGTCACACTCGCTCCGTTAGCCCGACTTGGCTAGCTTGTCATGAAATCACACCCGGACACGATGATCGTTCGCCGGAAGTGTTCGTCTCGTTTCCCGCACGCCGTCTCGTTGACCGGCCGGCTCGCTGACTCGGCTCGGCCGACCGTCTGCCGGAAGTGTCCTTCCCGCTGTCCGCTGCTCCGATTACCGTCAAGCGTTCGCCCTGTCACGTTGACCCGGCTGTCTCGCTTCGCGACGTCGCCCCTCGTCTCGACGGTCTGCTGACGACGCCCGTCCTCGCTACGCTTCGCCTGCCACGAATCTTCGCCACGCCCTCGCTAAGTCCGCGCCTTGCTCGGCCTGCTACGCAGAACTGTCGCTAACCGTTCGTTCTCCTTCTCCGCTGTGTTGAGACTCCGGTCTCCACTCTTGCAGACGCCTCCACACTTTTATAATGGGAAGAACGCCTTTCTGGTTCCCACACAACCTAGCACGTTCTCACTTTGCCTACCTCTAGGCACCGGGGTGACACTTCGCCATTACAGCTCCGTATCCTTTCTAAATTTCTCCACGTGTTCTGGTCTTTACAAGACCCTTCTAGGTACCGGGGTGATACCACGCCATTACAACCCCGTTATCTCTTCCAAATTCACACGTGCCCGATCTCTGCCAAAGAGAATGTTTGCTACCTGTCAATGGGTTATATACCCAGTCCTAATTGTATACTACATGACCGGATTGAACCAATTAAATCACTAAGAACGCAATAATGATCCCTACCTATTTATGCACCACGAACAATTCCCCTATAATAATGTATTCGTCCACGACAACGCGAGTTAATTAAAGGCTAATTATAGCCACGCTTCAGTGGGCACACCTGAACACCTGCGCTAATCTATAATTAATTACGCACTAAATCTACTCTGGCAGTGCACTAGCCTGACCTTTCTACTTTAACAAAATGACAAAACTAAATTACCAGGAAATAGAATCTGAAAATACATAAATAGCAGAAATGCTACAATGTGACACTTCTTTCCAATTCCGCGGCACATTAGGGACTTTGTCACGGCACACCAGTATGCCGCGGCCGTGGCACACCTGTTGAGAAGCATTGGTCTAACATACTCTAACTATAGTTTACCATTTGTTATTGTTATAACCACCAGATTGAAACCTCCGCCGCTGTCGGCAGAAGCCGTACGTGTGAGATTGGCGCTAGTTCATCCATGAAAGCTGGTTTCAACCGGTTAACAGACACGGTATCGTCTCTGCGTCCAAGATCAAGTTTATAAAACTTGTCGTGTCGCTCCAGTATTTTGAAGGGACCCTGGCAGGGCGCCTGGCGAGGTGTCCTGTGAGCGTCCACGCGAATGAAAACTTGTTTTGCAATTCTTCCGGTACCAACATGCGTAGCGATCCTCCGCCATGCCAGACTGGAGTTACTGGCCTTACCTGACGGATATGTTGCCGCATGTCCACAAAAAAGTCTGGGTCGGTCGTCCCACTGCCATCCGCGGTCGCAAAATACTCGTATGGAAGACGCAGCTGTTTCCCGTTCACCATTTCAGCTACTAAATAGCTTACGTCACTCTTAACCGCGGCCCGCATGCCAAGCATCACCGCCGTCAATACGTCGCACCAATTTGGATCTGCTTCGACTTTGGCTTTAAGAGAAGCCTTCATTGTTCTGTGCATTCGCTCCTCCATGCCGTTTGCATGTGGATGATATGCTGTCGTCGCGTTCGACGATGCCCCGAGCAGCTCTGCCATCTTCCTCCACAGCTATGACACTAATTGCCTTCCGTGATCACTTGTCACATAGGCGTGTCTAGGGGGAGCCGTGGGGGCACGTGCCCCACAAACCTTTGTAATTTGACATGTTCCCAGATCTTTTTGTGTGGACCCCGTGACCGTGGCTCCTAGACCCTTTTGAATGTGTCACCGTGATTGAAGTAACGGCGGCACAACGTTTTGAACAGCACACCCCCCTCATTTCATCAGTCGAGCCGAGACAACGGAGAAACTGCAGTTACAGCGGGCAGCAGCGAAACATGTTCTAGTTGGTTCGGCCGCCGGTGTAGGGTTTTGTGCCCCCCAGACTCCTCTCTGGACACGCCCCTGTGTTAGAGTAGCTGGAACATCGAATCGAGCCACCCAGTGAGACAGAAAAGCTGTGGCACATGTCTTGGAAGAAATGTCGACCACTGGAATGGCTTCCAGCCACCGTGTAAAATGGTCAGTGATTGTCAAAAAAGTAATTAAAGCACTGCGGTGGCGGAAACGGCTCAACCCTATTGACATGTACGCTCTCGAACCGGTGTGTCGGCATAGGAAGAGAGTCTACGGACATCTTAACTTGTTTCGTAACGTTTGCTCGCTGGCAAGACATGAGCTAGTCCAGTGTCGCATGTCCCTGGCCATTCTGTGCCAACCAAAACGGTCACAAATCAAACGGCACATTGCTCTTGCCTCAGCATGATGTAACTCGTGGTTAATATCAAATATCACCCGAGTCGAAGCAACATCACCAACGATCATGGCTTTCCTGCGAACATATCAACGGCTAAGCGTTCATTATCTGTATTCGTCAACGGACAAATTGCAATGCAGTATTGAGTCCTGAGACGAGTCGTTGCACGCCACTATCTGTGCCTTGCTGTTCGGCCATTTCTGCATAATCGACCAATTCTGCCCTCACACCATTCATGGCCGAGAGGAAGGCCCTCCATCGACACTCTGGACAGAGCACACTGCTGAAAGCGAATGTCAGAGGATTGTCTGTCCATTGAACGTGTTGATTTTGCTGGTTTGTGAGTGTTTAGGCTTTAGCCTTGTATGTCTGTTGAAAGCATAACCTTTTTCTAGATGTTTGTCTCTTGAACGTGTCAATCTTCACCATTCCCGCGCACGCACACACACATTTAGCACCCATAAATATATCATAGGCGTACCTAGTAGACAGGATGTAATCCCCCCCACACAATTACCGTCCCTTACTCCATCATATCACCTTTACACACTTCCGACATGTCACGTTCGCACATGCGCACTTACTGGTCACGCCCACACCTCCCGTGCATGCACTGGGATTTTGTACGTTAGCGCTGTCATAAAGTCTTCTGACACGAAAAATGAACTGCTCTGACATTAAATTCAGAGGGACGCATCATTTGTTTGATCAAATTTGTATTTGTGTCCAATAATGTGTGGGGTGAGCATTTCGCTTGCGCACACTTCTTTGTTGACACTTTTAGCAACCATTAGATTAGGCATTACACAATTTAATGTTTCGCATCCTCGTTTCTCTCTTGCGCAATAACAGATCCAAAGTTCACCAACGGATTAATTATACGTCCTCCATAAGATGTTTGAAGGCTTTGCTGTCTGCTTAGCACCACTAACCGTCAGAAGCCACAACGGTTTTGTCAATGGTTGTTTCATAATGCAACGTTTTTTATGATGACTGATAGCCTCGTTTTCAGTCTATGTTGTCTACTTAGCACTAACCGGCAGAAGCCAACCGTCACAGGTCAAAAAGTCACCAACGTTCGGCGACTTTTGTGCTACCTGAATTGGGATCCGCATCCTAATGCGGGTTAAAGTTGTATGTAAACACGGACTTAGACTAACAACCCTTGTTGCTTTGTTGCATAGCTTCATAAGCATATTTGAATGATATTTCGTTTTATATATATATGTTGTTTCGTGTTTCATATATGTTTAACTTTAGATTTTTCTAGATGTTTGACTTTTGAACGTGCTGACTGTGGACACCGTGTGCAAAAAATGTATAGACTTACCCATAATTCATGTCATATTTTCACATATTGACCTACCAAGAAGCCCCACCTAGTGCTTTCGTGTTAGTTTGGGGGTGATCACTTCGTATAAGTAACATGTTTGTTCATTGAACGTATTTACTTTGCTGGTTTGTGGGTGTTTAGCCTTGGCCCTTGACCTTGTAAGTATGTTGAAAATATTATCTTTTTATCTAGATGTTTGTCTCTTGAACGTTTCGATTTTGTTTTATTGCGAAAAAAAATATAATTATAAGCAAATTTAACGAAATAAGAAATGCGCTATTTTTACAAATTCGATCTATCGAAAAAAACAACCGGCGCTGAAGACACCGCCCGTGGAAGAATCGAGAAAGGTTTCGAAACTCACCACTTCTGCTCCGGCGCGGTAGGAATGATCAGCGGCGGCAACGGCTCCGGGTGTAGATACTTCAGCAGCAAAGCGACGTGGCGAATCGTGAAGTAGGTCTGCCTCTCGGGACGATCCTCTCCCATCGACTGTGCCCGTAGAACAAATAGACGTCCTTCCCATCGCATCGTCGCCGTCTTCACCGCCATCCCTGCCACATTCGTCGCCGTCGACTTTGCCATTCGAACCCTACCGACTCCGCAGTCGATGTCGCCTCAACAGCCATCACCGCCGCCGTCGCGAGCGTCCTTCAAAGGGGACGACTATATGCTTCCTGTCGCAACAGCCGTTAGCAATACGCCGAACTCGCCACCGTTTCGTCGTCCGGGCCGTCGCGCTCTTTCGACCTAGAGCGTCGACTGCTGGAAGTTTTTGCCGAGGAGATTGGCGAGATGATAATCGCGAGAGCAGATCGTACGTGTGTGGCCTGTTACGGGTCGGGGACCATCTCTTGGATTGCCTGGATATACCCTTAGTCATGCGCCACTACATACCTGTGATGTACGAGTTCGGTAGTCGCCCTATAATTCCGTCGGCAATTCGCACCTCAGCGTCCTGTACTACACTTACGAGATGTCTGCCGAACGAACATTTATTAATGTTCTAGCGCTGCTCGCTCGCATGAATAGATTGCATTTGTCTATGCGACGTGCGGGCGCTTATTTGGAAAGTCACACCTAAAAATGTCGACGGCCAGCCTCGTTCGTCTGCCCGGGCTGCGGTAGAGGCTTCCGTTTAACGGGTCGCGCTGAAAAGCCACATTACCACGTGTCAACCAACGCCGAAACGTTGCGGTTACGACTTGTACGAGCGCGATCACGCTTTCGGTCTGAAAGGCGACCTACAGGCGCATGACGGGAAGGCCTCTGGCGATGAGGCGGAGGAGGAAGCGACACGTGACCGTCGGAACGTCAGTTGCGGAAGTCCCCCGTTCCTCGACCGAGCGCAATTGCTATTACTACTGACGGGGCTGATGCCAACGGGGACGGTCTCTGCCACCTGCCACCACCGCCGCCGCCGACGTCCACAAAGCCTGGCACTTTCGACTGCCCTGCCTTCGGTAGAGACTTCCGCCGACGGGCCCATCTGAAAAGGTGTCGAGGGAAATGAAACTTCCTAAGCTACGTTGTCGCCCTCGAGATTAGCAGGAAGTAGATGTCACAGACTGGCTGGAGGTGCCTACAGGTGTCGTAGATGATGCCATAAACCAAAATGAGGATAGAGGACAACTGCCAGATGCCGTTGAGATGAAAGTTAGACAAGCAGGAGTTGGGAACGCAGATAATGGGCGACAAGTAATTCGACGTTCGGTTCGAACCATTGCAGGAAAACATACCAACCTACATTGTCTACCAGTCTCTGCTGCTGTGCAGACTGTGAATGTTTGTAAATTCACTGATATGGAAGATTCCATAGACAGGGCAATTACCTCTCTGTCAGAAGCACTAATTGCTTCTTTGAGAAAATATCTACAGAAGCAGCTATTGCACAATCACTGAAGAAACGATGAGTAGAATTAGTGTCTACCGAGACGGCAGACATTTAGCTCGGAAGATTGTAAGGTAGCAGTTTGGACACCTACACATGTTCATAGTTATGTTGTAATATGTGTTGATTAATTAAGAGATGGTATACATCTTAATTTCCATTCTAATGTCGCTACCAGCAACAATATGGCAGCACCATATGCTAAGTAGCTGATGGATACTGTTACATTCTTTATTTTGTGAAACTCCTTTTCATGATTTAATTGCTAAGGTGTTGATTATAATTATATTTAGGTATTTAATTTCTATGATTAACCAATTGCTTGAACGGTATAAGATAAACTATCTCCAGAGACACTGGTCACGTGTGTGTGTGTGTGTGTGTGTGTGTGTGTGTGTGTGTGTGTGTGTGTGTGTGTGTGTGTGTGTGTGTGTGTGTGTGTGTGTGTGTGTGTGTGTGTGTGTGTGTGTGTGTGTGTGTGTGTGTGTTTCACCAAGCATTGGTACAGCAGCCGTGGGCTATAGGCTGGCTCAGGTTTCACACAACAAGGAGATATTTATTTTTGGTGAGTGTCAACTTGTTCAATAATACTTTTAAGGTATTATTTCCCTTTTCTAATTATACCATATTGTGAAGTGAAAGATTGTCCATCATTAGACCTAAACTTGCATGGATGTTTTAAAGCAATTATTTAGTTATAAGGGTTTTCACTATATGGAAAATTGCTTTGAGTGGACACCTCAGGATGCTGTAGTTGACCCCCACTGGCTGGCTGTAAACAGTAGTGGTCTTAATGAGTTTTAGAATACTTGCATCCTGCTGGTGATATAACTTGCAGAGTACACGGTTTTAGTCATGTTTAGTCAGATACTGTGTTTTATATTATGATGCTTAATCTATGCTATTAAGTTACTTAATATATTGCCATATTATGCAGTTAGCAACAGAATGTGTTCTATGAAGCTATGCAGTCAGTATCAGAAATTGCCCAGTGGTCACTAATGTCCTCATGATTAATCACCCTATGGGGTTGGCTGGGTAGGGTGTGGGGCATATTCCCTAGAGACTGACACTTGAAAACAAGTTGGGAGCCACCCTGGATAGTGTAGCTAGATTGTAAACAGTGGCCAAATGTCATTTAACAAGTCATAGAATATGTATACTGTGTAGTAAATTGGAACTGAATATGGTAACACGAAGTAGTACAGGTATATGGAATTGCAATACTTGTTTAAATAATCATCTGAGTTCTGCTATAAATGACATGTTGCACCATGCCATTGCAGGAGGGAGTCAGGCGACCTTTGATAAATGATGTGAGATTCATTAATGAGCCTCCAGAGCAGTGTTGGGTTGAGCATGGTCATACAGCTATGATAGATTATATAATTATTGCATCTGTTAGATGCATATAGGTTACTTTTTTGTGTTGTTGATTTACATACAATTGTATTCCTGGTATAATTTGTATGACAATTATATATATCTTTAGATTACTTAATTTATGCGCATGTGTGCTGTGTGACATGTGTCCACGCATCATAATCATTATTGTATCTACGTATAATTATATTGTTAGTACTGCGTTGACAAACTGTTTACTTTGTTTAGGATTCTTTTTGTATCCGGAAGTAAGACCACAAATAAAGAACTTGATGGAAAAGATTGGAGCCGACTTGTTGGTTGTACAAATTGGCCCCGTCACACATGAATCGCTGAAACGTCTTTGCCGCATTCGTAAGTCCAAATTACAGAAATTCGAAAGGCTGGTATAGATCTACGTATGGACAGCCAATACAAAGAAAATCTTACAAAAAGTGAACATATTCAATAGACTGGGTACGTATCTTTTTCTTGAAAAAGCCGAGGTTCCCACCAGGATTGATTTTGGTTAGTTTTTTCTGATAGTCCAAGAAAGCCTTAAATACAAAATTGGCTTTTTAACCAAAATGTCCGGGTCATTGTCAATTTTTACTGGAATAGGCCTACTGAACACGGGAGTGGTCACTGCCAGGGTGCTTAATGTTGTCCTCAGTCGCTCTTTTACGTCCCAAACTAAGTCCGATATTTAGAGTAGGGTGGGGCATAGCGCCCAGGGTAACACATATCGTCATAACGGTTGGCTCTATTTAATGCAATATACCTACAAATATCTACAATATGTCGGTAACTATATTGAGTATGTGTCGTGCAAATTTGACATGATTCGAATAATATGTTTTTGTAGTGTGATTAATTATGTGCATGCACCCGATTTGGGCGCTTTGCCCCGTAGGTAGGGCAAAGCGCACATGGGATGGGCGCTATGCCCCATGTGGAATTGCATGTATTTTTTATCAGTAGGCTACAAAATGATTATCTAATAACAAGAATACATAACTTTATTTAATGCATATACAAAATGCAGCCTACAAACCAAATGAAACACGAACAAAGAACGATATCGCACCAGGGAACCTGAATGCAGTTCGCTGGTGGCTTCAGTGTAGCGACATGTGCTATGACGACGTGCTGTTGAATTTGTTCATCGAAATAGCATGAGTCTGATTCACAGTTGTGGCAAATGTAGTATGGGTCGCCTGCAGTGCACGCGGCGTGTGCCCATTTCTTGCAGCTCGGACACTGAAGCCTCTCTGGACTTGCTGTTGGCGTAAGGTTCGCAAACGATGCATTCTGTGTCTTCGTCGGTGTTCTTTTCTTGGTTTGACATTACAGACGGACCAGCAGTAGACTCTTGTGCTGACTTGGGCAGCTAGATCTCGCTGATTTTCTTTACCACCAGCGAACGTTTTGGTTTCTTCATGTCGCATTTCTTCTCAGCAATTAACTTGTATGGCGAATAAGTCAGCACGACACTGGTGGTTCTTCTCGGCGGCGGTGGCGAGCAGCTCATAATAATAGTGCGAATGTCACTTTCAGATCCTGCAGGACTTGTAGGATGTTCGACAGAAACTGCCGGTGCAGATACACCAGTGGCGACATTTGGAGCGCTGGCTGCTTCAGTGGGGGGCAACGTGTCCGGTGACGACATGGGTGGCAGCGACATGCAGACTGGAGCTTCGAGAGCTGGTTGCTATGGGGTGGTGTGGTGCTGAAATTGCCGGGACAGTAGCTGGAGAGGTGCATGGTGACTCGGGTGCCGGCAACCTAAGTGACGACCACATCCAGGGCTGTGACTTGAGGAGTATCGACAGGCTGAATGAACGGCAATTCAAGTACATTAATTCTGCATCGAACTTGCTGTCGTTGAATGGCCATAAGCCGCACGTTGCAAACCCTTTGACTGCAGACTGCACTGTAGCAGTAGAACTGTATGCTTGCTCAAACAATGGCATCACATCATACTGGGTGATGGCACGTCCCTTGTTGGATGTAAGCCAGTTGTCACATGAACGGCTGAACGCAGACTTCAGTGACTTAAAAAATGTCCGGTCGAGTGGTTGGAGCCGGTGTGCGCTGTGTGGTGGAGATGTAAGCAATATGACCCCATGTTCCCGGGCGAAGTCGATTGCCTCAAGCGTTTTTATGGCTTTCATGTCCATCCAACATACGTACGTGTGGATGGTCTTTGGTGCAGCCGGTCATCGCGACGAAGTGTTTGAGCCACTTCTGAACAGAGCTGAACCGCGATCATTCACTGCACCAATCGAACCAGTAGGGGCACCGTTCATGAGGGCCTCCACCATTCTCTTGCGAGGGAACACAAACAGCGAAGGAATGTAAGAACCGGCAGCGCTTACACAGCACAGCACAGCGAGGTAATGTTCTTTCCACGCTCACCGCTCGAAACCTTTCGCACCTGCCTTGTTCCAGTTTCGCATACGACCTTCCCTGCCTTCGCTACCGTCGTGAAGCCAGTTTCGTCGCAGTTCCAAATGGCAGTAGCACTGTGATCCACTCCTTGCAGGACATCTTTGTACAAAGCAAAAACGCCATAACTGCATCGCGGTTGAAACCTTCGACACGGCCCAAGCTAGTGGAAATTGGTGCACGAATCGACAACTCTGGGTGGCTCTTCATTAAATGTGACAGCCAGTCCTTTCCAGCTAGCCCACGCTCGCAATCAAAATTGTGCTGTATGCCCAATTTTGCGCCAACAGCGTAACCCAAACGCCTGACATCAATAATTGTCAATCCGCACATTCTCTTGGCCATCTCCTTTGCATAATCTACCAATTGTGCTTCAAAGGCACTTGAGAATACGCAACGCTTGCTGCCCATAGCAACAACGCCAGGGAGCTGTACAACACCAGAGCAATGGCGCTTTAGTGTGCGCCTTGGTATTCCATAATCTGCCCCTGCACCTCGTATACTCCTTCGTGGACAGCCGCTACAGCTAACGCCAGTCGTTCCGACCCATACGACCCCTGTGTAAACTTTCTTTTGTACGTTCGAACCATGCTGTCTCTCAATCTGAAACGAACATGCTGTAGCTGTTATCCTTATAATAATCACAAGAACATTTGAAAAATTATATCATTAAAATTCACACGGACACACACACATGCACACGCACACACACACACACGCGCGCATACGCCCACACCCACGCACACGCACACGCACTCGCACACGCACACACACACACACACACACACACACACACACACACACACACACACACACACACACACACACACACACACACACAATATTATAAATAATTGTGTGTGTGTTTGTGTGTGTGCGCGCTATACACAAACAATGATTATATATTGTATTTACACAACGACATGCCATCTAAAATATATTCACAATGCTACTTTTATATCAATAATTGCAGATGGGGCATAGCGCGCAGGCATGGGCGCTTTGCCCCAATTGACAGGTGGCGCTATGCCCCACTGGCGACTATGCTGAGAACGTTTGAGTCATGACATTTTCTTTTATCGCTGACCGTAACAGAAGGCGTGAAAATGCAGGTTATACAAGATAGCGTAGAAAGCTATTCCAAGCGTTTCAAAATTCGTAACCATTTAGGGGCAATTTATTGATTAATATGGAAACTATCTTATAACAAATAATAAAGAAACGGTAAATCAGCTGTACTTAAATTGTGTTCGATTATGTAAAGTCATAGCACGTTGATGTGTCGTCAGGACTCGGTCATTAATAATTTGATCGCTATGTGGAGCCAACAAATGCAATATTCGCCAAGATAGTGGCATGGGCGCTATGCCCCAACATGGGCGCTTTGCCCCACCTTACTCAATATGATCTCCGAGTCACGAGAGATACACAGTCCCCAATGTCGAGAGCCGGATTTGTATACCAAATATATCATGCCTGCCCGGTCTGCTGGCATGCCAGGCGGACGTGACCCCTAGAAATGTGTCCCCATTCAGGTTACAATAAGCTGAAGTTACGCCGATGCGGCGGCAACAAAATGCCAACAGCAACCCCCCCACGCCTCCCCCCTCCCCTCCCCCCGTCTTCTGATATCGAGCTAAGACAGCGGATAAGCTGAAGTTACGGCGTCGCGGCCGCGAAACATTTTGTACACCGTTTGGTTAGGCCATTTATCCGGGCAATAAATTTTACCCGGGTGATGTTTATGTGCATACGTAAGGCATAATATTTGGCACCAGTAGATCACGTAGTGATACATAATATCCAGTAGTTAAATGTGTTTCGTTTGTTATAGAAATACGAGCGTTATAGTTAAAGTACATAATTATAATTTTCTGTTTCAGATTTGTGACCAAGTATAAGAGTAAGTCACGTGACGTGTGCGTGGACAGGAAACTGTTTTACGACAGAAATTGTTTATGCCTGTGGGAAGCAAACATTTTATAATTTAAATATATATAGACATATATGTAATTATATATATACATATATAAACATACATAACGCCCGGATAAATGAAAACGCGACAGTCATAGCTGATGCTAAATACATTCCCCTAGATACGCGCACGCGCAGAAACGTCACCCGGATTTTATTTAACGCCCGGATAAATGTAAGCGCGACAACGCCAGTGGAGGTTTTTGGGATAGTAGCAAAGCACGCTATAGTTAGTAGCGACGCCACGCGGAGTTGTGCAAAACCTCGGCGACACGCAAACGCGCGAAGGCGATATACTTTTTCTTTACATTTTGATCATTATAAGAAAGTAAGTGTCTTTATATTTAATTCCAGACATATCTTGCTATTACCAATAGGGGAAGCATGTGTGTGTGTGTGTACGTGTGCGTGCGTGCGTGCGTGTGTGGCGTGCGTGTGATTGCGTGCGTGCGCGTGTGGTTTGCGTACGTACGTACGTGCGTATATAAGTGTTTTGTTTTTCGCTTAGGCAGCTTGCAACTTGTCCTTGGCTTGGGTGCCAAATAGACGTTATATAACCCCATGAGTCATGATGAGACTGCATGATCGAGTGTGAGTGCCTTAACACTTCTATTTTGTAAATACTCCATAAGTGTAACTTAAGGTTTCTCCCCTTTCATAGGGCAAATCCATTGTTTGGAACGTAAAACGGATTGCGCTCGTAAAACGTTACTTAATTATTGCTGGAACCACACACACACAGCAAATACTTTGGGAAACCGGTCCCTTTGTCAAGTTGCTAGGATAATTGCTTGGCAACATGAAGTAGCTAGATGCTGAGAGAATGGGCACTTACGTCCACCCTCGTGCCAGTATCAAAGTCAAAGTCAAAAGCGTGTATTCAAACAAATCAAACAATTCAGGTGTACAAGTGAATGAGACACACAAAACCTATGGGTGACAAGTTTGAAAGGAGAAGCATAGAAGTAGCATTACTTGTAAAGGCATGCTTCTCCTTTGTTGACAATTTCTAGTAGCTTTTGTTTTACATGATGTTAAATTAATTAGTTATATACAACATGGTAATCATTACAAATGTGTTGGGTGCTTGCTACGAAAACCTAAAAGAAAAAAAGAAGTCAGATTATATACGCATGCAGTAACTCTCAATGATATGTTTGCTGTAGTGTGATTTAAAAAGGTGAAATGAACTTATATTGCTAAAATTGATATTCAACAAATTCCATATTTTGGATCCATATATGTACAATTAATGACATACATCTTCTAGTTGTTGAAGCACGGGCACGTAAAAATTGATTTTGCCTTCGTGTGGAGTGCTTCTTAACATGTTTAACAAATAACCTTTGAATATTCGACGGTAATTCATTTTTATGGGCTTTATACATAAATAGTAATATCCTAAATTGTACCAAGTCAGTAAATTTTAAAATGCGAGCTTTGTAAAAAAGTGGAGTTGTGTGATCGCATCACTGTGCATTGTGCATAATCTGTATTACCCTCTTTTGTGACATTTTTATATAGTATAAATTGGTGGGATAGGTATTTTCCCATATTTCCACACAATACAATAAATACGGAAAACACAGAGTAGAATATAACATGTACATACTTTATACATAAAGCCACTATCACTATGCATGAATATATTATGCAGATTACATAATTAAAATGATCATTCATTACCTAGCCAACATGATTATAATCTAAATGAGAACAGCAAAGGTGGGGGAACCAACCACACGCAGGTGGAAGGACCCACCGAATCAACTAATATCAATTTGAAGGCTTGTGAATGAATATCTATGCATATAATCAATAGTGGGGAAAGCGCAAGGTAACCACCTCCGCCCTAAAACCCCACGTACACATCGATAACTGACACTGCTAATGAGAACAGATGTATGTTTAATTATTATAAACATACTGCCCTTTATTTAACATACAGTGTAATGTCTTGTTAAAACCTAATGATTGTTGACGAATATGCAAATTTATAACCCTGTTAGCAAACCGACCTAACCAAAAATATATACAAAAAATACAAGTGTAGTTGGGGCTGGAGGGTGGGAAACAAATATGTTATCCTTAATTACGGTAAATGACAGTTAGAACAACCCACGAGGAACTAACGAACCCTACTGGGAAAATGTTATAGCGTGTCAACGTGCCTCGTAAATGTTATAACCGAAACAAATATTTATATCCGTCACAGCATAAAAAAGATTACCTTTCTGAGTAACGCGCGAATGAAAAAGAGGCCCAGCTGTTGTGGCTGGAAGAGCTTGTCCCATGGTTAGGTCGGTGTACCGTACATTTCAAATATAGGCTGCAGCAACGCCCACATAAATACCATTTGAGTTTTGATCAAATGTTGATTTTATGTGTGCCGACGCTGCTTGTTACAAGGATATGAATCGTGGCTAGTTTGCTGAATAACACAAGGCAGATATAAGTTTGTATAAGAGCTTTATATATAAAGCCACAATCACTATGCATGAATATATTATGCAGATTACATAATTAAAATGATTATTCATTACCTAGCCAACATGATTATAATCTAAATGAGAACAGCAAAGGTGGGGGAACCAACCACATCCGGCCATTCGGTAATCAACGATTGCAGGATGGCTCCCCCACCCCACAAGATTCCGTACTCTTAATATTTGTGTATTTTTTATCTTGATATTTACATCAGGCAATTAAGCACGACCGGAAAATAACATGTAATTGGTCTTGGCTATTAACAGACAATTTGTTGATTGAGAACCACAATTGCAGTTTCACCAGCTCGCTGCACACAATATTTTCAAGCTGTTTTGAATCATTGTCTCAACATAAAATGTTTGCGTCATCAGCAAATAAGACAAACTTGATCAGTTTAGACACATTGTACATGTCATTGATGTTTAGAATAAAAAGCTTCAGACCAAGTATAGACCCTTGTGGAACTCCACATGTTATTCTTTGTGTACCTGAGCTGTAGCCATCAATGTTTACAAATTGGCTACGATTATGCAAATAACTACTAATCCAATTACATGACAGTTGGTGATCGACAGTGTCAAATGCTTTTTTAAGATCTATGAATACGCATAACACACATTTCTTGTGTTCAAGCGAATTTGTGATATCTTCAAGTAATTCAACCAAGGCATGCAAAGTTGACATGCCTTCTCTAAACCCATATTGGCATTCGTTTAGGATTGTACAAGCATTCATGAAGCCTACAAGTCTTTTATTTAAATTTTAAACATTTAAATGACAGGTAACATATGTATGTGTCATCGGTTCGGCAATGCTTTCAATTACATTTTTAACGAGACTCATCGTAATGCCATCACAATCAGCTGAAGATTTATTACCGCAGTTATACATACAATATGCCCCAAACTTCCAAACACTAAATGGCATTTAGAATATTAGAATAATTAATATGCTAAATAGAAAAAACTGAAATATATAGAAGTTGATTTCATGCATTTGTTTTAAATACTAAGTCTAATTAATAGAAAATAACTTTTAAATAATTTTTTGAAGTATAAAATGGAGCCAGTCTGTTCATCTACAGTTTACCCAGAATTAGCGGGCATAGTGATTTGTAACAGGAAGTCTGCTCTCTTGGACATGGGAAAATGGGACGTCATTGAATAGTAAAGTGTACAGCAGTCAACGTAGCCCGATTCGGCCGTATTGCCAATAGAGCTTGTTTTGAAACTGGATGTTTTGTTTAGTATTTGAATACGCACCCATGGTAGTACCTTCAAATTGGGACTGTTGTTAGAGGCTAACTAAACACAATTTAGCAAGCAGTATACCTTCAACATAGTTAAGTATTGTGGGAGTGAAGAGAATAGACAAACATAGGACAGAGGAGCTGAGGGATGAGGTTAGTGAGAAAGTTGCAAAAAGTGTGAGGATTAGCTAAAGTGGGCTGGACACATGGAAGAAAAGGGAGAATAGAAGGATCAGTGAAGAGAGCTAATGCCCTCACAGTGGAAGGGAGAAGGGTCAGTAAAGAGAGCTAATGCCCTCACAGTGGAAAGGAGAAGGGTCAGTGAAGAGAGCTAATGCCCTCACAGTGGAAGGGAGAAGGGTCAGTGAAGAGAGCTGATGCCCTCACACTGGAAGGGAGAAGGGTTAGTGAAGAGAACTAATGCCCTCACATTGGAAGGGAGAAGGGTCAGTGAAGAGAGCTAATGCCCTCACAGTGGAAGGGAGAAGGGTTAATGAAGAGAACTAATGCCCTCACAGTGGAAGGGAGAAGGGTCAGTGAAGAGAGCTAATACCCTCACACTGGAAGGGAGAAGGGTCAGTGACGAGAGCTAATACCCTCACACTGGAAGGGAGAAGGGTTAGTGAAGAGAACTAATGCCTTCACATTGGAAGGGAGAAGGGTCAGTGAAAAGAGCTAATGCCCTCACAGTGGAAGGGAGAAGGGTCAGTGAAGAGAGCCAATATCCTCACACTGGAAAGGAGAAGGGTTAGTGAAGAGAACTAATGCCCTCACATTGGAAGGGAGAAGGGTCAGTGAAGAGAGCTAATGCCCTCACAGTGGAAGGGAGAAGGGTCAGTGAAGAGAGCTAATGCCCTCACAGTGGAAGGGAGAAGGGTTAGTGAAGACAACTAATGCCCTCACATTGGAAGGGAGAAGGGTCAGTGAAGAGAGCTAATGCCCTCACAGTGGAAGGGAGAAGGGTCAGTGAAGAGAGCTAATACCCTCACACTGGAAGGGAGAAGGGTTAGTGAAGAGAACTAATGCCCTCACATTGGAAGGGAGAAGGGTCAGTGAAGAGAGCTAATGCCCTCACAGTGGAAGGGAGAACGGTTAATGAAGAGAGCTAATGCCCTCACAGTGGAAGGGAGAAGGGTCAGTGAAGAGAGCTAATACCCTCACACTGGAATGGAGAAGGGTCAGTGACGAGAGCTAATACCCTCACACTGGAAGGGAGAAGGGTTAGTGAAGAGAATTAATGCCCTCACATTGGAAGGGAGAAGGGTCAGTGAAGAGAGCTAATGCCCTCACAGTGAAAGGGAGAAGGGTCAGTGAAGAGAGCTAATAACCTCACAGTGGAAGGGAGAAGGGTCAGTGAAGAGAGCTATTGTCCTCACAGTGGAAGGGTGAAGGGTAAGTGAAGAGAGCTAATGCCCTCACAGTGGAAGGGAGAAGGGTCAGTGAAGAGAGCTAATGCCCTCACAGTGGAAGGGAGAAGGGTCAGTGAAGAGAGCTAATACCCTCACAGTGGAAGGGAGAAGGGTCAGTGAAGAGAGCTAATGCCCTCACAGTGGAAGGGAGAAGGGTCAGTGAAGATAGCTAATACCCTCACAGTGGAAGGGAGAAAGGTTAGTGAAGAGAGCTAATGCCCTCACATTGGCAGGGAGAAGGGTCAGTGAAGAGAGCTAATGCCCTCACAGTGGAAGGGAGAAGGGTTAGTGAAGAGAGCTAATGCCCTCACAATGGAAGGGATAAGGGTCAGTGAAGAGAGCTATAGCCCTCACAGTGGAAGGGAGAAGGGTCAGTGAAGAGAGCTAATGCCCTCACAGTGGAAGGGAGAAGGGTCAGTGAAGAGAGCTAATACCCTCACACTGGAAGGGAGAAGGGTTAGTGAAGAGAACTTATGCCCTCACATTGGAAGGGAGAAGGGTCAGTGAAGAGAGCTAATGCCCTCACAGTGGAAGGGAGAAGGGTTAATGAAGAGAGCTAATGCCCTCACAGTGGAAGGGAGAAGGGTCAGTGAAGAGAGCTAATACCCTCACACTGGAAGGGAGAAGGGTCAGTGACGAGAGCTAATACCCTCACACTGGAAGGGAGAAGGGTTAGTGAAGAGAACTAATGCCCTCACATGGGAAAGGAGAAGGGTCAGTGAAGAGAGCTAATGCCCTCACAGTGGAAGGGAGAAGGGTCAGTGAAGAGAGCCAATATCCTCACACTGGAAAGGAGAAGGGTTAGTGAAGAGAACTAATGCCCTCACATTGGAAGGGAGAAGGGTCAGTGAATAGAGCTAATGCCCTCACATTGGAACGGAGAAGGGTCAGTGAAGAGAGCTAATGCCCTCACAGTGGAAGGGAGAAGGGTCAGTGAAGAGAGCTAATGCCCTCACAGTGGAAGGGAGAAGTGTTAGTGAAGATAACTAATGCCCTCACATTGGAAGGGAGAAGGGTCAGTGAAGAGAGCTAATGCCCTCACAGTGGAAGGGAGAAGGGTCAGTGAAGAGAACTAATGCCCTCACATTGGAAGGGAGAAGGGTCAGTGAAGAGAGCTAATGCCCTCACAGTGGAAGGGAGAAGGGTCAGTGAAGAGAGCTAATACCCTCACACTGGAATTGAGAAGGGTTAGTGAAGAGAACTAATGCCCTCACATTGGAAGGGAGAAGGGTCAGTGAAGAGAGCTAATGCCCTCACAGTGGAAGGGAGAAGGGTCAGTGAAGAGAGCTATTGCCCTCACAGTGGAAAGGAGAAAGGTCAGTGAAGAGAGGTAATGCCCTCACAGTTGAAGGGAGAAGGGTCAGTGAAGAGAGCTAATACCCTCACACTGGAAGGGAGAAGGGTTAGTGAAGAGAACTAATGCCCTCACATTGGAAGGGAGAAGGGTCAGTGAAGAGAGCTAATGCCCTCACAGTGGAAGGGAGAACGGTTAATGAAGAGAGCTAATGCCCTCACAGTGGAAGGGAGAAGGGTCAGTGAAGAGAGCTAATACCCTCACACTGGAAGGGAGAAGGGTCAGTGATGAGAGCTAATACCCTCACACTGGAAGGGAGAAGGGTTAGTGAAGAGAACTAATGCCCTCACATTGGAAGGGAGAAGGGTCAGTGAAGAGAGCTAATGCCCTCACAGTGAAAGGGAGAAGGGTCAGTGAAGAGAGCTAATGCCCTCACAGTGGAAGGGAGAAGGGTCAGTGAAGAGAGCTAATGCTCTCGCAGTGAAAGGCAGATGTAAATGTAATTTTTTTGGATTTCTACTGCACCATATTTACACAATAATATTCTATGGGGCTGTACAGTACAATAAATGGCATAGTAGAAAGTTAAAACAACACAAGCATTCAACATAATACAAATATTGATATAAAAAGGTAAAACTATAAAATTAATCATTTCAATAGAAACATCGAACATATTTTACATAATTATCTAACAAGTATAAAACTATTTAAATGAGTAAAATTAATAAGTTAATTGTATGCAATTCTAAAATAGTGAGTCTTCAGTTTGCTCTTAAAAAAACTGACATTGTTGCAGCTGCGAATATCTTTGGGAAGGGAGTTCCACAGTTTTGGTGCAGCAACTTTAAAAGCACGATCTCCCAGAGTTTTCCTTTTTGTCCTTGGTACATCAAGTTTAAGATCATCCTGCAATCTTAGACCGTAATGGATGCTTCTAGGAGTCAGCATTTCCAACATATATTCTGGTCCATGGCCATGTAATGAATTAAATGTCAGTAAGCAAATCTTATATTTAATGCAAAATTCCACCGGCAACCAGTAAAGTGACTTTAGTACTGGAGAGATATAGTTACATTTGTCGATTCTGCACAACACTCTGGCTGCGGTGTTTTGAACCATTTGTAATTTCCGTATAAGATATTTTGGTAAGCCGATCAAAAGGGCATTACAGTAGTTAATATGGCTGTGGACCAGAGCATGTATCAGTTTCTCTGTACTCTGTTGATCAAGATATTTTCTGATTTTTTTGATGCTATAAAGTTGTGCATAAGCTGCCCGACATTTGAACTTGACATATTCTTCCATAGACATGTGTTTATCAAAATAAGCGCCCAAATTTTGCACACAATTCAGTGCATGTACCTCATAGCCCCTGATGTTAATGGCCGTGTTGGTGCATTTTGCTAGTTGTTGCGGAGTGCCTATTAAAATGTACTCAGTCTTGGAGTTATTCATTTTGAGTTTCATGCCTTGCATGCAGCTATTGATATCTCTGATGCATCGTTCCATGGACTCATGGTTACTGTCCATAGAATCAGGATGGAAACCACAGTAAACCTGATGATCATCGGCGTAGGCATGCTGATCAATAACAGAGAAAACAGGGCTAGAGTACTCTGTGAATACAACAGGGCCTAAGCATGTGCCTTGCGGTACTCCCTGATCAATGGGATTCTCATGAATGTCTAATCTGGAAAACATGCACACAAACCAGTTTAATGGTATCACAAATATTTCCTTAGTGCTATGGAATTTAAAGTCGCCCATGCATAGATGAGCTGAGTAACAATATAAGTCTAAAGCCACCAGTAAAGACCCCCTGAGTCAGGTGAGAAAGTCACGGGTCAGTACACCAGTTGATGACAGTCTGTTCAACTTCTAGCAGGGCATGCACACAGGAAGTATGGCTGTCAGACGTAACACTGGTTACGTCTACTTCCTGGTCATAAACTTTGTGTTTCTCGTTTTGTTTGCTAAATCTGTGTCACTTACAGGTAGGTCAGAAGTAAAAAATTTACATTCAGTAAACTTTTATATTTTTGTCAAAGAGCTTTGTATAATACATGACTATGACAACAAACAGTACCAGATATCTTTTACTGTCAACTAAAACCTGCAGTGATTGCCAGTAGATATCCAGTAGGATCACTGAACTAGTCAGAACACGATGCTGACCATTCCACTATGACAGGACTTTGTTAAGCATGAATATGTCAAGAAATCGGCTGCAAAATGTGCAACTAGCTAGGCTTTTAATAAGAGTCAAAATGCATAGCGGTCTAGTTACCTAGAAGCCTACTACCCATGAAGGGCCAGAAACCACATCAGTTCTACATGACTATCAAACATCTAGTTTGGGGAATAATTATTTAACATAACTGTGAAGTAATGCACATGTATTTAACAGGTAATATCTTTCAAGATGTGTAGTTTGTAAGTTATGGTTTCTCTGAAGATATAATATCAGTAAGACATAGTGGTCTGTATTCATGACTCATGAATGTCTCTGAAACTACTTGTGAGTGAAACAGATCTGTCTGTCAAGATATGATCTGGGTGACAGAGGATTTCATATGACAAATATGTTCTTGTGACATTTGCAACAGAACAATATTCCAATGCCCCCATATAATGGTAGATATTGGATTGCATGTCTACCAGCTAATATGTATCCATGCTTAGTTTTTAGAGACCTATAAGACAACTTTTGCACACACTGCACACAACAGTTACACCATATTCACACACGCACGTACACGCACGCACGCACGCACGCACGCACGCACGCACGCACACACACACAAACACACACACACCATCTCAATGTATGTTTGTTTGACACAGATGTGTGCAGATTTGGCAGTGACAGTGGATGTATCTTCCCCTGTCATTGTCAGTACAATGACCGCTGTGACAAAACAACTGGACACTGTGACAATGGCTGTCAGCAGGACACACAGAAAGGAGGTCCATTCACTGGTCCTGGATGTCAGATAGGTAAGACAACTAACCACTGTCCACTCGTCACCTTACAGGACACTCTAGGGGTCCATACAGTGGTCTAGGATGCCAGATAAGTAGGACAACTGACCACCATCCACTCATCACCTTACAGGGCACCCAAGAAGTCCATTCAGTGGTCCAGGATGTCAGATAGGTATGACAGATGACCACTGTCCACTCATCACCTTACTGGACACCCTCGAGGTTCATTCACTGTTCCTGGATGTCAGGTAGGACAGAAGACCATTCAGTGGTTCGGGATGTCAGATAGGACAACTGTCCATCATCCACTCATCACCTTACAGGACACTCATGAGGTCCATTCAGTGGTCCAGGATGTCAAATAGGACAACTGTCCACCATCCATTCATCACCTTATAGGACACTCATGAGATCCATTCAGTGGTCCAGGATGTCAGATAGGTATGACAGCTGACCACTGTCCACTCATAACCTTACAGGACACTTTAGAGGTCCATTCAGTGGTCCAGGATGTCAGATAGGTATGACAGCTGACCACTGTCCACTCATAACCTTACAGGACACTCTAGAGGTCCATTCAGTGGTCCTGGATGTCAGATAGGACAACTGTCCACCATCCACTCATCACCTTACTGGACACTTTAGAGGTCCATTCAGTAGTCCAGGATGTCAAACAGTACAACTGTCCACTGTCCACTCCATCTCTTCCTTGAACAATAAGATTTCACTTTTTGATCAGAGTCAGCAATTTTGTTGGGTGGGTCCATAAGTTTCAACCCCCCTTTGAACATATATATGCTGTTACTATATTTTTTCCAGGGGATGTGGTACAGACAAGAAAAAGAGTGCCAAATATATTGTGTTGCTTCATTAAACAATAATATTTCAAGTTTTGATTGGAGTTAACAAATTCTTTGGGTGGGTCCATCATTTTCTACCTCTTATTGGACTGAAATATGCCATTTTACTACGATTGTTCATTGAATTATATGGGACATACCGAATAAAAGCACCAGCTTTTGCTGGTTCCTTGAACAAATCGATTTCAATGTTTGGTTACAATTAGCAAATGTTTTGGGTGAGTCCATAATGTCTCCCCCTTCCCCCACTGAACCCTTAGGGCTATGCCGTTTTATTACACATTCCCAGGATATATGTTACAGACAGAACAAAATTTAATGTTCCACATTTTTGGCTGTTTCCCGTAAGACTGACATTTCATTGTTTTTATTGGCATCAGCACATTAATTATTAGATGGGTCAATACATTTTCACCCTCCCATTGAACCGATATATGGTGTTTTACAAAAAAATCAAGGGATAAGGGAAAACTGGCTAAGTTAAAACACCACATTCTTGTTGCTCCTTCAATAACAATACTGCACATTTTGATCAGAGTCAGTACAAATTTGTGTTCCATAATTGTTCATCCCCACTGAAATAATCAATGCTGTTTTACTGAATTTGTTTCATGGGATATGTGACAAACTGGAAAAAAAATTTTTTTTTACTATCCCCTTGAACAACATGCTTTCAATTTTGAATCGAAGTCAGATATTTTTACCACATCCATGGGCCCAAATGATCAGAGTTTGAGAAAGAATACTTTCCCAAAATTGAGGAAAGCCAGCACCACAAGGAAGCTTCGAAACACTGAGCAAAGATTAGTGCGACAACAATGATAAATCAGTGATCGTTGACATCACACACCCCATCCATGTCCCATTAAAGAAGAGCTCAATCGCAGTCAACAAATGTAATTCACCACAGTCCAAAACCAAGCAATGGGAAAGATTTTAATGCCAAAGAATTGATTAACCCTCTTCACTCGGTTATTCATCGTCTTGCAGCAACGAATCTTTACATGTATGTATTTTTCAGACAAGAAACTCATCCGTACCCTCCATTCTTCCCATCTCTTCCCCACAACCAACACCACCACCTTTGTGGAGTTTGCAGACACTGTCGTTATTCCTCACATCATGAAGCACTTAGTTTACTCCAGTATTAGTTTACTACAGTATTGAAATTGTCTGTGACGCGCCCCTCCTAGAAGTATCAAATAATCCATAAGAGAGTAGCTTAGTAACGAGACTTGGAGGAAGGTAACCTGGGACAACAGGTGCTTCCAATAAACGGGATATACTTCCATCGCGATGTCACCAAGAAACATGATCTGTTTACAGTTCTCTCCACCAAATCTTTACTGTCCAGGTTGAAAGGAAGTGTTTGCCACATCAGGCACCTCAGTGGTTGTCAGTAGGTGCAACTATTATATGCTACAGCGTGACATCAAGGAAGCTGACTCGCAACTGCTGATCCATGTGCAGAATGTTTTGTGCTTCCAGTAATTAAGATGTATGAGCTAGTTATGTTTTTCTTCAGCTGCATACATTTGGATAGCCTTTGGGACAGGCAATTACTTTATTCATCATAATGGTAACGGCATCTGTCTTGCTCTGTGAAATTTCAAGTTGACGTCCTTGTCACTGTCAGTTTCCACGGTTTAGCCGAGGTGCAATACAACGTCTGCATTCTTCGGCAATGGTTGGGAGACAGCACGAGACACATAGAATGCATACCCTGAAGTGGCCAAAGCATTAATTCACATAGCACTGAATCCATACACCTATTTGGATCTGGATTCGCGACAATTCAACCCATGGAGCGCTTTACCATTGTACTTTGTGGCTAGAGTAGCAATCTAGTCTCTGTTATCAGGGCAATGAGAAAGTTATTCTGCCAAAGGAATAATACCATGAAGGTATTCCTTCAACCAGGATGCACTGTAGCAGTATTCAAAGCATATAGCATACCATGCTTTTATCTACTTGACCAGCCCACTGGTCCACTAGCAGACACCCATTGCAGATGTCTAGAGCTGGACATGGAACCTGAATAGTCAGCCATGACACCCTGTGGGTAGATTGGATAATGATGCCACAATGTCTTATTACGTTATGATACAAAGCTGTATGGCATATGCTATATGGGAAACTAAAGAAATGGCAAAGATGTTCACTTTGTATCAACATGTTTTCGTCTATTAGACTTACTGTTTCCAAATAATATATGTACATATATGACATGCTGTACTGAAATATGGAAAAATCCAATAAAACGGCATATCTCAGCTCAAAGGGGTGGTAAGTTATGGACCCACCCACAAAAATTGGTGATTCCTATCAAAAAGTCAAAGCTAATAGCATATATGGAATCAGAGAAACACTGTTCATGGTGTAAGTTATCCTGTATCCGTATCCAATGGAGAAATGTGGTAAAACGGCCGATCTTTAATTGATTAGGGGTGAACAATAATGGACCCGCCCAAACAAATTTCTGACTCTATTCAAAAAGCTAAATCTAATACCCAAAGGATGCAGAGAAAAACATTTGGTGAAGTAAACCTAATTGTATTCATATCCATTGGAGTAATGTGGTAAAACAGCAGATCTTGTCTTGGGTTTTCTTATCCATTTCCAGACGTTGCAGCCTTGATGGATTGTCTATAGACAGCTCTTTCGTTTGCCAGTCTCCCCACTCGCCAGACGTCGGCTTCCATCCATTCCTCTATGTCCTTCCCCCATTGTCTCCTAGGTCTTCCTCTGCTTCTGCTGCCTTCTACTTTTCCATCCATTATTAGTCTCTCTAGAGACTGATGCCGTTTCACATGGCCGAAATAACTTAGTTTCTGTTTCTTTACAAAGTTCAATAAAGTCCCAGGTATAACACCAAGCTCATCTGCGATGGATTCGTTAGTTCTACGTTCAGTCCACGAAACTCGTAATATCTTTCTATAACACTTGTTTTCAAATGCATTTATACGTTTAGTAATGTTCTTATTAAGAGTCCAGGTTTCGCATCCATATGTAGCCATTGGAAATATGCAGACTCGGATAATTCGTAGTTTCATATCTTTGTTCGTTGCTTTCCACAGCAGATATTGGTTGATAATGGGTGAAAAATAATGGACCCACACAAACAATGTTCCAACTCCGATAAAAAAGTTGAAGTTAATAACAAAAGGAAGCTGAGAAAAGTTTGATGACGTTATCCGGATTGTGTTCATATCCAATGGAGAAATGCAGTAAAAATGGCTGAATTTGTTTGATAGGGAGGGGTGAAAAATAATGGTCCCACCCAAAATAGTTGTTGACTCCGTCACTCCGATCAAAATGTTAAAGATATACCAACCTACGGAAGCTGTGGATAAAGTTTGGATGTCAGATAGGACAATTGACCACCGTCCACTTATCACCTTACAGGACATTAGAGGTCCATTCCGTGGTCCAGGATGTCAGATAGGACAACTGACCACTGTCCACTCATCACCTTACAGGACACTCTAGAGGTCCATTCAGTGGTCCAGGATGTCAGATAGGACAACTGACCACCGTCCACTCATCACCTTACAGGACATTAAAGGTCCATTCAGTGGTCCAGGATGTCAGATAGGACAACTGACCACTGTCCACTCATCACCTTACAGGACACTCTAGATGTCGATTCAGTGGTCATAATAATAATAAATTTATTTTCTTTGGCAGCCATAGCGGCTAAAAAGTACAATAGATACATTAAAATTGATAAAACAATTAAATAAAGTAGATTAATAAAACACTAAATGGAATATACAACCTAAATAAGTAAAATTATAACTACCGTAAATTCTGTATTTATAGCCGCGGCTTCAATTGCAATATTATGTCACTGAAATCGGGAAGGAAATGTCAAAGTTGGGGTGCGGCTTTAAATACAGTATTTTGCCGAAAAAATTAATATCAGGTCGCTGGCTGGGTTGTTGGTACTAGCGAATAGAACGGTATGGCAATGACGATGTAAATATCAAAGAAAAACGAAGTCGGCTGTATCAAATCAATAAAACATTAAAAAGCATGCAGTGATGCAACGCGATCATACATCACCAGAGGCAGAGCTAACATGTCGATTCCAGTTCATCACTATGATCAGATAGGTCCAGCTTGATCAGGTTTAAAACCCCTCAAAATCACTGTCTGCATCTCACACATTGGCTCACTGGGTTGTCAGTAGTAACGTTGATAATAACTAAGTGAAAAACTTACCGAAAAAACGAAGTCGGATGTATCAATAAAACATTGTATTACAACTGCCACTGGTGCAAAAATAATTACATAACACGTACAAACCCGTGTCCATAAAGTGTTCAGAAAGAAAGATCAAGACATGTGAAAACATAAAATTTTTAAATCCATCGTCAGCGAAATCACTTTCATCGTCACCGTTGAAGAATGCCATGCCGAAACGGCGGTGTCATTCCATGTATCCGTGCCGTGTGCACTGGGCAAACATCTTCAAATAAGATGGCATCATCCATTTCACAACTAAAATCCTCCAAAGTCACTTTCATTGTCGCTATCAAAGAACGCTGCCTGGAACGGCATGGCAGCGTCATCCCGCGTATCCGTGTCTGGGCCGTCGGCATCACGGATCGTGGCCGCGCACAAACGTTTTTGAAATTTGAATATGATGGCATCCACCGTTCTTAACAACTGTCCCACACTAGCAGACATCAACTGTAACAACTGTCTGCTTTGTTAAATGCTTGCTCTTGGTATCAGGTGTTGATGTTTTAAGCCAAGTTCCAAGCACAACGTTCACACCTTAGCTTTGCTGAAGCCAGGCTTCACCTGATTGTCAACACAACACCATTACAAGTGCCCCTTAGCACTGGAGTAAATTGCACTTCCCCTGGTAAGATACAGTGTTATTATAATGCCACGAGCTTGGGTCAACTGTCTGGAACTGGAAGAAGTAGACCAAACCACAAGATCACATCCGTTCTCACGGCGGCGCGGCGACGACAATTATTACATTGTAATTACTAGCTGTCAATCAAACACCTTTGAAGTCAACACAGCTGGTCCTACTGCACTAAACCAGCTCTAGTCTTTTCAATGCATTTATAACATCGACTTTATACATGACTCTACATAAAATGGCATAAAAATAAAACTTCTCAAAATATGTTAATAATTCTAGCTTTACCGTATAGCTTAAATGCATGGCTACATTTCGTTCACTGGGTGTATGGACATTCAGCCACCCAGTTATTTTCTGGTAGCATGGTGAAATTTGTTTATTTTTGTTTTCCATTTTGACAACATTCACATATAGTATTATTCTTACGTTAATATAAAATGTGATGTATTTATTACCAATGCATTACATTAAAGTCTTTTACCAATAACATTATACCTTATTCATTCATTTATGATAATTGATAACAAAGTTATGACTTTCTTTGTGGAACCTCTTAATTTTTTCTACTTGTGTGCGCTACGGAAGTATGTCACACGCAGGGTTAAATGGTCATGGCTCAAAGTCCAGGTGCGGCTTTAAATAAGGTTTTTGCCTGTGACAAACTGCGCGGAGGAAAATCAGGGGTTAGGTCAAAAGTCGGGGTGCGGCTTTAATTAGGGATGCGGCTACAAATACAGAATTTACGGTAATTAAAAAGTACAATTTGCGTATAAATAAGTAAATACATGTAGAATAAATAACTAAAACAAGATTCACTGTCAATTGTGAGTAATTCATAGGAAATAAAAAATGTCCGGTTACTGCCAATGATTACAGTCCATAAGTTATGAGTTCTTAAATTGTTCGGTCCTACACCGAGAAGCACTGTACACACTTGTGTTTCGGATTGCGTATGGAGGTGTCTGGGAGGGATGCAGTAGATGGTGTAGTTTGTGAACAATAGAGTTCTGCACAACGTCTCCCTCCAGTCTGCCACCGTTGGTAGTCTCGCTGTGGCGATGGCTTCGTCGTAACACACGTCATAGAATATTATCCGCATAGCTCGACTCTGAATATTTTCCAGCTGCTTGGTTTGCCTTTTCGTTAAGCTTGTATGCCACACCTGGTAGGCATACTCAAGGACCGATCGGATTAGTGTTGTATATATCTTGATGAGATGATGGGGGTCGACTCCTGTTCGCTTGAGCAGGATTATGAAATATAGTCTTTGCGACGCTTTACCGGTGATTTCGTCGATGTGAAGTTGCCACGTAAGATCATGTAAAAAGTGTGACACCTAGTAGGTGAGTGCAGTTTACTTGTTCTATAGGTCTGTCATTGATCATTATCGGCTGGATGTCTGGTGTTTTTTTTGAAGCATTTCCTTCGTTTTGTCGTAGTTCAATGCCATTTTAATGGTGGCAGTCCATTGTGCTATTTCGTCTGCTGCTGTTTGGAGCGAGCTATCGAAGCCTGAAGGTGAACATGATTCCCATATTGTGCAATCGTCTACATATTTGACGTGTTCTCAAGTTGTTTGTAAGTCATTTATATGATGCAGAAAACCGATCGGGCCAAAGATTAACAGTTGACAGTAGTGTACTTCGGCTTGATACGGCCGATCTTCACTCACTGTTTGCGTTGGCATATAAGAAATTTGGGAGTCCAAGTGACGCGCATTTAGTTAGCAGAGTGTGGTGGTCTACTCTATCAAATGCTTTGCTAAAGTCAACGAGTAGTACGCAGATCATGGTTCTGGTGGAATCGAGTGCTGATTTCCACCTGTGCACTAGCTCGATTATAGTGCGTGCACTGTGGACGTTCCCTTTAGTGAACCATATTGTTGAGGGTCAACTTCGTCTCCAGCGATGGCCGTTATCCAGCCACAAATGAATTGCTCCAGGTACTTGGACAATACCGGCATGAGTGATATTGGGCACAGGTCTTTATGGATGAGCTTCGGCAGTCGTACTGGTACAGTGCCTTCCCGCAGGCTGCTGTTGAAGATCGCGCACATGGGGGGAGCAAGTATGGTGGCGTAGTCGTGTAGAATCCAGTATAGGTATTTTGTCGGGGCTGACAGCTTTGTCTGTTCTAATCCGTGATAGAGAATTGGCTACTTCTGCGACGCTGATGATGTAGGTATTTGGGACGGTAGTATCGGCTCCTACCGGAAGGAATGTATCGTCCGGTGACAGCGGAGTTAGATTGTTCATCACGGATTGGATGAAATCCCACATGTCGTTGGCGAGAACGTCTAGATTTCCGGAGCAATGCATGTTAGCGAGTCCATGCAGATTGTCGCAGTTTACTTTGACACCAGCAATGTCTTTAACGTTGTTCCACCATCGTTTTGGGTGATCTTTCTCAAGAACCTGGATTTTCCGTTCGTAGTATCTCCGTTGCAATGACTTTCTCTCGCGGTTGATTTTGTTTCTACATAGCTAGTACAGTAGTTGGTTTCCATCAAGAAGTGCACTCTGGTGGCGGCAAATTAGATTATCATCTATCCAAGGTCTGTCACTTCAGCATCGTCTGATTCGGCGCTCTGGAAGATGCAAATCAAGTAATGTTCTTATACTAGAGTTAAAGAAATTCAGTTGCTCTTCGCAAGTTGGTAGACGGAATAGCGTTTCCCATGATTGCATATGAGATGGCTCGAAGCGCTGCCGCAAAACGGGCCCGGTCACATTGTAAAGGTCGATCACGTTTAGACCGAAAGGCAACGGTGTTGTAATTGGAATAGTTGGTAGAAATTTATTCATAGAATATTGTACATGGCTAGGGAAACATTGAGCGAGATTTGGAAATAGCTTGCTCCCATAAAGATTGTCGGGATAGCCGATCTGAATAATCACTGTCAGTAGAGAAGCGAAGAGTCAACGATTAATGTATCAGTTGTATGGTGGCTAGGGAAACATTGAGCGGTCAGTTGTATAATGATTGCCGGGATAGCCGGTTTGAATAATTACTGTCAGTAAATACTACAAATTGAAAAATTTTTGTTCCGCCCGGATTAGTGCTCCCAATTAATAGCTGCCGGACAATTGGCACCGGAAATATTTCATTGCAGGAGATCGTTGTTTGTCAGTAGTGTTGTATGTCAGATAACTGCTTGTCCGCCAGCGTGTTGATTGTTGATTAATGTTCCCTACGTGGGACATAGATGATTATCTGTAGACGGTATAAAAGGAGACAGAACTATAGAGTTGGGGAGATCTCTTGCTTGTTGCTAGATGTTATGCTGTTGTACGTTGTGCAATAAAAGCCTATGCTATAGGTCGAGTCTGGACTTCTGCGATTTTTAATGTGAGACTTCGCTAGTCCTGACTAGGGAGAATCTTGAATGAAGTAGGGAGGACACCTAGCCAGACTGCGATGTCTTGTACAACATGGTTTGTGACTGCGCGAAGGTGTGCTTGAGACCACTGGTGTGGTATAATTTGACGATGTTGACGGAATACAAACAACCACCTTATGACCTGAGAGGCCGATTGGCGCGGTAATGACAGGGCGACGTCCAGGATGTCACATCGTCAAGTCTATGTGTGATTTCTGTAAATCGTTTTTTTTCAGAACTATGACAGACAGTTCTTTGTGTAAATTCTAGTGATTAGACATGATGGCATTTAGAACTTGCAGGATACAGGTTCCAACCACAGACGTTGACACTGAAGTTGCAAGCACAAAAAGGCCAGATCGTGTCTGTGAATGTAAGGGCGACTAAATGACACCATCTTGTGTATAGTTTATGGCTATTTTATTATGGTGGATAGTGTGTGTGTTTTTATGTTGTATATGGGTAATTGTCTAGAAAAGTGTCATTTTGGCTATTCAAATTTCAAAAATGTCAATGTTTTTAAGTTGTCGCATATTAAGCTAATGTAGCATCGTAATCGATTGCCATACGCAACAGAGCTTAAATATTTTTTCTGTTGGTTGGGAGGGTGTTAAAATAAACGGAGCCATATGTCGTCAAACAGAATGCATGTATATTGGTAACCTATGATGAAAAGGCAAAATTATGCCGATGATAATACGATCATTTTATAATATCCAATGGGCATTGTAAATACAAATTGAACAATTTGAACAATGCAAACGGTAGTAACGTCGACTGATTGCCATGGTTAGCAGCAATGCAGTAGTATGTCATCTCATTTGTCATTAACTATTGAGTCATTTCCGAAAATATGACTGCGCGACCTTCTTCTTCTGGGAGAACTTGCATATATCCTCGTTTTGCATATACAACCACTGGCGGGAGTATCTTTAGCACATTGTCTATGGTCTCTTCTGATTCCTCTCACCCATTCACTAAATACGATCGGCATTCTTTCAAATAAGTGACTTCTACTTGGTCATCTTCCGTGATGCCATCCACCTGAAATCATGAAATGGAGAATGGTCAGTTGAGGGTATGCAAGTTTTAGTTCGACTAGAAATTGTTTTAAGTGTCCCCATATGGCCTTCGGACTGTGGACTATCGAGTCCGATAGACGACAGAATGAAACTGCACGCCTTGTGTAATTTGTTGCTCCAATACATGCGACGCCTGTATGTAGAGTTACTTGACTCTGACTTCCTCCGAAGTGTACGGCCTGCACCTCAGCCAGTTCTTTGCAACACCAATTTTCGGCAAAGTCGATGTGCAGCCACGCTTCATGCTCGCCAAGTGTCTGTCAGTACTTGGAGGTGGTCTCGTACTGATGTGTGATGTTAAACATGTGACATGATATTCTTTCGACACTCCTGGAATACTCTTCTTTCAGCGTCTTGTGCACAGTTTTAGCATCATAAGATTCTGTAACTTGGTCACGCTCGACAGAAGTGAATGAAACGACCTTCTCCTTGCATTGTTTGCACTCGCGGTACATCATGCAGTCTTTTGCCTTTTTATCTTCCACAGCTTCTTCAAATGTGCTACCAGTGACTTGATCCAAGTCCTTCAATCTGGAATGCATTTACTGAATGTTCTCGTGATGTTTGCAGAGGCAGGTTTCTCTTTCGTGTACCTTTGGCCTCTTCACCCAAAATGGTTTCAGCCTTGCAAACGACGAGGCGCTGATAACTGTAGCGGGACTCTCGGCAGTGAACGTTTTGCATAGCTCTGATACTGATTTCAACAGATACCTTTTATGCATTGCTTGACCATCTTTGGACACTGTCTCGCGTACAGCCATACATCAGCTGCTTACAGTTTCGTTTCTAGTTCTTTTTTGATAGCCGACCTCGATAGACCACTGGTTTTCGCAGCCATTTATATTTTCTTATACTTCTTTAAAATGTGCCAAGTTCCAAAAGCCTTGTGGAATGCCTGTATACCCTTATTCGACTTTTACTCTTTGCATCTTTTGCGCAGTTGGGCTGTCAATGAGAAGTGCAAAGTTAATTGCTTTCTAACATGCATTCGCCCTTTCCTCATGATTTCTGCCGTTTTTCTTCTAGGTGTCAGAACGGCCCTATCATCATTGGCGTTCAGACTGTTTGCCTTCAAGCGATCTAGTCGTTTTCGGTACTTCAGCATCTTTGTTTCTGTAGTTTTCTGTTTAGCCGATAGTGCCACTATTTTTCGCGGTATGATGCTGATTTATTTCTTCTCTTGGTCTTTCTGCCATGAGCTGGCTGTCGTGATGTCCTCCCAGGTTCTCCACTACCACGCAGTACTTGTTCGATGTCTACATTCTGAATTATTTCCAGAAGATTCTTTTTCAATCAATCATGTTGGTTATCAATTTTACCTTTTTCCTCTGTTCGTCTGTGCCATCGCTCTCTCACTTTTCGTTTGAACTCATCGCACTTAGCAGCATAATTGTTATGTTGTCTCGGTAAGCCTTCTGCTGTTCAGCAGTTCGTTGTTTTCTGGGACGTCCCATGGCAGACTTAAACAAATAAGAAGGCCGAGCTATTGATGTGGAGTAAACATAAACTTACAAGTTCCGCAAAATGTATTTACATGTTTATGGTTATGTATTGTGGTTAGTGACTAAATATGTACATGCTGTGCGTGCGTGCGTGCGTGCGTGCGTGCGTGCGTGCGTGCATGTGACTGTGTGTGACTGTGTATATGTGTGTGGGCATGCGTGCGTGTGTGCGTGTGTGCATGCATGTATATAGCTTATAATAGTAATATTCCACGATCTTCAGGCAATCAGTCTTAAATCTAACTGATCATGCATAGTTTACTATTCTGTTTAGCTCGCAACGACTCCTTTCACACAGTGCGTAAAGGGAGTCGTGTAAAACGGAGTCGTGTAAAACGGAGTCGTGAAATCTAACATTTTGCCCCTTAAAGCATGTTGCACACAGAATTCATTTGGATAAAAGCTATCTAAACACATCTTGTAGTATCGATACACCCATTAAATATGTAATTTACACAACATGCGTCGCCAGGAAGTATGTGGGCTACGAAACGGTGTCGTATTTCGTTTTTATACGCCTGGAATATGATGTGATATAGCATACTCTGCGAGCAATATATGAACAACTTACAAACAATTCCTTGCGTGGTGCGCTGAATGAAGCGTCGCGTGACAGCATAGTCATACAATAATTTCATTAGCTTGTTTTAATTCCAACTGGTGGCAGCATCAGCACAACAAAAAACGGAGTCGTATTGATAAAGTAAAATTCAGAGACAGACATGTTTGGTGCTCTAGATAATTATTTAGCAAAACAATCACAATAATATTATTCCGTGTCCCGTATAAACATGTATTTGTTATAAAATAGTATTATTATAATACATACTCCTTATCAGACATAAGAAAAAACGTAAATGAATGTTGACGGGTACCCGTGCGACAAGCAATTTTTGCTAATTTGAGGGTAAGTATGCACTCATAATGCAAATAAAGTATTGCACTATGTGCTTAATCTGATATGGCATGCAAAGATATGTTATTTGTGTATTCGTAGTAAATTGCATATTTCTACATACAACATTTTCTGAGATATGGGCCGACGACTGCATTTATGCCAAAAAGACACTTCAAGACAAATACCCATATATGCAGAGAAATTTGGTAGCTCTATATGTGCGGTCTTTTTCATAGTTAGGTCAGAACGTAAGAGATTGCTGTCCAGCTGATGACTCAATCTGTTAGCTGTTTCATTCATGGTCTATTCACAGGGAAGTGGAAACAGGCTACAGTTCTTTGTTCTTTATTGTAGTATCGCTACAATAGCACGTGGAAAAGTGTGGTATATTACAAAATCACATTTTATTGCAAACTGACCCTGTACTACTAAACCATATTCCATGACAGGTCTTTAAAGGAATCGATGATGTGCTGGAAACTTTGCATGCTGCTTGCAAGCCTCCATGTCATGAAAAAGATTTCAGCCTTCAGGATATTGGAGCTTTCATTAGAGTGTTCCGCTTTGAGACTGCATTCTAGATAAATCACTGATGTTACAACATTATTGTACACCCACAGTTGTAAATGGTTATAGTTTGTATTAACTCTTAGGTGCATAACACCAGACAATTATTTTTTGTTTCCCTTTAAGTTTACACAATTGAAAATAGATGTCTTTTTAGGGAATGTCGCTTTTGAGAAGAACGCCTCTCAGATTGGAACCTGGAGTGGCTTGGTGGCATCTAGAGCAGTGGATGGAGTTGACGGCCATTCAGATGACAATCACTGTGCTCATCCTGATGGATCTAGTGGAAGCAATGCTTGGTGGCAGGTGGATCTGGGGGATGTCTTCGTCATCAGCAACATCACCATTGTCAGTAGCACACAGGGTAAATATGTTTCATATATAATAAATACTGTTTTGCAGAAAATGCTTAGTACAAATCCAGTTCAGAGCAAAATATACCAAATTAGTTATATTATAAGCACACTTATGTACCCATGGTTATAAGAAACATATAAAAAACAATTTGTGCAAGTCCCAGCGTGTTACTTGTAGTGAGCATCCATTGTACAGTGTAATCAGTTTGACATACAACGGCATGTAATCAAAGGATCATGGATAAATGGAGTTTATATCCCAGCATATGATATCTAGTGTTCTGCCCAGGTTTTCAAAAGGGCAGGGTACCATTTTAGTAAAAGGGCACAGAGCGCGGTGAGCAATTGTTAAAAGGGCACTTGCGACACTCGACTAAATTAAATACATGAGATGTAGTAGCAGTGTACAGCTTGTAGTTTAATATAATACTACTTACATATAGTATATTATGTACACAGTGTATACATATATTTATGTACTATAATATAGGCTCGGGCATTGTAGAACAAAACATAATATTCAGCTTTTTAATTTGTGTCAATCTGCATAATATTTAACACACACAGAGAATATTATACAGGTAATATTTGTGCCAAATTCCTTTGAGATATACTGTTATGTTCGATTTTGAAAATGTTAAATGTACAAGCAACATAATAATTTTGAAAAATGACATTTAAATGTGGACAAATGGAACATTATAGTATATATATATATATATATATATATATATATATATATATAGACAATACAACATGTTTAATTTAGTTAAATTGGCAGGTCTTAACTTTATTTAAGTTTTAGCAAAACACAATAGTCAGAATGACATAACATTTTGTGTATCAATTCACATCATATTTAATATTCCCAGAGACTATTACATAAGCAAAATGTGTGCAAAATATTGTTGGGCTAGGCTGAACAGAAATTTAGAATTTTGTTTTATTTATAGAAAAGAAACACCCACACACAATCTCAATGTTAACAATCAATCAACAAACAGAAAAAAGTAACTACCACTAGTTTGCCACTGTTTAATGGTAGCCTCTGAATAATAATTATTACAGGTAGCTACTGCTAAATGATTTGGCCAAAACAAGACGCTGCCAACAACGCCAGCAACCTTAAGCACCCCTGGCTAGTCCACTACACATGCACGTGACGTGGTGACCTAGAAATGGGATGCCTTGCATGAGCATGAACACCTTCGTGTACTGGCGAGTCATTGCACATTGAGGGGGAGTCGGTTGTTTTAACGCACACATTACGCAATTATTCAGTACTATTGTTCAGCTGTTATACACAATGTCGTTAGGTATCATTATATATCGGTACATTAACACATAAAGAGTGTATGAATAAAATATTTTTTTAATCACTCATGCTGGCTACGGTCCTGCTGGCACTTTGCGACAGTCTGTCGCGAAAGGCTCTGGTCTATCGACTTGCAAAGTTTGGCGGCCCCACAAATCAAAACGTATTTTAATAATTTTTGCCCGCTTCACGATTAAGAATTAAATGACAGATCTAACTGTAGAAGTCTGCAGGTGATCAGACTTTAAGTTTTGAAGAAAATAAGGACTACTTGGCTATATATATATATGTATAGTCGAAGCGTTGCGCGAAAGTCTGTCGTGAACAGGGTCTACTGACTTGCAAAGGTTGGCACCTCATCAGATCAAAACGTATTTGAGTAATTTTGCACACATCACATGAGAAAGAATTTGACGGCAAATTTAATGGTAGAAGTCTCCCGACGATCGGACTGTAACTTTTGAAGATGTGAACAAAATAAGGACTGCTTGACGATATGCATAGTTGAGGCGCTGCGCGAAAACCGTCACTCTGATCTGTCCACTTTCAAAGACGACACGAAGGTCGGTGCTTCCTCAAGTCAATGTATCAATTTTTTTATTTATCGAACTGAGCGCGTGGCATGAATATGTCTGCAAGTGCCCCGATTTCGACTTTGTATCCCATTCCCAATCGCGGGACACGCTCTGTTGGATTGTTGAAAAATTGAACCACGCACGTGGCACAATCGGGATAGGGATGTGTTTCAAGATTGGGGCGTTTGCAGACACTCTCAAATTAATATTCATCACGTAACTGTCTGTAGCCACATGTAGGGTTTCGATGCAAATATAGCAGGGTGTTTGTTGTGTAAAAAAGGCAGGGCGTTCTTTTTTTGGCCTTTTCTGGTACCAGGGCATCACTGAAGAAGGGCAAGGCATAACAATGTCTATACTAACAATCAGAGGGTCACACAGCTCGTTACATTAAAAAAAGTTACAAAAGCTATAAGATCTGTATATTCAGTCAAACCTCACTTTACAGTGATCTTGGTAATACAGCTCCTTGCAATTCAGGTTACCCTGACAGACAAAATTAAAATGTTTAAACACGTCCACTATGTTCAAGTTGTCAGCCAAAGAAGGCATGTAGAGCCGTTCTCCCCAATTGCTGCAAAGTTAAAAAAATAATCACCCATGCAGACTAATAAAAGACACTTGTTGAAATACCAGTAAAGAACAGCATTGTAATAATTCTCAATGCTTAACAATTAAAATAAAACAAAGATATTTATATAACTACGATATGTTATAAAAGTCAGTAAAGCAGCAGATATCACTGATATATTGAGCACTGTGCTCAAGTCATCAGCCAAAGAATAAGCCATTTTTCCCAACTGCTGCCAAGATAAAATAATCACCCAAATGTGACTTTCCCTTTCCGTCTTTCTTTCTACCATCCTAGCTATTTCTAACATCCGTCACTCTTGAAGCTACTTCGTTAGCAATGTTACTGTTGTCTCATTTCAGATCAGCACTTGCATCATTTTACCATCAACATTGGCAACTCATCTGATGCCATCAACAAGGAATGTCTCCGCCACACTGGTACAGTAAAAGCAAGTTCAAATGGCGAGACATTGACTTGTGGACAACAACTGTGGGGACGGTATCTCAAGATTGAGAAGTTCTCGGATCCTGGTAGCCACTATTTTCGTGTCTGTGAGGTGCTAGTCGCAGGATACAAGTATATAGGTACGTAAGTATACTGTTGCAGGGAAACTGTGAACTTGTACTAAATGGAGTGTAATTTATTTCTCCTATTAGAGAGATGATGCTTTTCTTAGAGATCATGTTTAATTGAGCAGCCTGTTTGACCACATGGTTGATGGTGATGCACCATATCTCACCATGGCAACACAAATGGCCTGCTCTGTGGGAGTTCTGGTCATCACCTTTTTCACAGGATTCCAGATAGTACGAAATGCTGCAGCATATCCCATCAAGTCTAATAACAACGATCAGATGATTTAGAGGTGGAACAACATAAAGGACACAGGAAAAGGGGAGGCCACAGCTGAGATGGGAGGACTGTGTGAGGAGGGACATGAGAAGATCAGGGAAGGATGAGAGGCGGAGAGAGGGAGCAAAATTAGTGAATGGCTAAAACTTAACAAATTATCTCTTAACCTAAACAAAACAAAGTATATGCTCTTCAAGAAAAAGTGTGACTTACCCATTACTAACCATAGATAAAACTACTATTGAGAGAGTTACAGAATTTAACTTTCTTGGGATAATGTTTAATGAACAATGTAACTAGAAAAGTCACATTGAAAAAGTTTCAATTAGGTTTTCAAGGATGCTAGGTGTCTTAAATAGACTAAAATGTTTATTACCTCTTAATATAAAGATCGTATTGTACAACACACTAATATTGCCGCACTTAAACTATGGTGTTACTGCTTGGGGTTACAAATGTGACAGAATTCAGAAACTTCAAAAGAAACTTGTCCAAATTATTAGTGTAAGCAAATATAATCCTCACATTGAACCACTGTTTAAAAATCTTAAAATTGGAACATATTAAAATTGCAGGAACTAAAATTGTATTATAAATTCGTGCATAACTAACTTCCTGTTTACCTGTTTACCAAACCATACATACCATTATCTGAAATGTCAGTATTGATGTTTTATTATTGTACATCTTCTGGTTGGCCAAAATGGCCGGATTTAAGATGTTGAGAAATACTGCCTTATATTTTAACTGAACTGCTGGTGAGAAAAGAAACTGATTTATGTTTTCTAATTAAACCCACCTCTAGATCAAAAACATTATATGATGCCAATGGATAATTACAATCTTACTAATAATGCCACACAGGCATTTGTTGCTTGCCAACCCTGCCAGGAATAACAGACACTCATCTGACCACCACCAAATGTTGATGTGATAGATATTCCATTTGCACCCAAGATCCCTATCTCATGGGTCCTCAGGGCAGACTTTATAAAACACCCTTAAATCTATGAACCACCCTAATGTGTGAGGCTAATGTATTGTTGAGCTGGGTGGTGTGTCACATGTAGTGGGTGATGTGTCACGTGTGGTGGGTGGTGGTCACGTGTGGTGGGTGGTGTGTCACGTGTAGTGGGTGGTGTGTCACGTGTAGTGGGTGATGTGTCACCTGTAGTGGGTGTTATCACATGTAGTGGGTGATGTGTCACATGTAGTGGGTGGTGTGTCACATGTAGTGGGTGGTGTGTCACCTGTAGTGGGTGGTGTGTCACGTGTAGTGGGTGATGTGTCACGTGTGGTGGGTGGCGTGTAGTGGGCGGTGTGTCGCGTGTAGTGGGCGGTGTGTCGCGTGTAGTGGGCGGGGTGTCGCGTGTAGTGGGCGGTGTGTCGCGTGTAGTGGGCGGTGTGTCGCGTGTAGTGGGCGGTGTGTCGCGTGTAGTGGGCGGGGTGTCGCGTGTAGTGGGCGGTGTGTCGCGTGTAGTGGGCGGGGTGTCGCGTGTAGTGGGCGGGGTGTCGCGTGTAGTGGGTGGTGTGTCGCGTGTAGTGGGTGGTGTGTCGCGTGTAGTGGGTGGTGTGTCGCGTGTAGTGGGTGGTGTAGCGCTGGTTTAGGTGTCTTATTTAGACTATATCACGTTTGTTAAATTTTATCAGATTAGAAGGCCCTATAACTGGAGCTGTGTGGGCACATGTGAATTACTTTAGGCTGGCATGGAGAGGAGATACAGTCACCTCAGTAATACAGCCACCTCCAATTAAGGGCACCCTAGGACAGTCCCAACTGAAGTCCTTATACAAAAAAGTATAGGAAATTAGTCCTGCTAATAAGGTCACCTCCCTATTCAGGTCACTTTTGCCCAATTCCAATGGTGACCTTAGTAATGTGGTTCCACTTTTTTCTAAATGAGCCAACTGATTGTCTGCTGTATAACTGAACATATTATGTGCATTTATGAAGCAAATATTTTTTATTGAACTAAATCACATTTCTTGCGTAATGATGCCATTATGATATTTATATACAGTTCAGTGAATGATACAAAATGATGGTTGTTAAAACATTGAACTGAGTTAACTTTTTGTTAGTTGAACATCTTGATGCATTGAAACTTTGAAAGATACAGTATTATTAATGTAACATGATCCCACAGTTACAAACGTTTTATTTACTGTTTATTCCTTGTATATCTTTAAAATATTTTAATCTGTCAAGTTAATATAATATATTTTACAGAATGCCAGACATGAAATTTAATTAAAACTGATATGTTGTTTCCAGATTGCAACAGTGCCTGTGTTGGAAGTTGTAACAATGTCATTGGCTGTGACAAATGTAAACCCGGGAAACTGCTGCCGAACTGTACAAAAGGTAGGAAGAAAGCTGTACATTCAGAATAAGACTGGATGCAATCTTCATTTGTTAAGTGTCTAAGTCAGCGGCTGTCATTTTGCTGTTATTCCTTACTTAGTGCATCCATGCAAATAGAAATAAAACCAGTCATGTATGGCTACAGATGTAAGCAGATATTATATGTTTGTGTATTTACATCTCCATCTAAACAGAATGATACTGTGCATACATGCTCATCAGGGCTGGGATCAATTCAAAAATAAATTGAATAATTCAATTTAGTTCCTGAATTTGAATTGAAAGATTTCGAATAAGCAGAATTTAAATTGAGAGATTTTGAGTAAGTTGAATTGGAATTGAAATAAATAAATTGAACCTCATTATCATATACTGATATGGTCTGATATTATTTCCAATGTGGTCATGATTGGTTAATGAAGACTAATTTGAAAGACCAGGAAGCCCTGCATCATAAAAAGGGGTCCATGTTGTCTGCATGTTTTATGTTTCAATCATCTTTGCACCAGAAAAAAGTCCCATATAATTAATTCAGAATTTGAATTTGAATTGAAAGATTTGGACTGTAATTGGAGTTGGAAAAATAAATTGAAAAATAGAAAGAATTGAATTGGAATTTACTAAATTGAATTGAAAGGAATTTCAATTTGAATTGATTAAATGGAATTGACCCCAGCCCTGATGCACATACAATGATATAAATGTACTTATAAATTCACCAGGCTCATGCTTACATGGAAATACACATTCGTATGTGCACAACACAATTGAGTTGACATATTTGTTCTGGTAATAGTGTAAGGTAGCAGTTTGGACACCTACACATGTTCATAGTTATGTTGTAATATGTATTGACAAGGTAATTAAGAGATGGTACCCATCTTAATTTCCATTCTAATGTCACTACCATCCACAATATGGCAGCACCATATGCTAAGTAGATGATGGATATTGTTACATTCTTTATTTTGTAAAACTATGTTTTCATGATTTAATTGCCAAGGTGTTGGTTATAATTATATTGAGGTAATTAATTATTATGATTAACCAATTGCCTGTACAGTATGAGATAAACTATCTCCAGAGACACTGGTCACCTGTGTTTTGACCAAGCATTGGCACATCAGCTGTGGGCTAGGCTGGCTCACATTTCACACAACAAGGAGGAGACATTTATTTGTGGAGGGAGCCAGGCCTCGAATGAATGATGTGAGATTCATTAATGAGCCTACAGAGCAGTGCTGGGGTTTCTTTTTGTTGTGAGTCTGGAAGTAAGACCACAAATAAAGAACTTGATTGAAAAGATTGGAGCCAACTGGCTGGTTGTACAAATTGGCACAGTCACAATAGAAACAGTGACACTTTCTTCATCTTCAATATCTTAATAGCCACCATCTAACCTTTTCTAACTCTAAGCTGGTGTAAAGTAAGATCTCGTTAAGAATGTTTTCCTGCAAACTGTTGTTTTATTTATACAATCCAAAACATTTACATGCATCCAATCGACTAATGCTGTCATATCCTGCTCTGAGCTGTATGTGATACTATAATACAATTAAAACTTGTGTACAGGCAAACAAGAAATGTCAACATGAAAACAAAAAAACTACTCAGCTCTGCCTTAATACAGTGTAATTTTGACTATGCCTGTTCATCATGGTTCTCGGGTTTAACCAAGAAATATAATACTAGACTACAGTGTGCCCAGAACAAGGTAACCCGTTTCCTTCTTAATGCACCAGCCAGAACCCACATTGGATCAACGGAGTTTAGACAGGTCAATATGTTACCAGTGGATCTACAGGTTAAGCAACTAAAATTGAACCTTGTCTATAATATTGTCAATGACCGATTTATTTGTCCGATTCTTTCAACGTAACACGCAAACAGCACGGTATAAATACAAGATCTAGTACTTTGTCTCTGCATGTGCCGTATGTTAAATCTTTCGGTCAAACTTCTTTTTACTACACAGGTATACAGGCATGGAATGAATGCCATATAACATAAAAGGTGCTCAGAACAAGAACCAATTTAAACTTTTAGTGAAACAGTTTTTGTTCAATTATCTTAATGATCAGGAAGCCAGCTAATTTATTTACTTTTAATTCAATCTTATTTTTGAGGTACCTGTATTTTTATTTTATTTTTTTTATTTATAATATTTTTTAAAGTTTTTTTTTAATTGATGATGCGTCTTTTGTTAAAATGTTTTAATAAAAAAAAAAAATTGGTATTATGTATTTGTAGTACATGAGTCGGTTTTTCAAATGACTTAGTGCTTATAATCAGGAGGTAATGTCCCTCCTTTCATAATATCATAATTACGAATGTCCTTTGACATCTTAACAGTAACTTAGTATTTATTTATTATTGTTTTTTTAGTATGTTATTTTGTCATCTTCTATTTATATCTGTGTCATGTATTTGTTTGTCTGTCCAAGGACCACAATGGAAACAAGTGCTTGCACTTTCTTGTGTCATCCTTTATATTTAATGTACCCTGTATTTATATGTTATGTATGTACAAGCTTACATTTTATATTGAATAAATCATCATCATCTTCACAGGAAGCATGTTAAAATGAGAACCACAGAAAGACCACTTTGTTGCAGATGATCCTGAATTCTGTGGTCATTGCGCTGGTTCTGAGCCTTGTGACAAAAAGACCGGAACTTGTAGTTTTGGATGTGAACAGTGGTATGTTGACATCGATGGACCCAATACTTGTAAAGGTCACATTGGTAAGTACAGTTTGTGTATGTTACACTGAAAGATAAATCTTGTTGCTTCGATCATCTGAGAGTTTCAGGAGATGATAAGATGTACTTGTATTTAACAATAACCAGTTTATCTACTGACATTTTGTCTAGCAAAAACTAGTATGAAGTTATTTTAAAAAGACTTTAATATTGGATGTTAATAAATTACATAGACCACATTTAATACTTATTCAGTCTTTACTCTTGGCTTCGCTGAGAAACTACATTGGACGTCAGCAATGTTATTATTATTATGACTGGTTTAATAAAGTGATTGCATCGCTCCTTGTAGTTACTATATATAGAGTGTCTGGTGTCAAAAACAAGTTCCTCTGTGACTGTCAGTTGTGTGTTTGTTTGTAGTTAGAGTTGACTACAGACCATCACCCCAGCTGGTGTCAAAGACAAGTTCCTCTGTGACTGTCAGTTGGCCAAAGTCACACCAAGTGACCTCTGAACTGGAGAGTTACTACCAGTATGTAGTTGAGGCTACTACAAGTGGTCAAGACCCAGTGCAAGTGGTCAGCCAGTTTGAGAGTGGACAGAGTGACCCAACTGCAGCCATAAATGGTCTGAGACACAACAGGGACTATGAAATTAGGGTGAGAATCACTGACAAGAAACAGAAGCTGGACGGGTCAGCTGGTGAAGCCCTCAAAGTCAAGACCAAATGTACAGGTCAGTCTCAAGAAAGTATAGTTCACAGACATGGTGTATTAGCTCACTGGAGATTTGGTCATATTTAATCAAAGTTTAAAGTTGTGCACAAATGAGATGTGTTCATATTAATATATTTGTTTATGAATATGTTGTATAGTTATTTCAGCTGTATTCATGTTGCACCATAATCAGTTGGTGCTGGTGGCCGGTGCACAGGAACAGTGTATACTATAATTGTATGAACTGTGTGGTCTTGATGAGCAGCCTTTTGACAACACTTACCAGTTTCCAAAGCTGGCACTTATTCTCTATATGCCTAATTTTCATAGTACCCAACCATTATGTAACTACCAGGAAAATGAATGGTTCATGCAAAACATATTAACAGAAAAGGGTTGTGTGTACTTGCATCAGTTATTTACAAACATGTTGTCCTGCTTCAACTGCAGAGAAGCCAATAAAAAGTAAGTTACTGTAAAATGTCCTGTTTCAGATCCAGAGAAGCCCACTATAAAGTCTGTTACTGCCAAGCTTACTGTTTTAGAACTAGAGAAGCCCAATATAAAGTCTATTACTGCCAAACTTCCTGTTTCAGCTCCAGAGAAGCCCAATATAAAGTCTATTACTGTCAAGCTTCCTGTTGGCTCTGGCCGTGGAAGTCTACAAGTCACATGGCAGGTTTGTAACTATGTCTACAGTTTCCATGAATCGTGCAAATAATGTGTTTTATGAAATAAAAATGTACATAAGTGTATAATAAAATGGACAAATAGATCATAGACTACATAGTCACATCAGATTTGTAATACAATAATAGCAGCTGACTCGTCACACGTTGTACAGTAAAACTTAGCTATGATTAACTTTTTATAATTATTTATGTGGGACAATGTTATCTGTATAAAAATAACTAGGAATCATGGCTAGTTTGCTGATAACACAAAAGGCAAATGTCAGTATTGTATATGGACTTTATCATAATAAGCCAAATAACAGTGCATGAATACATAATGGAAATATAATCTAAGCATCGTCATTACCTACCTAAAGCGCATTAAAATATTAACATATCAGCAAAGGTAGGAGAACCATCACACATAGGACTACTATTCACATACATGTAGAAATAGAAATGCTCGAGTACTCGATCCCCCCAGCAAAATGTGATATATGAAAACGTGGACTAACCACTCAAACATTCGAGAACAACCCATAATGAAAAAGTTGGTAATACGACATATAAAGTGTTAAATATAATGGTAAACCACTAACACCTCACAGACAGGTAGGGCCAAATAGCCACACAGAAATACTCATAAAGAGTACCCGCACTAAAAACCCTGCGTACACTACTGAAACTCAGTGGAGGGAAAAGCGTTCATGCAAAACCTTGTGTACAAAACTAGAACAGGGAAAAGCATCAACAAATTCAAAAACTTTGTGAACTAATTCTCTGTGTTCAGTGTTTCAAAGGATCATCGGTACCTAGCTTAGATAAAGAAAATGTAAAACATCAGTAAAATTGGGAGCCCCAACCACACAGGTGGAAGGCCCCACATATTCTATAGTATATACAAACAGGATAAATCAAAAAGCTCTAACGATGAAAACTGTGTAGGCCCTACATGTACACAGTCATCCAAAAAGGGGAAACGCAAGGAACATATCCGCCGTAAACCCCGTATTCATATAATAGAGGAATATTCACAACAAGAGAAAGATCAAAGGGAATGACAATGGCTAACGTCATGTTATTAGCCAGAATGTCTTAGGTTAACAAAACATGATCATTTCTATATACTCAGCAACCAAATTAAAGTATGTGCACAGTAACAAACATCAAAGGTATATATAAAACCAGCCCAACCTTGAAATAAGCATAAAGTTGTTTGATTTAATTAAATTTAATGGTGTTTTATATGTGAGACAATGTTACCTGTATAAAAATAACTAGGAATCATGGCTAGTTTGCTGATAACACAAAAGACAAATGTCAGTATTGTATATGGGCTTTATAATAATAAGCCAAATAACAATACATGAATACATAATGTCTAAGCATCGTCATTACCTAACTTAGCTCATTAAAATATAATATATCAGCACAGGTGGGAGAACCAACCACACCAGGCCATTCTGTAATATACAGTTATAGATTGGCTCCACCCACCCCACAAGATTCTGACTAAATTGCTCCACAGCATGCCCCACCTAGGTAGAAAGCATCCATGGCACAAAATACACAACTTGGATAATTCAGTACAAAACTAGGACCAATAAATAAAAGTAAAACTAAATGTAGAATAAAAAACTACAGCACAAAATGCCCCACCTAAGTAGAAAGCATCAATGCCACAAAGTGCGACTAATATTGTCTAACAAGACATAAGGATGACTAATGTAGTGTGACTAGATTGCTCCATAGCATGCTCCACCTATGTAGAAAGCATCAATGCCACAAAGTGCGACTAACATTGACTAACAAGACGTAAGAATGACTAATGTAGTGTGACCAGATTGCTCCATAGCATGCCCCATCTATGTAGAAAGCATCAATGCCACAAAGTGCGACTAACATTGACTAACAAGACATAAGGATGACTAATGTAGTGTCACCAGATTGCTCCATAGCATGCCCCATCTATGTAGAAAGCATCAATGCCACAAAGTGCGACTAACATTGACTAACAAGACATAAGGATGACTAATGTAGTGTTACCAGATTGCTCCATAGCATGCCCCATCTATGTAGAAAGCATCAATGCCACAAAGTGCGACTAACATTGACTAACAAGACGTAAGAATGACTACTGGGGGTAATGTAGTGTCACCAGATTGCTCCATAGCATGCCCCATCTATGTAGAAAGCATCAATGCCACAAAGTGCAACTAACATTGACTAACAAGACTTAAGAATGACTAATGTAGTGTCACCAGATTGCTCCATAGCATGCCCCACTTATGTAGAAAGCATCAATGCCATAAAGTGCAACTAACATTGACTAACAAGACATAAGGATGACTAATGTAGTGTCACCAGATTGCTCCATAGCATGCCCCATCTATGTAGAAAGCATCAATGCCACAAAGTGCGACTAACATTGACTAACAAGACATAAGGATGACTAATGTAGTGTCACCATATTGCTCCATAGCATGCCCCATCTATGTAGAAACCATCAATGCCACAAAGTGCGACTAACATTGACTAACAAGACGTAAGAATGACTAATGTAGTGTCACCAGATTGCTCCATAGCATGCCCCATCTATGTAGAAAGCATCAATGCCACAAAGTGCAACTAATATTGACTAACAAGATGTAAGAATGACTAATGTAGTGTCACCACATTGCTCCATAGCAAGCCCCACCTAAGTAGAAAGCATCAATGCCACAAAGTGCGACTAACATTGACTAACAAGACGTAAGAATGACTAATGTAGTGTGACCAGATTGCTCCATAGCATGCCCCATCTATGTAGAAGCATCAATGCCACAAAGTGCGACTAACATTGACAAACAAGACGTAAGAATGACTAATGTAGTGGGACCAGATTGCTCCATAGCATGCCCCATCTATGTAGAAAGCATCAATGCCACAAAGTGCGACTAACATTGACTAACAAGACGTAAGGATGACTAATGTAGTGTCACCAGATTGCTCCATAGCATGCCCCATCTATGTAGAAAGCATCAATGCCACAAAGTGTGACTAACATTGACTAACAAGACGTAAGAATGACTAATGTGGTGTCACCAGATTGCTCCATAGCATGCCCCATCTATGTAGAAAGCATCAATGCCACAAAGTGTGACTAACATTGACTAACAAGACGTAAGAATGACTAATGTAGTGTCACCAGATTGCTCCATAGCATGCCCCATCTATGTAGAAAGCATCAATGCCACAAAGTGCAACTAACATTGACTAACAAGACGTAAGAATGACTAATGTAGTGTCACCAGATTGCTCCATAGCATGCCCCATCTATGTAGAAAGCATCAATGCCACAAAGTGCAACTAACATTGACTAACAAGACGTAAGAATGACTAATGTAGTGTCACCAGATTGCTCCATAGCATGCCCCATCTATGTAGAAAGCATCAATGCCACAAAGTGCAACTAACATTGACTAACAAGACGTAAGAATGACTAATGTAGTGTCACCAGATTGCTCCATAGCATGCCCCATCTATGTAGAAAGCATCAATGCCACAAAGTGCGACTAACATTGACTAACAAGTCATAAGGATGACTAATGTAGTGTCACCAGATTGCTCCATAGCATGCCCCATCTATGTAGAAAGCATCAATGCCACAAAGTGCGACGAACATTGACTAACAAGACATAAGGATGACTAATGTAGTGTCACCAGATTGCTCCATAGCATGCCCCATCTATGTAGAAAGCATCAATGCCACAAAGTGCGACTAACATTGACTAACAAGACATAAGGATGACTAATGTAGTGTCACCAGATTGCTCCATAGCATGCCCCATCTACGTAGAAAGCATCAGTGCCACAAAGTGCGACTAACATTGACTAACAAGACATAAGGATGACTAATGTAATGTCACCAGATTGCTCCATAGCATGCCCCATCTATGTAGAAAGCATCAATGCCACAAAGTGCGACTAACATTGACTAACAAGACGTAAGAATGACTACTGGGGATAATGTAGTGTCACCAGATTGCTCCATAGCATGCCCCATCTATGTAGAAAGCATCAATGCCACAAAGTGCGACTAACATTGACTAACAAGACATAAGGATGACTAATGTAGTGTCACCATATTGCTCCATAGCATGCCCCATCTATGTAGAAAGCATCAATGCCACAAAGTGCAACTAACATTGACTAACAAGACGTAAGAATGACTAATGTAGTGTCACCAGATTGCTCCATAGCATGCCCCATCTATGTAGAAAGCATCAATGCCACAAAGTGTGACTAACATTGACTAACAAGACGTAAGAATGACTAATGTAGTGTCACCAGATTGCTCCATAGCATGCCCCATCTATGTAGAAAGCATCAATGCCACAAAGTGCAACTAACATTGACTAACAAGACGTAAGAATGACTAATGTAGTGTCACCAGATTGCTCCATAGCATGCCCCATCTATGTAGAAAGCATCAATGCCACAAAGTGCAACTAACATTGACTAACAAGACGTAAGAATGACTAATGTAGTGTCACCAGATTGCTCCATAGCATGCCCCATCTATGTAGAAAGCATCAATGCCACAAAGTGCAACTAACATTGACTAACAAGACGTAAGAATGACTAATGTAGTGTCACCAGATTGCTCCATAGCATGCCCCATCTATGTAGAAAGCATCAATGCCACAAAGTGCGACTAACATTGACTAACAAGACATAAGGATGACTAATGTAGTGTCACCAGATTGCTCCATAGCATGCCCCATCTATGTAGAAAGCATCAATGCCACAAAGTGCGACGAACATTGACTAACAAGACATAAGGATGACTAATGTAGTGTCACCAGATTGCTCCATAGCATGCCCCATCTATGTAGAAAGCATCAATGCCACAAAGTGCGACTAACATTGACTAACAAGACATAAGGATGACTAATGTAGTGTCACCAGATTGCTCCATAGCATGCCCCATCTACGTAGAAAGCATCAGTGCCACAAAGTGCGACTAACATTGACTAACAAGACATAAGGATGACTAATGTAATGTCACCAGATTGCTCCATAGCATGCCCCATCTATGTAGAAAGCATCAATGCCACAAAGTGCGACTAACATTGACTAACAAGACGTAAGAATGACTAATGTAGTGTGACCAGATTGCTCCATAGCATGCCCCATCTATGTAGAAGCATCAATGCCACAAAGTGCGACTAACATTGACAAACAAGACGTAAGAATGACTAATGTAGTGTGACCAGATTGCTCCATAGCATGCCCCATCTATGTAGAAAGCATCAATGCCACAAAGTGCGACTAACATTGACTAACAAGACGTAAGGATGACTAATGTAGTGTCACCAGATTGCTCCATAGCATGCCCCATCTATGTAGAAAGCATCAATGCCACAAAGTGTGACTAACATTGACTAACAAGACGTAAGAATGACTAATGTGGTGTCACCAGATTGCTCCATAGCATGCCCCATCTATGTAGAAAGCATCAATGCCACAAAGTGTGACTAACATTGACTAACAAGACGTAAGAATGACTAATGTAGTGTCACCAGATTGCTCCATAGCATGCCCCATCTATGTAGAAAGCATCAATGCCACAAAGTGCAACTAACATTGACTAACAAGACGTAAGAATGACTAATGTAGTGTCACCAGATTGCTCCATAGCATGCCCCATCTATGTAGAAAGCATCAATGCCACAAAGTGCAACTAACATTGACTAACAAGACGTAAGAATGACTAATGTAGTGTCACCAGATTGCTCCATAGCATGCCCCATCTATGTAGAAAGCATCAATGCCACAAAGTGCAACTAACATTGACTAACAAGACGTAAGAATGACTAATGTAGTGTCACCAGATTGCTCCATAGCATGCCCCATCTATGTAGAAAGCATCAATGCCACAAAGTGCGACTAACATTGACTAACAAGACATAAGGATGACTAATGTAGTGTCACCAGATTGCTCCATAGCATGCCCCATCTATGTAGAAAGCATCAATGCCACAAAGTGCGACGAACATTGACTAACAAGACATAAGGATGACTAATGTAGTGTCACCAGATTGCTCCATAGCATGCCCCATCTATGTAGAAAGCATCAATGCCACAAAGTGCGACTAACATTGACTAACAAGACATAAGGATGACTAATGTAGTGTCACCAGATTGCTCCATAGCATGCCCCATCTACGTAGAAAGCATCAGTGCCACAAAGTGCGACTAACATTGACTAACAAGACATAAGGATGACTAATGTAATGTCACCAGATTGCTCCATAGCATGCCCCATCTATGTAGAAAGCATCAATGCCACAAAGTGCGACTAACATTGACTAACAAGACGTAAGAATGACTACTGGGGATAATGTAGTGTCACCAGATTGCTCCATAGCATGCCCCATCTATGTAGAAAGCATCAATGCCGCAAAGTGCGACTAACATTGACTAACAAGACATAAGGATGACTAATGTAGTGTCACCATATTGCTCCATAGCATGCCCCATCTATGTAGAAAGCATCAATGCCACAAAGTGCAACTAACATTGACTAACAAGACGTAAGAATGACTAATGTAGTTTGACCAGATTGCTCCATAGCATGCCCCATCTATGTAGAAAGCATCAATGCCACAAAGTGCGACTAACATTGACTAACAAGACGTAAGAATGACTAATGTAGTTTGACCAGATTGCTCCATAGCATGCCCCATCTATGTAGAAAGCATCAATGCCACAAAGTGCGACTAACATTGACTAACAAGACGTAAGAATGACTAATGTAGTGTGACCAGATTGCTCCATAGCATGCCCCATCTATGTAGAAAGCGTCAATGCCACAAAGTGCAACTAACATTGACTAACAAGACGTAAGAATGACTAATGTAGTGTCACCAGATTGCTCCATAGCATGCCCCATCTATGTAGAAAGCATCAATGCCACAAAGTGTGACTAACATTGACTAACAAGACGTAAGAATGACTAATGTAGTGTCACCAGATTGCTCCATAGCATGCCCCATCTATGTAGAAAGCATCAATGCCACAAAGTGCAACTAACATTGACTAACAAGACGTAAGAATGACTAATGTAGTGTCACCAGATTGCTCCATAGCATGCCCCATCTATGTAGAAAGCATCAATGCCACAAAGTGCAACTAACATTGACTAACAAGACGTAAGAATGACTAATGTAGTGTCACCAGATTGCTCCATAGCATGCCCCATCTATGTAGAAAGCATCAATGCCACAAAGTGCAACTAACATTGACTAACAAGACGTAAGAATGACTAATGTAGTGTCACCAGATTGCTCCATAGCATGCCCCATCTATGTAGAAAGCATCAATGCCACAAAGTGCGACTAACATTGACTAACAAGATATAAGGATGACTAATGTAGTGTCACCAGATTGCTCCATAGCATGCCCCATCTATGTAGAAAGCATCAATGCCACAAAGTGCGACGAACATTGACTAACAAGACATAAGGATGACTAATGTAGTGTCACCAGATTGCTCCATAGCATGCCCCATCTATGTAGAAAGCATCAATGCCACAAAGTGCGACTAACATTGACTAACAAGACATAAGGATGACTAATGTAGTGTCACCAGATTGCTCCATAGCATGCCCCATCTACGTAGAAAGCATCAGTGCCACAAAGTGCGACTAACATTGACTAACAAGACATAAGGATGACTAATGTAATGTCACCAGATTGCTCCATAGCATGCCCCATCTATGTAGAAAGCATCAATGCCACAAAGTGCGACTAACATTGACTAACAAGACGTAAGAATGACTACTGGGGATAATGTAGTGTCACCAGATTGCTCCATAGCATGCCCCATCTATGTAGAAAGCATCAATGCCACAAAGTGCGACTAACATTGACTAACAAGACATAAGGATGACTAATGTAGTGTCACCATATTGCTCCATAGCATGCCCCATCTATGTAGAAAGCATCAATGCCACAAAGTGCAACTAACATTGACTAACAAGACGTAAGAATGACTAATGTAGTGTCACCAGATTGCTCCATAGCATGCCCCATCTATGTAGAAAGCATCAATGCCACAAAGTGCGACTAATATTGACTAACAAGATGTAAGAATGACTAATGTAGTGTCACCAGATTGCTCCATAGCAAGCCCCACCTAAGTAGAAAGCATCAATGCCACAAAGTGTGACTAACATTGACTAACAAGACGTAAGAATGACTAATGTAGTTTGACCAGATTGCTCCATAGCATGCCCCATCTATGTAGAAAGCATCAATGCCACAAAGTGCGACTAACATTGACTAACAAGACGTAAGAATGACTAATGTAGTGTGACCAGATTGCTCCATAGCATGCCCCATCTATGTAGAAAGCATCAATGCCACAAAGTGTGACTAACATTGACTAACAAGACGTAAGAATGACTAATGTAGTGTCACCAGATTGCTCCATAGCATGCCCCATCTATGTAGAAAGCATCAATGCCACAAAGTGCGACTAACATTGACTAACAAGACGTAAGAATGACTAATGTAGTGTGACCAGATTGCTCCATAGCATGCCCCATCTATGTAGAAAGCATCAATGCCACAAAGTGCGACTAACATTGACTAACAAGACGTAAGAATGACTAATGTAGTTTGACCAGATTGCTTCATAGCATGCCCCATCTATGTAGAAAGCATCAATGCCACAAAGTGCGACTAACATTGACTAACAAGACGTAAGGATGACTAATGTAGTGTCACCAGATTGCTCCATAGCATGCCCCATCTATGTAGAAAGCATCAATGCCACAAAGTGTGACTAACATTGACTAACAAGACGTAAGAATGACTAATGTGGTGTCATCAGATTGCTCCATAGCATGCCCCATCTATGTAGAAAGCATCAATGCCACAAAGTGTGACTAACATTGACTAACAAGACGTAAGAATGACTAATGTAGTGTCACCAGATTGCTCCATAGCATGCCCCATCTATGTAGAAAGCATCAATGCCACAAAGTGCGACTAACATTGACTAACAAGACGTAAGAATGACTAATGTAGTGTCACCAGATTGCTCCATAGCATGCCCCATCTATGTAGAAAGCATCAATGCCACAAAGTGCGACGAACATTGACTAACAAGACATAAGGATGACTAATGTAGTGTCACCAGATTGCTCCATAGCATGCCCCATCTATGTAGAAAGCATCAATGCCACAAAGTGCGACTAACATTGACTAACAAGACATAAGGATGACTAATGTAGTGTCACCAGATTGCTCCATAGCATGCCCCATCTACGTCGAAAGCATCAGTGCCACAAAGTGCGACTAACATTGACTAACAAGACATAAGGATGACTAATGTAGTGTCACCAGATTGCTCCATAGCATGCCCCATCTATGTAGAAAGCATCAATGCCACAAAGTGCGACTAACATTGACTAACAAGATGTAAGGATGACTAATGTAGTGTCACCAGATTGCTCCATGGCATGCCCCATCTATGTAGAAAGCATCAATGCCACAAAGTGTGACTAACATTGACTAACAAGACGTAAGAATGACTAATGTAGTGTCACCAGATTGCTCCATAGCATGCCCCATCTATGTAGAAAGCATCAATGCCACAAAGTGCAACTAACATTGAATAACAAGACGTAAGAATGACTAATGTAGTGTCACCAGATTGCTCCATACCATGCCCCATCTATGTAGAAAGCATCAATGCCACAAAGTGCGACTAACATTGACTAACAAGACGTAAGAATGACTAATGTAGTGTCACCAGATTGCTCCATAGCATGCCCCATCTATGTAGAAAGCATCAATGCCACAAAGTGCGACTAACATTGACTAACAAGACGTAAGAATGACTAATGTAGTGTCACCAGATTGCTTCTTAGCAAGCCCCACCTAAGTAGAAAGCATCAATGCCACAAAGTGTGACTAACATTGTCTAACAAGACATAAGGATGACGAATGTAGTGTGACCAGATTGCTCCATAGCATGCTCCACCTATGTAGAAAGCATCAATGCCACAAAGTGCGACTAACATTGACTAACAAGACATAAGGATGACTAATGTAGTGTCACCAGATTGCTCCATAGCATGCCCCATCTATGTAGAAAGCATCAATGCCACAAAGTGCGACTAACATTGACTAATAAGATGTAAGGATGACTAATGTAGTGTCACCAGATTGCTCCATAGCATGCCCCATCTATGTAGAAAGCATCAGTGCCACAAAGTGCAACTAACATTGACTAACAAGACGTAAGGATGACTAATGTAGTGTCACCAGATTGCTCCATAGCATGCCCCATCTATGTAGAAAGCATCAATGCCACAAAGTGCAACTAACATTGACTAACAAGATGTAAGAATGACTAATGTAGTGTCACCAGATTGCTCCATAGCATGCCCCACCTAAGTAGAAAGCATCAATGCCACAAAGTGTGACTAACATTGACTAACAAGACATAAGGATGACGAATGTAGTGTGACCAGATTGCTCCATAGCATGCTCCACCTATGTAGAAAGCATCAATGCCACAAAGTGCGACTAACATTGACTAACAAGACATAAGGATAGCGAACGTAGTGTGACCAGATTGCTCCACAGCATGCCCCATCTATGTAGAAAGCAGTCATGATGCAAAATACTACAGACGTGAACATATCAGTACAAAAATCAAGACAAATATGGAAATAAAAATTCTAACTATAATTACGGGGATACACAAAACGTGTATTGAAGACACTAAGAAATACAGATTGCTACACCGAATGCCCCATTGAAGTTTATGGAAGAAAGGGCATCCAGGAACAACAACTGTACAAGTGAAAAACCAATGTGTGATAAAGGTAATTCTTGCAGTGACCTTCCTACATCGATAGAAAGACCTCACTAAGGTAAATGTTGCTTGCTGTGTGTCCTGTGGAAGCCTAGACAACATCTGCAGTGACCACTTAAAAACGTGAACAACAACACATGTTGATGGCTCCACAGTTGTGTTAGGATTCACTGGAAACAACACATGTTGATGGCTCCACAGTTGTGTTAGGATTCAATGGAAACAACACATGTTGATGGCTCCACAGTTGTGTTAGGATTCACTGGAAACAACACATGTTGATGGCTCCACAGTTGTGTTAGGATTCACTGGAAATAACACATGTTGATGGCTCCACAGTTGTGTTAGGATTCACTGGAAACAACACATGTTGATGGCTCCACAGTTGTGTTAGGATTCACTGGAAACAACACATGTTGATGGCTCCACAGTTGTGTTAGGATTCACTGGAAACAACACATGTTGATGGCTCCACAGTTGTGTTAGGATTCACTGGAAACAACACATGTTGATGGCTCCACAGTTGTGTTAGGATTCACTGGAAACAACACATGTTGATGGTTTCACAGTTGTGTTAGGATTCACTGGAAAAGACAGTGATTCAGCTATCAAAAAAACTTGCTGTAAATAGAGTGGACAGCTTGATGCATATGGTTGAAAGGAATAAAAATGTGGAAACTGTGCCTGGAAATTCATGTGTTACATGCTCTGAGAAATCAACTGAAGGGCACAGCTAAACTAAAATTGTGTAACAGGTAGAACAGCCCATATGATGACAAATGTCATAGAAATAAACACTTCCCTGTGTAAATTATGATAGATGATAGTCACTAGTACACACAGCAATTCAAAACAAACAGCTTTTGCAATTAAACAACCGTAGACCACACACGATAGAAATTAAACAAAATGGACATAATTTTCATACAAAACAATGGTATTTCAAAGTTGATTGAATTACCCTTGTAACAAGTACGAAAGGCAGAATAGTGAAAACAGGGCTTAGTAGTATGGTAAAGAAACCAGCAATACGACCAGAGCACTGCTATGTGTGGATCATGTACGTTGATACTGCAGGATTAAAAAAAGGGAGTACATGGCACTGCCTTTTAACAAAAGTCCCCATAGTAGGAAATTAAGAAAAGTCAGAGATGGAAGTCTTTGATGCTGCCATGGATCTCCAAGACAACTTCACGAAGTAACTGCATTTGTTCGTGCATGCCACACATATGTTCCTGCATAGTAAACAAATCAGCCTGGGTTGTCTGTCCAATGTAATTACTTTTTGTATAACAGCCATAAGACAAAACAGGAAGAAAACTGGTGAAAGACAAAACGTTATCCACTACCTCCGACAAAGTGCCAACTTAGATTTAAAAAAGAAATGTGGGCCATAGAAACACCAGTGTGAATGAGTACAACTACACTCTTAAACCCCCCCTGTTAACTTTGAAACATTCAGGATCCATGAAAAAGTCGAGACTAACGGATTGACTCATTGAACAAAGTCCATGCCACAGGCAAGGCAAAGTGCACAGTAGACCCTGCCTACTTGTTAATTTTAAGACAAAGGATCAGTCTGACCACCCAAACTGGAGACAAAACAACAGATCTTTTCACATACAAAGGCGGGAACCAACTAGATAATTCGATGCATGGTGAAAAGTCAACCTTATTGACTAAAAACGTAGTGTAAACAATACACCGTGAACTAAATAATTTACCTTTTCATTATGCAAAAATTGAAAGAGAGGCTGCAAATTAACATTTGGAGGTCGACCTACTGTACCCCCTACAATAGAAGAAGTAGCCTTGCCCACGTAAATGCCATTTGATTTTATTAAATCAAATGGTGTTTTATATGAAAACTAATAATTTTCTAAGATACATTACATAACCATATTTTATATTAAAGCGCAGCATGATTATACCTAGCAGCCAAAGAGGTAGAACAGATCAACAGGTAACTCCATTATAACTGGATGTTCCTCAGGGATTATTGCCATGTTAGAGATAGTGGAAGAAAAATGTTGCATTTTTAACACTATTGGCTAGACAGACATGATTGACAAAGGTGCAAACTGCTACATCTCATGAACTACAACTTAAATCAAGTCAGCATAATGTAAAACACATATTGGGACGTTTGGATAACCAATTAATAAAACCCAAAACATGCTTGTAAAATAAAACCCGATTGTCTCTGGACCATCAGAATTTTATTTAAATTGGTCGTACTAATCATGTGTGTATGATCATTTTTGAGAGTTGCTAAGTGCCACTAAACAGTTTGATGAAATGTATTTTATATTTTGAGATGGCAGTATGACTGTCAAAGCTGACTGTACAGTAGAGGTTATGCTTAGTCTGACATGTGTTTGTAGGCCCTTGGACACAGTGGCTGTGACAATGTCAAGAAGTTGCTGGTTCAGTACAAATCAGGATCTCAAGGACAGTGGCAGGACAAACCAGTGACACCTTTGACACAGACACTGATGACAATTGACAACCTTCCAGCTGGGAGCTACACTGTGCGTCTGTCTGTGACAAACAATAAAGACCTTAGTACCTTCAGTGACCCATCTTCTACAACTGCTGTTCTCAGTAAGTAATTGGTACATTAATTATATGAATATATTTAGTTTATATATTCAATATACATATATACTAGTATATTTTAGATTTGTAGTGCCATGGTGCAGTGGCTAGATCTTTGGACTCTTGACTGAGAGAACCTGGATTTGAATCCTGTGCGGCGGTGTCGAATCTTGGGCAAGTTCGTTCACTATATGTTGCTCCAGTTCACTCAGCTGTATGAATGAGTTCCTGGCTATAGATGGTGGTGGATATTTGTGTATAAATAGTCTTCGCGTATTAACTGCATTGTGGCTGGATGCTTCCCAGAGAAGTCAAGATGGTATTCTTTTGAACAAGTCTGGCAAGGAGTAAAGTGTAAAGTGCTTTGAGTAGTCCTGAGGACTGGATACTGCAGCATGTAAGAACTTACCTTTACTTTATATTGTTACTTATTCATAAACTGAATGTATGCATGTTTTTTAGTATCAAATTATTATTAACAATGCTTCATATTTTAAAACATGATTAACTAGTATATTTGACTTCATTCAGTTAATCTCAGCAAGACTGTCATTGTTGTGCTAATAGTGAGAATGAGAATTGCAGTCCTATGGTGTGTAATTTATTGTTATGATCAATGATGGGTTTGATATGGACTACTTTGTAATAATGACGGATTTGTAGTTGTGTTTGTCTGTCCTCTCAATGTGATCTTTTAGTACATAAAGTAGGCTCTCTTAGCTGTAAGACTTAGTTTACTACCTAAGCTACCAGAACCTATTAAAGTATTCTAAGCACACTGACATCCAGATGATGAGATCAGATGGAGGTCTTGGTTAGGTCACACCAATTTTATTGTTAGAATTACAGATTTGTGAGACATTTTTGTTAGGGAGGAGGGGGGGAATAAAAATAAAAGTCATTGCACGAGAAAGGTGTTTTGTGTAAATACATGAATTATCATATGAGCCATACAGTACATTGCTAAAAAAATTATTTAGCCTTTATCAAAACTTACTAGACATGTACTTTTATGAAAGTTTAATAAAAATTGAAGACTTAGAATTTATATAACAAGTACTGATAACAAGACTTGGCAGATACCATTATGGTGTGTTAACAGTACAGCCATAAACGTGTAGATTAGAGGCAGGATATATCTTGCTGTGATAATATTAATTTGACTGGCATAATTAGGATTTGATTGTTGTACCTCCAGATACAACTATAAGTAATGCAATGCGATGCTGACGTTGAAGAGAGTGTCTACAACCCGTTTTCCAATGTATTAACTTTTTGGCCAAAATCCGATGTTCAGATTTTTGTATGTAGATAGAATGAGTAGCACGTTAAACATGCGCACGTTACTGTTGCACATTGGCAGTTTATTTTCTTTATTGTTATTTTGCATCATGTCTAAAATGTCAACCTTCGTGTTGCCTTTTTGCTTAACTTCAGTGGAACTAAAGCTGTCATCATACAAGAAAATAAATGTGTTAAACATTGAATTGCTCATGTAGCATCTGCAAGGACGCTCACTGTCATTTCGACAACAATCCATGCATTCGACGCCAACACATACTTTCTATATCAGAGCAGCATTGCTACAAACAGGGGAAATGACATTATTGATCGTGTAGGACAAGTTAAATTTTGTTACTTCCTTTTGGGAAGCAGCGCCAAACTTCAATTTCTTGATACAAAACCACACTGCAGCGTCTGGTCCAGACATGGTTTAGATCAATTAATGACAAATTGGACTTTCGCAGATTCGTTGGATCGTAGACCAAAGATGCCCAACAACCAATGAAATGGTGTTTAACATACAATATACGGTAGGATGTGTATATGCTCGATGAATCGATACAAAATCAGGGGTTCGGCATTTCGATCAGAAATAAAAGTTCAAAATTGCAATTTTATTTCCATTTTGTAAAAAACAACGTCGGCGGGTCCATAATCCGAATAATCAAATTGGTGTTGCCTTACAAATAAAGTTGACTACCCATCAAAACCTGTGCTAGTGTCAAAGACAAGTTCTTCAGTGACTGTCAGTTGGCCAAAGTCAGACCGAGTGACCACTGGACTGGAGAGTTACTACCAGTATGTAGTTGAGGCTACTACAAGTGGTCAAGATCCAGTGCAAGTGGTCAGCCAGTTTGAGAGTGGACAGAGTGACCCAACTGCAGCCATAAATGGTCTGAGACACAACAGGGACTATGAAATCAGGGTGAGAATCACTGACAAGACACAGAAGCTGGACGGATCAGCTGGTGAAGCCCTCAAAGTCAAGACCAAATGTACAGGTCAGTCTCAAGAAAGTATACCCCCCTGGGTAGTTCACAGACATGGTGTATTAGCTCACTGGAGATTTGGTCATATTTAATCAAAGTTTAAAGTTGTGCACAAATGAGATGTGTTCATATTAATATATTTGTTTATGAATATGTTGTATAGTTATTTCAGCTGTATTCATGTTGCACCATAATCAGTTGTTGCTGGTGGCCGGTGCACAGGAACAGTGTATACTATAATTGTATGAACTGTGTGGTCTTGATGAGCAGCCTTTTGACAACACTTACCAGTTTCCAAAGCTGGCACCCACAAGACCACGTTTCAACATATGGCTTCTTTGTGTGCCATTATCCATGAATTAAGTATAGGTAATAACCAAACTTCTGAATATGTATGCAAGGTTAGTAAAAGAAAATAGCATAATTTCCTGATATGAATGCTCACATGTGTACTTAGTGAATGACAACTACATTGATTTGATTCAGCCCCTGAGAGTCCCAAGATAAAGAATGTCACAGCTGGCCCAGGGACTCTACACATCACTTGGAGGGTGGGTGTCAGAGGGTTCAAAGTCAGCATTCTCACCTAACTCTTTCTGCTGTCCAGGTACCCCTTATAAGACCCAAAAACATCTGGCATGACCACAATGCTTCTTCAGGCAACAAACCTTTACTGTTAGACAGCACTTTAAGAAAGTAAATTTCACACAAATGATTGCAAGTATATTACAAATGTTTAATGGATTTTCCTAAAATAATTATTTCATAAACAATTATTTACTGCTAAGTAGCATGCATAGAATCCTTTTATCTTTTATTATTCGCTAACAAAGTATGACAGAAATATAGATTGTTGTTTACATATATGCAAATTCCTAGATGCTATAACGTGTTGAATGTGGTAGCATGAACATGCTATTTACTGAAGTTTATAGTATCTTACATCATTTTGTCTTTAACATAGGTAGATGTATGCAAAGGACTAGACATAAAATAACTACTTGAATTGTAATTATTGTGTTCTGATATGTTGAATAAAAACCAACAGACGGTCAACATATTTGAATGACTTATGGTAAGTTGTGCTGTATTAACATTACAAGTATAACAACATTTAGTTGACTTGTTTAGTGTCACTAAATGACCTAACCTGTAATTATAATACTTTACAATATTTCCTGTATTTCATAAAGCCAAAAGAGAAAGACTAGAAGTTGTGGTGTCAGGACTTTGTTCATTGTGTATGTATTTGTAGACCCTTGGAGACAGCGGCTGTGACAGAGTGCAGGAGTTGCTGGTTCAGACTAAAACTGGATCTCAGTGGCAGGACAAACCAGTGACACCATTGACAGAGACACATGTGACAGTTGATAATCTTCCAGCTGGAAGCTATTGGGTGCGCTTGTTTGTGACGAACAACAAAAACCTTACGAGTCACGGTGATCTATTTCCTCAAACCACTGTTCTTGGTGAGTATAAACCAGTTTGTAAGACCATCAACATTCATTGCAAATGTTTGGTAAATATCGATATCTCATGATATTTCATTGTCCAGATTCCAGTGTCAAAATTATGACTTGATACTTGGTATAAGTATTAGCTCAAATGTTTACTCAATGTCATATTTTTGACATCAATATCAATACACGTCAGCATCAGTCCACATCAACATCAGTCCACATCAGCATCAGTAGTCTGCATCAACATCCCCATCTATTTATAATCGAGCTTGCGTATGTGGGCAGGTTATATATATCTTTTAGTAGATTGTCATAATCACCACATAACATGATACATAAATAGCATACTGTTGTTTAGATGGAGCCTACTTATTTTATGAAATAAATATATGTATATATAAAATATACATATATTTATTTCTTATTTTTAAACTTTAAAAACTATTTTTGATATCATTTGCATATTTCCTTACATCTATGTTTGCACATGCATGCATACATGTGCAAACAGTAAGAATCTAACCTTCTGCTACTACAATATCCAAACATGTAACAGTATGGCAAGTACTGGTGAAGACAGAAAACTAGAAAGGCTTAGGTCTACCTTTAATAACATTACTCATTATATTCTTCTCCTGTTGTTTTTGTAAATAATACTGCACTATTTATTGATCGTTTTGTAGAGAATTACAAGAACAGATGTGCCACATTTTCTTGGTTGAAATCAGTATTATTGACTTGAAATTCTGTATGTAATGTTGTATTATATTTTCATTGTTTAACTACTCTATAGCATTCCTTTTCTGATTGAGTGGTGCCATCTACCAGGCTATGAAGATACCTAAAATAAAAAAATGCTGCTTTTATTTGAAATCTCCCTGTTATCAAAAGTATTTGCTGTTTGAGTGCCACAAGTTGTCATTCAAATTTAGACTTTTGAAACAAACACAGTTAAAGAAAATATGTACTCTGTCACAATTTTCATATTTTAAACAAATCCCTATGAAAATAGCATATGGCTGTAATACGTCCACAATAAATCAGCATTGTATATGGGTCTGATACGACATGTCTGCAATAAACTATTTTATTTTACTATGCTATTTATTCATATCTGTATTTGTTGGTTGTAGCTGCGACTACGACACCGTCATCATCAGGCCCTGTCTCCTCCAGTGGTTCTGGTGTTGTCATTGCTGTGGTCATCTCACTGCTGGTTCTCATCATCCTTGTTAGTGTTGCTGTGCTGCTCTTTATCAGGTACACGTTGCTTCATTTACATAACAACAAACTATTGAATTAGAAGTATTGTAAGTGGGAAGATGATAGGCTATCAAACAGTGTACCAAACTCTGGCAACAACACTAAAGTATCTATGAAGTTTGTAAAAGTAGAGTCAGGCAAAATTTCTAACATAAAAATGTGTGAAGTGATCTAAAAAAATGTTAATTATTCCACTTTGGATGATGAACCTGCTTACACATATGACATGGAAATAACTATGAAAAACATAGAATGGGGATATACACTACCGGTAAACACAAACATGAATACCAGGTAAGTTTTGGTACCTATAATTCTAATTTCTGTTTTAGGTATTTATCCACCATGTAGTCCCCAATAAAGGGGTAAGGGTTCTTATAAAGTTATACCAGTACCCTAAAGGACCACGTCTTGTGATTTTTTGTAACTGCTGTACTTTAGAGATACAGATTATTAATTACAACAAATTGAATAGTGATACTATTAAAGATGGCTATCCATGGTGTATAATGTTACCCCCTCTTGATTCTGCTTGAATGAAAAATAAAAACAAATATTCAGAATTCGACTGTTGCGTAATTCTTCTCATTAGTTTTTTTAATGTTGGCAAATTAACCCATTACTTACAATAATAATAATAATTCCGTTTCTTTCTATAGCGTTTTTAAGTAAGTAAATACCAATCAAAGCTCTTCACATATTAAAATGACGTGTTGACTAAATGCTAAAATACAAATTAATTAATTAAATAAGCTAAGATAAAAAATAAATAAATTAGGGTGTAAAAATAAAATTTCAAACAATGAAATTAAAAACCAATCAATACTATTAAATAGAAACCAGTGTCATTTAGATGTGGCAGCAGTGCTTGCATCAAGACATGTAGTGCAGGAAAAATAGATGTGTTTTAAGTTGTTTCCGGAAAGCTGCCAATGTTCCAACTGATCGCACAGACTTTGGCAAGCTATTCCACATATGTGAGCCTGTCACTACAAAGCTCATAGTCCGATAGTTCTCTTTGATACCGTCACCGCGAGAAGCGTTGCGTCACTGATCACAATGTATGGGCGCATTGCGAACTATCGCACAGTTGAGGTAGTCCGGGGCTAAGCCATGCAGGATCTTAAATATGTAAGTACATATCTTGAAAGTAATTCTCATTCTGATCGGCAGCCAATGCAGTGATTGCAGAATCGGCGTGATATGATCTCGCCGTCTGACGCGGTTGATGAGGCGAGCGGCTGAGTTCTGTGCTCGTTGAAGTCGGTTGGTCTGTCCACCGAGTAGAGCATTGCAGTAGTCGAGGCGACTTAGCACAAGACACCGTACTGCAGCATGGCATCTAACAACAACATCCATTCATTTGGGTGTCATAACACACACAGTTTATTCTGATGTTCTGCTTAGTTAAAATACACTCAATCACACTGGTCATGAGAGGTCAGAGCTTACAGTCGCTCACTCTTTATGTGTGGCTTGGTATAGCATTTTATTCACTCAATGTCAGCATTGATATGTATGCATTGTATCTGCATAGATCTACATAACAATACGCCCTTGCCCTGAGACTGATTACCTATATGATTGTATCTGGTATAACAGTGCATTGTTTCTCAGACTTAGCTAAAGAAGTCACTACCAACAGTTTCTTACTGGTTGTTTCTCCTTCTAGAATTCGATACGGATTATACATTGGAAGTAGGAGACGACACACTTCTAGCAGTGACCACACGCCTCATGCAGGTTGGTGATGTTTACAGGGAGTGGTCAATATCACTTGTAGCAGTGACCACACGCCTCATGCAGGTTGGTGATGTTTACAGGGAGTGGTCAATATCACTTCTAGCAGTGACCACACGCCTCATGCAGGTTGGTGATGTTTACAGGGAGTGGTCAATATCACTTCTAGCAGTGACCACACGCCTCATGCAGGTTGGTGATGTTTACAGGGAGTGGTCAATATCACTTCTAGCAGTGACCACACGCCTCATGCAGGTTGGTGATGTTTACAGGGAGTGGTCAATATCACTTCTAGCAGTGACCACACGCCTCATGCAGGTTGGTGATGTTTACAGGGAGTGGTCAATATCACTTCTAGCAGTGACCACACGCCTCATGCAGGTTGGTGATGTTTACAGGGAGTGGTCAATATCACTTCTAGCAGTGACCACACGCCTCATGCAGGTTGGTGATGTTTACAGGGAGTGGTCAATATCACTTGAATGGGGTCAGTATGACTTGAAAAATGTAGTCTTGTGCATAATGTTCATAGTTTTGTTTTAGAACGTAATAAGTCATGTTTATTAAAAAAAACACTGCAGTCTTGCTTGATGGAAGTCTTATAGTCGGTATTCATATTTTTTTAAGGTTAAAAGGACGTAGTCTGTTCCTAGTTTTTCATGTATTAATTAACATAATGTTCTTAAGACTATACTCTAATTATGCTGAAGGTAACGTGCCCACCAAATTGTGTTTAGTAAGCCTGTAAGAATGGTTACAATTTGAAGGCATGACCACGGGTGCATGTTCAAATAGTAAACAAAACATCCAGTTTCAAAACAAGTTTCATTGGCAATACGGTCAGTGTATACTCTTTGATGTTCAACGATGCTCACTTTCCTATGGATAACACAGCAGAATACCAGTTAGAAATTACTACGCCCGTTAATTCCGGGGAGACGAACAGACTATGTCCCTTTAAGGTATTTGATATAGTCAAAGTTTGAACATAATAATACAATTATTTCACGCATTATCACTTTTCCTAACAACACAGCATAACAATTAAAAATATCCACCATATCAGAAGTACAACAATAGAACGTCAACCGTCTTGTTGTATTACTGTTGTAAAGAACGTAACACATTTGTTTTACTTTCTTTGCGTTACTTCATACAAGTTGCATACATTGGTTAAGTGGTAGGCATCAAACTTCACAGGAGTGTGTGGTAGACCACACTACAGAATACAGACTTTCCTAGCATCAGCTGCCGGCTCTTACTGCAGCTTCAGCAACCCAGAACCAGGATAGATTTGTCAGACCAAAATCTTATTACTACAATTTTATAAAACAGCAACTGTCAGTCTGGTCTGTGCACAGATTTGACAACCCCAATGTCCAGTGAGGAGCTGCTTGTGGTCACTATTCCAGTTGTCAGATACCACATTTACAAGACTGACATGAATGAGTGTGTGACTGATTCAGAGCAGACAGAGTTAGGCGCAGCTGACTACTTCGGTGCCTTGGATGAAGCCGTTGTCCAGCAGCAGCCCGAGGAACACGTCTATGAGAAACTGAGAAACGACAAGACCTTGGTACAGGTGGCAGCACTGCAGGCATATGTGAAAGACAGGGACAAGGTCCCAAGCGACTTTTTGTCGGAGTACAAGGTAAGTTCCATGCTACAGTGCAATGCTATTAATGATTACCATTACAAAGGTACAGTGACATACAGAATGACATTCTAAAGTAGCCTAAGGTTGAAGTACTGACAGCTATTGAGTAGAGTGTTATAAATGTACAGTCTAGATACGGCAAATGTGTGTAGTGCAGGGCAAATTCATATTGTTGTTTATTAATTGTTAAGTACATGGTAAATACTTGTTGTTATAAAGTTGTTATAAAATATGTGACCAAATACAGATATCTGCTTGAAAGTCACTGTAAGTAAAGCATGTTCTGTCATACCAGTGTGAGTGGTGACTGCAGGGCTCCAAGTTGTGACTACCTAGTTGCTTTTGCAAGTATAATATTACGCCTGCCACTAGATATATTGCTTTAGTAGCAATGTGCTACTTAGAACTTTGTCCATTAATTACTGCCCTGACAGGCCACTGACCATTTGGGTCCTTGTGTTAATATATTATAAGGTATTAGCCATCAGACAAATTGTAAATGATGACATTTTAACCCCTTTCTCTGCCCCTGCTTATCCCCATACAGCAGCAAATATTGATAAATTGTAGCAAGTGACTGATGACTTTTTTGCCTAAGGGTATGAGTTCATAGTCCTATGCAGGCACCCTTGTACTGTCCACCCTTATATCACTTGGTGATTTGGGCAACCAGCAGAAAGGGGAAACTCTTAACCAACTAGCTGTTTTTTGTTTATTTGACGTTTAAACTAAAATAGTGTGTGCCTAAGCAGAATTCAATCTAATGCCTGTCAGAATATACAGGGGATAATGTTCCTTGTGTTCAGACTGTATGGATATACATGTACACAGTCAAAATAAATATGTATAATGTAAAAGCATTCAATAGCTTATGTAATTGTTATGGTTGTAGATATAAATATCAAAACAATTACAGGGTAGCATGCATGGTTAGGTCCAATTACATAACTGTATGTGGAATTTGTTACAAAGAAAATGTTACGTATAATAGCAAAGATGATAATTCAGAACGCTGTATGTAGTGTTGATTATTTGCTATAAAAATGTGTTCAATAAAATGCCATGACATGTATAGTTTTGCATTTTAATTAGTCAACGCATGTGTGCTCCTAAAAAACATGTTTTGCTCCTAAATATTTCACTTTAGGAGCACAGCACTCCTAGCTCAGAATGTTAACTTCGAGACCTGATTGTAACAGAATAATAATTAGCTGTGGCTGGGCTGATAGTTACATCATGTGCAAGGGTTCACATAACGGTTTGTATGATGCACTCAATGTAGGGTGTTGATGAAGTACTGTTACTTTCAGCAACTGTCAGCCACTGAGAGAACTAGTGTGGAGACATCAACTCGACCAGAGAACAGGACAAAGAACAGGACTAAAACCATCCATCCGTGTAAGTCAGACTCCTGTCTTGATGCAGTGATAGAAATGTAATAATTTGTTCATACATCTATATATCAATATGTTGACTTGAAAGTATTGTAAATGTATCACCTCCCAAGTGCTAAGGTTCCTCACCTCTTTTTGTCTTCATCCGTGTCCTTCCAGCATTCATCTGTGATCTACCAATTGGCAGTGCATTAAAAAAAACACAAAAGTAGTTATTTACAGATATTTATGTTTTTCAGTAGCCAAGTTGAGTGGTCAGCCATTCTCAAGGTGGCGCCATGTTGGAATAGATGATAGCAGAAAATAAATGGTCACTGAAATGAGTTTACATTCAAAATATTGTATAGGTGAAAGTTGCTGCCCCTGGTTTGTTGCTTCCCGGGAGGGTGTAAGCTAATACCAGTAAATATGGAAAGTAATCTAACCATAATTGTGTAGGTCAACATTTGGATAATAAATACATAGGCAAGTGTACATGTAAGTCTATGTTTTTGTATTAGGACATATAGTGAGAGATTTGGTTATCATTCACACCAACTGTTTGTTTTCACTCGTCAGATGACACGACAAGAGTTGTGCTGGCCACATATGATGACAACCCATCAGACTACATTAACGCTAGTCATATCACAGTGAGTAGATTGTATGGCACATCCATGGAGTGGATGTCATACCACATGGTGGTATTGTACTATCAGGTTGATGTCATACCATCAGGTGGATGTCATACCCATTGGTGGTATCGTACCATCAGGTGGATATCATACCACCAGGTGGATGTCATACCACATGGTGGTATTGTACCATCAGGTGGATGTCATACCACCAGGTGGATGTCATACTACATGGTGGTATCGTACCATCAGGTGGATGTCATACCACCAGGTGGATGTCATACCATATGGAGGTATCGTACTATCAGGTGGATATCATTCCACCAGGTGGATGTCATACCACATGGTGGTATCATACCATCAGGTGGATGTCATATGACCAGGTGGATATCATAACATATGATGGTATTGTACCATCAGGTGGATGTCATATCACCAGGTGGATGTCATACCACCAGATGAATGTCATACTGCCAGGTGAATGTCATACTGTCAGATGGATGTCATACCACCAGGTGAATGTCATACCACCAATTGGGTGTCATACCACCAGGTGGATGTCATGCCACCAGGTGGATGTCATACCACTATGTAGATGTCATACCACCAGGTGGATGTCATACCACCAAATGGATGTCATACCACCAGGTGGGTGTCATACTACCAGGTGGGTACATGTCATAGCACCAATTGGATGTTATACCACCAGGTGGGTGTCATACCATATGGAGGTATCGTACTATCAGGTGGATATCATACCACCAGGTGGATGTCATACCACATGGTGGTATCATACCATCAGGTGGATGTCATATGACCAGGTGGATATCATAACATATGATGGTATTGTACCATCAGGTGGATGTCATATCACCAGGTGGATGTCATACCACCAGATGAATATCATACTGCCAGGTGAATGTCATACTGCCAGATGGATGTCATACCACCAGGTGAATGTCATACCACCAATTGGGTGTCATACCACCAGGTGGATGTCATGCCACCAGGTGGATGTCATACCACTATGTAGATGTCATACCACCAGGTGGATGTCATACCACCAGATGGATGTCATACCACCAGGTGGGTGTCATACTACCAGGTGGGTACATGTCATAGCACCAATTGGATGTTATACCACCAGGTGGGTGTCATACCACAAGGTTGATGTCACATCATCAGGTGGATGTCATACCACCATTTAACATGCCCAATCTGGCAGGTTGGTTGATATATTTATGTCAGGCATTTTGTGTGTACTAACCAACCTATACAATGTTAACTGAAATTCTAAATAGCAGGCATAAATACCTGTAGAACTAATTGAATGATATGTCAACGTTTCGTTGCACATTTTTAGCATCATCTAATTTAGCTGCAATTGCTTTGCCATTTCTGGGAACTGTTGACTGAGTTAGTTACTGGTTTATTTTCAGGGATACAGAGGAAGTGCCTATGTAGCATGCCAAGGTTTGTTCCATTGATTCCATATTCCAAATAATTTAAATGTTGCAAGTTATAGAACATAACATGACGATAACATATTTGTCGACAATGGTTCTTCCAAAATAGGAGAATTCTGAAAGATAATCTGATTGTATTTCACAAGAAATTTCACCATGTTTTGAGACATGGGCTAATGAAGAATAATTTGTCACTGTGTGTCATTGAAAATATCTTCTTGCAGGACCGAAAGATGACACAGTTACTGATATGTGGAGAATGATCTGGCAGCTCAAGTCCAGTCGTATCGTCATGGTTACTCAGCTCTCAGAAAGTGGTGTAGTATGTATTTTTGTTACAAAACTCAACATTTTAATTTGCATCATTGGATATGCTTTGATATTTAATTTTTTATTTTAAAAGAATGTGTATACATAAATGTGTGTACATAAATGTATATGTGGATGCTCATATGAACGATAGAACACATTTGTCTGCACATATTTAAACACATTTAACAAGATTTAACAAGATTGCCACCCAGAGAATTAACTCTAGGTGGCAGGTGGACAAGGAAGCCCTTTGGCTTATCGAGAGTCCGACCCTTTTATCTATGTGTATCCCACCCGTCTGAGGTATGTGTCGATTTTATTTTTAAACATATTCACGCTACTAGCACCCACACAATCAGCAGGTAATCTGTTCCATTCATTTACAATCCTTTGTGAAAATGAAAACTGATATCTAATCTACTCTGCTCTTTTGCTAATGTAAGTTCATGTCCTCTAGTCGTTCTATCTTTCTTAACTGAGAAAAAAATATTTCTATCAATATTTTCATAACCCTTCAATATTTTAAACACTTCTATCTGATCTCCTCTCAATCTCCTGGTCTCTAGTGTTGTTAAACCGCATTTTTTTAGGCGTATTTCGTGACTAAGATCCCTCAGTTTTGGTATCATTTTAGTTGCTCTCCTCTGCACTCTTTCTAGCATATCTATGTCCTTCCTGCGATATGGCCACCACCCTTGAATACAGTATTCTAAATGAGGCCTAACTATTGTTTTGTACAGCGGTATTATTAGCTCTTTTTCCTTATACGTTATGTTTCACCTAATTAATCCAAGGATTTGATTTCCCTTTGAAGCTGCAATTCCGCACTGCTCTGAATCCTTCATATCAGCACTAATGGTTAACCCTAAGTCCTTTTCTTTTACAGTAGTATTTAGTACAGTACCCCCCATTGTATATTCTACCTCTTCATTCCCATGTCCTGTGTGGAGGCATTTACATTTCCCAAAATTGAACAGCATTTGCCACTTTTCAGACCATTTTATCAACCTGTCAAGATCATCTTGTAAATGCTGTCTATCTCCATCACTTTTAATCCTTCTAAACACTTTTGTATCATCCGCAAATTTCAACACCTTGCCTGTTATTTCATCATCCAAATCGTTGATATATATTAAGAATAATATAGGTCCTAATACTGATCCCTGTGGTACCCCACTCAATACTGATTTTCAGTTTGAAGCCTCCCCATCAACTACTACACGTTGTCTTCTGTCAATCAGCCATTGTTCTATCCAGTTTATTATACCATTTCCTATGCCATGGGCCTTTAGTTTAAGCAGTAATCTTTGATGTGGTACTTTGTCGAAAGCTTTTTGAAAATCTAAGCAGACGATATCTACTGGTGATCCCTCATCTACCCACTTAGTGATATCTTCCAAAAAACATAACATATTTGTTAAGCATGACCTCGCTTTAAAAAAACCATGTTGAGATGGGTTTATCAAGTTTTGTTTAACAAGAAAATCCACCATGTGATCTTTAATTAGTCTTTCTAATAATTTACAAATCACTGATGTTAAACTCACTGGTCTATAGTTCTCTGACTTGTTTCTCGAACCTTTTTTGAATAACGGTATAATGTTTGCTTCTTTCCATTCTAAAGGAACCACTCCCTCTTCTAATGATAAGTTGAAAACTGTTGCAAGCGGTATGCTAATTTGTTCTACAATTCCCAATAGTAGTTTGGGTGGAATACCATCCACTCCAGGTGATTTATTATCCTTCATAGCCCTTATTTTCTTAGCTACCATTTCCGGGGTTACTATTAATTGTCCTAAATAGTCTGAATCTGCCCCCTTGAACTTAGCCTCTGGTACTGGCAGTGAACTAATATCTTCCCTGGTAAACACTGAACTAAAGTACTCATTCAGGTCTTCTGCCATTAAGAATCCCTCTGATATTATATTTCCAGCACTATCTTCTAGAGGACCGACCTTATCTTGAACTTTCTGTTTGCTTCGAACATACGCATCAAAACTCTTGCTGTCATGTTTTATATTACTAGCTAATAAAACATGCACGTATGCACACATTTTCATGTATACATACTGATATAATAATTTTATAGGCATGCAAAATACCGGTAGTCTTTAAAAATTATATATATTCTTAGTCTTTAAAATTATATATAGCCTATATATATATATACAAATATATATATATATATATATACAAAAAACAAGCATCTGGGTAAGAGAGAAAACAAAGGTCATAGATGTGATACAACAAATCAAAAGACAGAAGTGGACCTGCGCAGGGCACATCAGCAGGCTACGAGATAACCAATGGACATCGTGTATCACAACCTGGAGACCTTACGAAGGGAAATGATCTAGAGGAAGACCGGCGAGACGGTGGAGAGACGAACTAGATGAGTACTGGAAGGCAACTATCTGGCAGAGGATAGCGCAAGAAAGGCAGCTTTGGAAACGACATGCTGAGGCCTTCACCCAACCATGGGACACTACGGCTGCACAATGACAATGTTGATATATGTATATATATATATAATATATATGTATATATATATATATACATATATATATATATATATATATATATATATATATATCAGAGCCTGTATGTAATAAAATAAACCAGAAAGTTTTCATTTTCACAAAGGACTGTAAATGAATGCTGCTGATTGTGTGGGTGCTAGTTGCATGAATATGTTTAAAAATAAATTCGACACATACCTCAGAAAAGATAAAAGGGTTGGACTCTAGAGCTAATTCTCTTGGTGGCAATCTTGTTAAATCTTGTTAAAGTAATTGGTACTTCATTACTCTACATAAGTAAAACATTTTATTAAATTTTACCTGTAACAAGTTACAATGATGTGTACTTTTGTAGATGTAATGAAGTATCTCATATTTCTGTATGATATATTCCATAGGTATGACCAATGTTGACACACTAAACTGTCATATTTTCCATTCGGTCGATTCTCGAGCATGAATCTGAATGATCACCAGGTGTTTTATGTACCTGGTGGCTGTATGAAAGTATTTGTTGACACTTTTTAAAGAGTACTTTTACTTCTACTTGAGAACTTTTCCCAGTTACTTGTACTTTTACTCAAGTACAAAACAAATGTGACCCATCTTAACAAAATGAGTCACATGTCAGAAATTTTTTATATTGAGTTATTAGTAGCATTGAAAAGAGCCGAATCTCTGCTTTCACATGGTGTATCATGTAAGACGATATCTTAATTCTAACTGAAGTTATGGTTTAACAAACACATGTGGGGTAGAAACCTTCAAACCCAGAAAACGGCCATCAAAGTTGATGCAAATTATTCGTTATGTTTCATGAAATGTACCTTAGTTACCGTCTTCCAAGCTCTCTGGAGGTCACAGAATGTAGTTATTAGCATATGTATGCCCATATATGGGAAGATGACGTGTCAAGCTTTGTGGTGATATCCCATATGTTAAGAGCATCCCAAAATTAGCAGTTGCGAACGTGCGCAATTACTGGCATTTTCAGCGTTATTTTAAGGACAAACACTTCGCACCGCTCTACAAAAATCGCTTTAAAATACACAAAACAGAGTTAGTTAGAGGGTAGCTAGAGTAGCATTTGATAAAACGAATACCAAAGAATAATTTTCAGGGGAAATCTAAAAATTGATGGATTCGCGATTTGTTCACATAAATGGCATTTACGGAAAATAAGATTTGCTGACATCCGACTCATTTTGTTAAGATGGTCACAAATGTACTTGTGCTCTGATATATATATACAAATGTATATATATATATATATGCTCACCTTGACGGCCTTATCCCTATCAACAAGGGGTCGGCCTAGTCCTCCTCCACTCCATGCGATATAGGGCCCTATCCACTGTGACACCTACGTCCCTCATGTCCTCTTTGATTTGTTGTTTCCAGGTCTTCCTTGGGCGTCTTCGCCTTCTGACACCTGGTAGCGCTAAGCTCATCATACTGTGGATGACGTTGTTCTCATCTCGTCGTTGCATATGGCCGAACCATCGTAGGTGGCCACTTCGCATGACCTCACTGATTGGCGGGAGGTTCAGTATCTGTCTTATTTCTTCATTTCGGATGTGATCCAACCTTGATACTCCGAGGATCCCGCAAAGCATCCTGATCTCTGTGGTTGCAACTTTCCTCTTGTTGTTGGTCTTCATTGCCCAACATTCACTCCCATACGTCAGGGCGGGTCTGGTGATGACCTCGTACACCTTTGATTTGAGTCTTAGGGGCATCTTATTGTACAGGTCCCCGGTCAGTTTCTGCCAGCTCGACCACGCGGCTTGCACGCGTAGGTCCACGTCTCTGTCGATTGTTCCATCTTTATGTATTACTGATCCCAGGTACTTGAAATGGTCTACATTCCTCAGGGCTTCTCCGTTCAGTTGTATATGTTCGGCGGTGTCCTTTGTTGTCAGATATTCTGTTTTGGCCTCGTTAATCTTCAGCCCATTGTCCGTCAAAACATTATTCCACCGTTGGAGTCTATCTTGGGCACCCACCACTGTTGTGTCGTTGATTACCAGGTCGTCTGTGTAGAGTAATTCCCATGGTGGCTTAGAGCACACTTCCTGAGATACTGTGTCAACCAGCATGATGAATAGGAATGGGCTAAGCGCTGAACCTTGGTGGAGGCCAATGCCAACTTCAAATTTATCGCTGGTCCCTCGCTTTGATTTCACACACATGGTAGCGCCTTGGTACGGTGTCATACGCCTTTTCAAGATCAACGAACACCATGTCTAGAGGCTTATTGCTCTCTCGGTACTTCTCGCATAGGGTCCTGATGACAAATATGGCATCCGTGGTTCCAACCCCAGGCCTAAAACCAAACTGACCATCCGAAATGCTTACAATGTCTCTGAGCCTTTGATCGATGATACGTTCCCAGAGTTTCATGGTATGGCTAAGCAGCTTGATTCCTCTGTAGTTACAACAGTTCATGTGATCTCCCTTGTCTTTGTAGATAGGCGTGAGGATGCTCTCTCTCCAAACATCAGGCATCCTGCCGCTTTGCATGACACCATTGAAGATTTTGGTCAGTTGAGACATGCCCCAACCGCCAAGGTGTTTGAGTGCCTCAATAGGTATTCCGTCTGGTCCACGGCTCTTACCGTTCTTCATTTTTCTCAGCTGTCTATCTACCTCTCCATATGTTACTTTACACAGAGGACCTTGGGTCAGTGGTATGTCTCTGTGGTCAATATATGGTCTTGAATTGTTGAGCAGGTCCCTGAAATTCTCCACTCATCTCTTGATATTTTCCTCTGGTGTCATAAATACGGCACCGTCTTTTGCTTTAATGAAGTAACCCTGGTAGTTATCTTTGGTCGACTGGTCTCTAGATCTTGCTAGTCTATAGATTGCTTTTTCCCCTTCTCGGGTCTCCGGTCTCTCATACAGGTGTTGTACAGCCTTCACTCTTTCCACAGCTACTGTAGTCTTCGCTGCTTTCTTTGCCTTTTTGTACTCAGCGTCATCTTCTTGCGTTTTCGTTTGTTGCCACTTCTTGAATGTTCTCTTTTTCTTGTCTGTTGCTTCCTGGACTGTTTGGTTCCACTACCAGGTTTCCCGTTTTTGCATAGATTTGCCGCCCCTTGTGACCCTGCAGTGACGTCTGCCCTTCTCTTTCATTGTATTACAAAGGGTTTTCCAATCATACTCTTCGTCATCCTCCCTGTTGTTGCTGACATCCTTGGCATAATCGTCAGCTACCGTTTGATCCTTAAATCTCCACCCCTCTTCGATAGCAACTCACCTTCTTCTGTCTTACCCTCAGGTCCATCATGACCAATCTATGTTGGGATACCACAGCTTCGCCTGGTATTGTTATTGTATTGTTAGAGTAGCATTATCCTGTCATTTATCCGACTGATCTCCAGTACGTCCTTCGTTCAATCCTCTCGCAGGATTATTTCAACACCATTTCTATTACTGTTTTCTTCGTGGTAGAGAAGTTTGTAGCCATGGCCCATGCTCTTCACCTTTGACCCTTTCCATTTCACCTCCTACACACATGCTACATCTACCTTCCTCCTGCATAGGGCAACTACAATTTCCATTGCCTTGCCCGCCATGGTACTCACATTCCATGATGCCACTCTGAGTTTACCAACTAGCTTCTTTAGCCGCGTCCGTTGGTCTTCACGCGGTAGCCCTCGTACATTTGTCGGTCCACTCGGGTGAGAGTGAACCGCGTCGCCTACAGGGGATGCCCTAGCATTCACCGTAAAAAGTGAAGGACATATTCAGTTTTTTTATGGCAGGATGCCCTTCCTGATGCAAACCCTCCTCCTTTCGCATCCTGGGCTTGGGACCAGACAATGGTGGAGTTAAATATATATATATATAATATACAATATACTTTGAATTAAACCATCAAAATAATAAATGCAAACATACATAAAAAAAAAAAAAAATTAAAACAATTGAATTAATGTTGTAGCATGTATACTCCTGCTTAAAAAGAAAGGTCATCAATTGCTTTAGGAAACTGGCAGTGCTGCCAGAGTATCTGATGTTAGAAAGCAAACTGTTCCACACAGTCATCATTGCCTTGGTCAATGAGTGCTGACCGTATGTAGCTGTTCAGGTTTGCAGCACAGTACCCATATGTTGGCAGGTACACAAGTCATAATGTACCATCACGCACTGGTTCACATACACTTGTCTGCATACACATCGTACTGCATACACTTGTCTGCATACACATCGTACTGCATACACTTGTCTGCATACACATCATACTGCATACACTTGTCTGCATACACATCGTACTGCATACACTTGTCTGCATACACATCGTACTGCATACACTTGTCTGCATACACATCGTACTGCATACACTTGTCTGCATACACATCATACTGCATACACTTGTCTGCATACACATCGTACTGCATACACTTGTCTGCATACACATCGTACTGCATACACTTGTCTGCATACACATCGTACTGCATACACTTGTCTGCATACACATCGTACTGCATACACTTGTCTGCATACACATCGTACTGCATACACTTGTCTGCATACACATCGTACTGCATACACTTGTCTGCATACACATCGTACTGCAGTCACATTATATTCTGTTGTTGTTATTTCTTTTGTACAGACCAAGTGTTCCATCTACTGGCCTCTGACTACCAGAGTTCAAACACACTATGGAAAGTTCACAGTGATTACCTTGACGTGTGACACATATTCTGACTACACCATACGGACCTTCCTGCTTACCTGCCAGGTAAGATGATCACAACATGAGATCTTCTAAATGCCAGCTTACCATCATGAAACAACAGACCTAGGGCAGGAGTTATTAAATGGTGACCATGTCAGTTTTGCTGTCACCAATCACAACATGCTAAGTCGATATTTTCCAATAATGCGAACGTAATGCAATAGTGGCACCCTCTGGAGAGTGGCTCACCACTCAATTTGCCCATTGTTTCCATTTCACTGACAGGCAGAAAAGCATACAATTTGAGCAGCAAACCGTAAGTAAATAACTCTACCTAACTACCTTGGTGTTTTTTTAATTCATCGCCAATTGGAAGATGTCCAATGAAATGAATGAATATAGAAACAGACACATGGACCTCAGCGACTGGAAGGAGATGGCGCCAGACTCTCTCCAAAGTCAATGTGTATACATGTATATGTATATATATATTGTATATATATATATATATATATATATATATTCTAGTAAGGTCAGATACTTTACCTACATGCTATCACATTCAGAACAGTTTCCTTCCATGGTTGTAACTGTGGTAGTAAGCAGCTGCTTTATAGTTTTACATAACAAATGTAGACTGCATTTGGCGGGGCGCCCCAAGAATGTGTTGAAAGCTCCATTCTATACTCACTGTACACCAACGACTTAAGGAGCGAATGTGACTCTAATGTCTTGATTAAATACTCAGACGACGCAGCAGTAGTGGCGTGCCTGAACGGATCAGAGTCGATCTCAATGTGGTGCAAGAACAACTTTATAGAACTAAACATGCACAAGACTCTGTATTGACTTCCGCACCAGTGGCCAGTTTGATGGACCTCTCATTATTGATGGTGAGGCAGTGGAGGTATCGGACACTTTCAAGTATCTTGGTTTAACACTGGATAATAAATTTATGTTTGGCCCTCGTGCTAAAGGTGTGCAAAAAAGGTGCCAGCAGAGATTGTACCTGTTAAGGAAACTAAGATCATTTCATGTCCAACCAAAACTTCTGCTCATGTTGTACAGGAGCATCATAGAATCAGTGTTGACGTATTGTAGTATCTGTTTCTTCCCTGCTTTGTCTGTCTCAAACACAAACATGCTTCTTCGCATCTACAAAATTGCTTCAAAGATCATAGGCATTCCCATACTGCCTGTCTCTAAGCTGTGTGAATGCACGTTGAACAGAAAAGCATGTGCACTTGCCAATGACCCTGCCCACCCACTGTATACAGAGTTTGACCTTCTTCCTTTTCAAAGACGATACAGATGTCCAAGATGTACAAAAAACAGGTTTAAAAACAGCTTCGTTCCCCAAGTCACCTAAACAAACTTTGAGTTAACAAACCACCACATGCAATCCGACCGTTAACATATATAAAGTATGCACTAACTACTCTCACGTTTGTATTATTATTATAAACTTAATTCATGTATGCACTATGTTTACTAACAATACCTTGTATCCTCTTTATGCTCAGCAAGCAGAAGAAAATTATCCGATGTATGTACTACTATTGGACAATAAATTCGTATTGTATTGCATTAGTTTTTTACTTTATTAGTGGTGTGTTTTTTATTAATTTTACTCTGACGTTTTTGTCCTTTGTGCCACAAGGAAAGTTCAACATTATGCATTGCAACCTAACCTGTAAAATGCAATAACCAAATAAGATGCATAAAGTGTTTACTTCATTAAAATAAAAAAATTAGGATTTGATAATGTTTAGTTAGATTGTCTATGTAAATATCATTCATCTGTACATAAAATATGAATAAAAATGCTACGGCGTACTGATCTTAAGATTGGCTCATAAGCCCAAGAAGAGATCTGCCTATTGGTGTGCTAACATCCACTTTCTAATCCTTCCTCTGACAGGGTGAGAGTCGTACAATCACCCACTTGCAGTTCACTTCATGGCCAGATAAAGGGGTGCCTATCTACACGTACCCCCTTCTTGCCTTCCGTCGTCTCGTCCGCTCGTTTGATGACTGCAGCACAGGACCAATGATTGTCCACTGCAGGTGGGGTATCATCATCGGTGCTAGAGCACACTTGTGGAGTGTTTGATGTAGTTTCATAGAATTCTGATTAGTTACAGCTAATGGTTCCTTCGTTTCAGGCCTTGACACGAAACTGTTGTATCCAGTGGCCAAGGGACAATAGAGTCCTAAAAATAACGACGCCATTAGTGTTTCAGAAAGAAAAAAAAATAATTGACAAATTGCTGTTTTTTTCAAATTGAACTTGATTCAAAATTGAAGAAATGTTAACTGGAAGGTTCTTAAGTTCTTTTTATGCAAATGATGATAATGATGTACAGACAGGAAACATGTTTAATGACATTGTAAAACTTTATACAAAATGGAATACTAGTGAACTAGAAGGTGTCGAGAAAATGCTACCTCCCTGCATACTTGGGGCTGGTATCATGAATCCCACTTAAAGCATCACACATTTTCATAAACTGCTGATTGCTTATTTATAAAACCAGAGTATTTTACTAAAACAATCATCTTAGCATGAAGAATGTTCTAAGCTGCTCCTGAAACTGGCTGTTTGCTTTAAGCCAGATGCACACCTGCACTGCTATTGTGGGTCTTCTGTGTGTGTACTTAACATCACTGCTTTGAAACTTTCTTTAGCCTCAGCCATCAAAGTTTGCTACAGGGAGGCAAACCCAAAGGTACAATTGAATCTGTATACTTTAAGCCATAATTTGTTAGTACACCATATCGTTGTTGATATGTTGTTGATGTATTGTAGTGGTGGCGTTGGTCAGACAGGCACCTTCATTGCTCTGGACAGTCTACTGGACCAGGGTCAAGCCGACGGTCAGGTGGACGTCTTTAGTTTCGCCTGCCACTTGAGGACTGAGAGAATGGACATGATCGAAACACAGGTTGGTTATGGTTAGTTATGGTCATTCATGGTCAGCTTTAATGCAAAACTGTGTTTGCAGGACCAGTATATGTTCCTGTACCATGCACTGTTGGATGGTCTGTTTGTGTTGTCATTGTGTTTGTAGGACCAGTATGTGTTCCTGTACCATGCACTGTTGAATGGTCTGTTTCAGTGCCATCACTGTGTTTACAGGACCAGTATGTGTTCCTGTACCATGCACTGTTGGAAGGTCTGTTTCACTGCTGTCACTGTGGTTGCAGGACTAGCATGTGTTCCTATATCATGCATTGTTGGATGGTCTGTTTCAGTGCTGTCACTGTGTTTGCAGGACCAGTAGGTGTTCCTGTACCATGCACTGTTGGGTGGTCTGTTTGTGTTGTCACTGTGTTTGTAGGACCAGTATGTGTTCCTGTACCATGCCCTGTTGGATGGTCTGTTTCAGTGCTGTCATTGTGTTTGCTGGACCAGTATGTGTTCCTGTACCATGCACTGTTGGATGGTCTGTTTCAGTGCTGTCACTTTGTTTGTAGGACCAGTATGTGTTCCTGTACCATGCACTGTTGGATGGTCTGTTTCAGTGCCGTCACTGTGTTTACAGGACCAGTATGTGTTCCTGTACCATGCACTGTTGGAAGGTCTGTTTCACTGCTGTCACTGTGGTTGTAGGACCAGCATGTGTTCCTATACCATGCATTGTTGGATGGTCTGTTTCAGTGCTGTCACTGTGTTTGCAGGACCAGTAGGTGTTCCTGTACCATGCACTGTTGGGTGGTCTGTTTGTGTTGTCACTGTGTTTGTAGGACCAGTATGTGTTCCTGTACCATGCCCTGTTGGATGGCCTGTTTCAGTGCTGTCATTGTGTTTGCTGGACCAGTATGTGTTCCTGTACCATGCACTGTTGGATGGTCTGTTTCAGTGCTGTCACTGTGTTTGCAGGACCAGTATGTGTTCCTGTACCATTCACTGTTGGATGGTCTGTTTCAGTGCTGTCACTTTGTAGGTTCAGTATGTGTTCCTATACCATGCACTGTTGGATGGTGTGTTTCAGTGTCATCACTGTGTTTGCAGAACCAGTATGTGTTCCTGTACCATGCACTGTTGGATGGTCTGTTTCAGTTTGTCACTGTGGTTGCAAGACCAGTGTGTGTTCTTGTACCGTGCACTGTTGGATGGTCTGTTTCAGTTTGTCACTGTGGTTGCAGGACCAGTATGTGTTCCTGTACCATGCACTGTTGAATGGTCTGTTTCAGTTTGTCACTGTGGTTGCAGGACCAGTATGTGTTCCTGTACCATGCACTGTTGGATGGTCTGTTTCAGTGCTGTCACTGTGTTTGCAGGACCAGTATGTGTTCCTGTACCATGCACTGTTGGATGGTCTGTTTCAGTGCTGTCACTGTGTTTGCAGGACCAGTATGTGTTCCTGTACCATGCACTGTTAGATGGTCTCCAGAGAGGACATCTTGCCTACCCTGTGTCTCAGTACCCTGACGTATACAGGAGATTGTGTTTAGATGATGAAGAAATGACAGAACTGAAGAAACAATTCCAGGTGATCTTCTGCTAAAAAACAAACATGGTGTATATATATACATATATATATACATATATATACATATATATATATATATACATATATATACATATATATATATATATACATATATATATATGCAGCTACATGCATAACTGGTCTGCACAGAATATGTGTATATAATATATATATATATATAGGATATATATATTCCAAGCAGCAAAGGCTAAGTAGTTATGCACGTAGCGTCATGTTTTCTGCTTTAAGCAGACCAAATTTGGTCTCCTTAATGTGTTGACCTCTGGTTGCATGTGTTTCAGTTTATAATTCTAACTGTAATAATACATAGTATATCCAGAAGTGTAATAATAGGTGTAATTCTAACTGTTAGAATACATAGTATATCCAGAAGTGTAATAATAGGTGAAATTATTTGTTGTAATATGTTGGTGATTTTTAATGCACTGTTTTTGGTGGTTGTATATCCTATCTTGTGTAATGGAGCAGTCTGCTGTAAGCAGCGCTGTAGGTATAACTGGCAATTAGGAATATATATATATAAATGTATATAAATGTATAAACAAAATAATGGAAATCTGTTTGTCAACATTTCTTTTTCTTTGTTACTGAATAGCTTCAATCCTTTGCGTGTTGTGTTTTGTTCTTCTGACCCTGTGTTTGTTAATACACTCTGTAGATGTTGGAGACCCTGAAACCACCTCAGCCACCTCCAACCTGTGCTGCGCTAAAAAAGGCCAACATCACAAAGAACCGCAGTCTGGATACTATACCAGGTAAGAAACGGCTAACTTCATCGCACCCATTGCTTGTGGAGTGCAGTGATGTAGTAGCTTTGGACTCTCAATCAAGAGAGGCTGGGTTCAACTGCTCTTACTGATGTTTCTAACCTTGGGCAAGTTTGTTCACTCCACGTTGCTCCAGTTCACTCCGCGTTGCTCCAGTTCACTCCACGTTGCTCCAGTTCACTCAGCTGTATAAATGAATACCTGGCTACAGGTAGTGGTGGATATTTATGTATGAATAATTTTTGTGCAGTTATTGCAGTGTGGCTAAATGCTTCCTAGAGATGTTGTGATGGTGTTTAAATGAACAAATCTGCCAAGGGGTGAATTTAAAGCACTTTGAGCAGTCCTAAGGACTGGATACTGAGCTATACAAGGACAAACCTTTACCTCTGAAGCCTACATGTCTTGGTCATGTGGGGGACAGGACCTTGGCAGAGAGAATGCCGAACCATCAGTCAAGAGGAACAGAGTTCATGTCTTCCTTGGTATTGTTTTGAAATGTAAGACTGTTTGTTCTGGAAGATACGTTAATAGCCGTTGGTCCCATCTGCCTGGTCTCTATGCCGAGGGAAATAAGAGATCCCCCACAGGCAGTAAATGTGTAACCTCCTCCATCTCTCAACTACACGAGTCGTGACAGAAGCTGTAGTCTCCATCTCTCAACCACACGAGTCGTGACAGAAGCTGTAGTCTCCATCTCTCAACCACACGAGTCGTGACAGAAGCTGTAGTCTCCATCTCTCAACCACACGAGTCGTGACAGAAGCTGTAGTCTCCATCTCTCAACCACACGAGTCGTGACAGAAGCTGTAGTCTCCATCTCTCAACCACACGAGTCGTGACAGAAGCTGTAGTCTCCATCTCTCAACCACACGAGTCGTGACAGAAGCTGTAGTCTCCATCTCTCAACCACACGAGTCGTGACAGAAGCTGTAGTCTCCATCTCTCAACCACACGAGACATGACAGAAGCTGTAGTCTCCATCTCTCAACCACACGAGTCGTGACAGAAGTGTCCATGTTATGACTCAGTTAAGTCAGCCGCTTCACACCAGGACACATTTGAATGAAAGTAAAAAAAGTAAAGGTAAGTTCTTATATAGCGCAGTATCCAGTCCTCATGACTGCTCAAGGCGCTTTACACTACTCCCTGGCAGACCAATGAAATGCAATTAGTGAATGCAAAATTGGCAAGTTCTGATTTTCAGCTTGATTAACCTATATATAAATAACATGTTCACTGAGTAAATTAATTTTATTAAGTTACATGTATTTATAATTGCATATTTAATTTTTATGTTGGTAACAATTAAAAGATGACATTATGACACTTACCCCTACAGGTGACAAGAGTCGTCCCTTCTTGTCGACGAAATCTCCAGGAACAAATGACTATGTGAATGCTGTGTTTGTTGATGTAAGTAAAACATTGTTTCCATTGTCTTTCTCTGCCTATGAAGAATGACTTCTTAAATGCAGTTTGACAATAGCGTAGGTTGAAATGTAAGTTTTGAACGAGACTTTATAACTCTTCAATTCAGAAGTGGACCAAGTTGCTAGATTGTGACGTGCCAATTATCCCACAGTTGTAGTTATCATGGTAAACTCAGTTGATTTTTCACTTGATTCTTGTAATCAGCACTTTGGGAAGCAAGATGGTTACCTACTGACACAGATGCCTCTACCAAACACAGTCGTTGACTTCTGGCGTCTCATTTTCGACTACAAGTGTCCAACCATAATCATGCTGGATGAAGTGGATACTGAGGTAATGATAAACTCACATATAAGATTTGTCCAGTTGAAATGTAATGAAGGCACCGTGAATGCATGCACGCCAACTCACTGGCAGATGTTCTACAAATCAAGATGTCATGAGAAAAATATGTGCATTCATACAGAACTCTTAGTTATGATGTTTTGGGAATAATATGTTTTGTGGGAACATGCAACAATTTTGCCGGATATGGTCAGAATAAAATGATGATACAATCAATTTTTACTGGAAATACCTGTTTTCACCGTTAATCTTGTGTTTCGTCCTGAATCATTTGTTATGATCAAGTTATGTTGAATTAATATGGAAATTTAACTGCTGTATATAATAGTAAAGGTTAGTTCTTAAAAAACCACAGTGTTCAGTCAGGACAGCTCAGAGTGCTTTACACTTCACACTTTATACGTCAATCACTATTCCACCATGCAGCAATTATTACGTGAAGACTATTTGTATGCAAATATCCAACAGTGTCTACAGCCAGGTACTCATTCACTGGAGCAACGTTGAATGAACGAACTTGCCCATGGTTCGGAACAGCAGCAGGAGGAGTCATCCTGGAATCTCAGTTGAGAGTGTGATGCTCCAACCACTGTTGCTACTGTGCCCTGCTGGTTTTCATACATACATTTCATTATTTAACAGGGATACAGCCCTTACTGGCCTGGGAATGACCTGGAGCAGACTTATGGCTCACTGACTGTGAAGCTGCTGCAAGACCATGATAGCAGTGTTCCAGGTGTCACCGAACGCACCCTCAGTGTACACGTCACTGCAAAGGTAAACACCCACGACATCATAGCTGTGAAAACATTGACCTGGTGACTATAATGATGTGACTTAGATATTTGCGGTGTGATGTAATTCGATTTACTATGCATAGTAAACAATTGTTGATTTAAAGGGAATAAAAACATATATTGCTTGAATTCATGTTAAATTAGATCCTGCTATATATTTCCATGTCCACCAACCAAAAAAATCCCCAAAAATAAAAGAATTAGAAATTCCACATTTTATGTTGTACATCCGGACATTTTCGAATATGCATATTTTTGGCGCGCTTTTTGGGATGCTGAGATGTGACGTCAGACATGACTCTGCCGGTACTGCGACCGCTTGTTTACATTCATTCTCAGCAATATGACGGCAGAGGTGGCTGTGTAATGCAAATATCATCATGGTTCATTGTGTGGCATTCGGTTGTAATGCAAACTCTTCTAAACATAGAGCAACACACCATTTTTTTCAGTTCCCTACGGATCCAGTTTTATTGAAGAAATGGATCACAAAAATCAAGCGAGCTAACTTGAAGCCGACGAAACACAGCCGGCTTTGCTCCGCTCATTTTGAGAAACTGTTTTGATCGTGTTCTGGAGATGTTGGCAACCCTTGGATATCCTGGTGCTCGAATATCGTTGAAAAGCGATGCAGTCCCAACAATATTCATGGCAGTAGAAGCTGCATTGATGCCGTCAATCCGCCGAAGACAGGTGTCGGCACGGGCAGGATCAACGGCCGCTTTGCCCGAGTCGAAGGCAAGCGGGTCTCGCAAGCGTTGTTCCAGTGCCGCAGTCGCCGCTGCAGGCTCCGCTGCCGCTGTCACTACAGCCGGCTTCGCAACTACACCCATGGCTTCTTCGGGGTACCAGGTTCCTTTTACGAGTGGTGAATTTATGAGGTCTGCTTACCGAAAGCGGCAACGAATCAAGGTAATTCTTATATGTGATTTCTGCTATTATTATTATTCTGTAGGTCTAGTATAATGCCTGGACTGGACGGTCTCGTGTGTGTCAAGTGTCAAAATAAGTTATTCAACTTATTGTCATTGTACCCCATTGGTTCCAATCATATCACGGAACTCTTGCTAAGTATCTTATATTCTAAATGTTGTAGTTATGCACGATACTACTATAATAAATCTACATATATTCAGTTTTGTGGAAAATTTGATAGTGTAATCAAATCGATTCAGGTGACTGTTTTTATCATTATCATGGTTACAGGAATGTAAGGCAATAAAACAAAAACGTCAACAAATTAATTGATGCTAGTTTGTTAGTTATGCATTTAATTAATCTATGTACTTTTACATGCAAATCAGAAATAATTATTTTAATTATACTCGTTGCCGAGTCAGGTTAGTCTGTTATCATAAGTTTTTTAAACCGTAAGAAGCAATACTTGGATGTAGAACATTGCAATGTGAATTTGCAGATGGAAGAATAATTATATTTTCAAATGTATTTAACGTTGAATTTACATAGATTAATTATTATTTTTCATACTTAACATTTGTTGTTTTTTAAATGACAATACTTGGACTTTATGAAAGTGCCATGCAGTTTGATCAACATCAAATATCTGTACACATAAAGTACCATGCATAAGTTAGATATATATATATATTTTTTTTAAATTAGAACGTGGTCTGTCTCATTCTCATAGTTTGAACCAGTTGCTGGCAATCTCCTCCTCTGACACATGACTCACTAAAGTCTTATGTCATCAATGACTTGCTGAAGAATTATCCCCCATCAGTATTCTCTGTAGAAACAGTTTATTGCAGTGTTTGGCACTTGTCTGCTAATCCAGCTAATTGGACTGAGGAACTAAGTGTAGTGTTTGCCTGTGTCAACTGATCAAATCTAATTAATTACCAGTTGACATTGTACTTTGTAGGTCTTTCCTGCTATGAATAACAAATACACCAGCCACCTCCAGCTGGCCCACTGCATTCTCCCTCCAGTTAAAATAGTTATCTGAACCTGATCTACTGGTAATTAAAGCATGCTAGGTGGAAATGGCAGGAACTGGGTAACATGGATGTGACATGTCGGATACTTATTATTACTATAATTAACCCATGCAATTAACCCATGCCTAACATCACCCTGATCACCATTGCAACTGGTAAACCTTGCAAGTAGATGTGATTAATTATTATTAATATTGAATGGTTACCACATTGAACACCCTGTAGATTACAGAATGTATCCATCGAGTTAATAATCTATTATGTTTAAGTTTTCAAAAGTAATGTTTTCAATCAATATAATTCTTACAGTAGATGCAGCTTTCATAACACACACTATTGTAACACACAAGTACTGTTACATTTGTTACTATAGAATTCTTACAGTAGATGCAGCTTTCATAACGCACACTATTGTAACACACAAGTACTGTTACATAACACACACTATTGTAACACACAAGTACTGTTACATTTGTTATTATATAATTTGTAATATTTCATTAGTAATTTATTGATTTGTATTTTCATAACTCCAGTGCACAGGCCTGTGGTGAATTACATTACAGTGTAATATATTGCTATTGCCTAGTTTCCATTTTATTACAGTTGCATATTGAAGACAATGTACATCATGTAATATATACTATTACATGTGAAGGTATTACCATTACATTTTGAATTGGAACTACAGTATGTACCAAGATAAATATTTACAACAAAAATATAACTATCGTATCTTGTATTATCTACTAACAATGTTTACGGACAAAACATATTTTTCATTTTATGTGTCTGTATAACATGAATGAATGGAAGACAAAAGACATGTCACTGCCATTTAATAGATTGCAATCAGTGTAATTACACCTTACTGCTTGGTGCATTGCTAATTACTGGCACAAGTCATGATGTTTTTCAAACAGAAGCTCAGAATTGTAGCAAGGACCATTATTCGGCTCCCACATTATTCATGGGATGGATGTTGGTAATCATAAAACCTGGATAAACTAGTTCAATAGGATATAGAAAGCATAATTCAATTTGTATTTTGATGCGACATATATTAATAAACATGTATGTATATATATATATAAAATATGCCAGTTACTATTACATTGTTTCTGTTACTATATTGTGCTTTGTTCAACTTATTGTTACTAATATGTATTATTATTATTACACCACTCCTGGAGCAGGCTTCTTATCGTGACTATAAAATTTAGTATTGCAGGATTGTTCATGTCAGCAGTCACATATTGTTATGATAGTCACATATTGTTATGATAGTCACATATTGTTATGATAGTAACTACATCAATGGATAAGGATTCTACTAATGATGTTACGAAATGTCATAAAAAAAATGAATTTATTTGATTTTTAACTTAATAATGTTATTACTTAAAAAAATCAAGTAAATTTATCAAATAATAAATATGTTCATATTCGGATGTGGGTCATTGCCCAGCTACCAAGTGTGAAAATGGTAATTTGCCAAGTTGTGAAACAATAACAATAAATGCAATGCAAGTTGCAAACCTATCTATTGTATATTTAGTAGATGATTAGTTATAACAAAAAAAATCAAATGTTCACAAGTAATATATTGTCACATTTTCCAGGTAATTGTTTGCATAAAAGTGTAACATAACAAAAGTAACTATGTCTCTGTGTAGATTCTGTAAGCGTGATATCAATTATTTATGATGTTTTTATCATAGAATAAACAATACATACCTTGCAACTTGAAATAAATTTATTAATTAGTATTTTTCACAGCTAGGCAGTCTTTTCACACTTGGAAGCTGGGCAAATGACTAGACAAATGGATGTACTCCTTTCTGACAAGATGGTAAAAGACAGGATTTTGTTTGCTTTTGTCAGATACCTACAACAATTTATTTTTTGGCAAATTCTATAAGGGTAATTTGTTATTTCAGTTAGTTGCTGACATTCTGGCAGCAGCTCGAGATAGTCCACCGTCGACCAAGACTGGGTCATCTGAAGATACAGCAACTGAATATGACAGCTCTCGTACGGATTCCTGTGATACAGAGGATTCCACACCTGAGTCAGTCACAGCTTCCACTCCAAAAAGGAGCAGCAAATGCTTTCAGGTTGACATCAGGCCATCAACTCGCAGGAGAAGAGTGCAACAGTCTGTGCATCAGAGCAGGTTGCTGTGCAGGTGACATCAGCAGTGAGGTCAATGAGTGTGCAGTGCAGTTTGTTGACTGGTCCGATTAGTGACTCGAGTGACTCAAACGGGGAGGAAGTGACATCTACTGCAAATCCAGAGTATGTTTGCTCTGACAATGAGTCGACTAGTCGTGACAGCAGCAACAGTGACAGTGATGACCACATCGACCAGTACACTGACAAAGAGGAGGGTGTTACAAACAAGACTCCCTTGAGGAAAGATTGCTGCCCTTCCAAGGAGAGGTACTTCTTGGTGGCAGAGTCTTCACTTCGTCATCTTTTCGCACGTTGCCGAAACAGCACTGGCCAAACCAATGTCGTAGTGCAGCAGTTTCTCGGCTCAATGGGAAGTTGCCCTGTAAAGATAATTGGTCTGTAGATGTGAAGCTATGCTATTTATTAGCATGTCATAGGTAAAGTGATCAACAAAATGGACTAGATAACTTGTTTATTAATGGGCAGGTATTTGCTGAAGCCATATTCTCATCTGCCTGTAGGGGAAGTATTCCCATGGGTGTTGTTTGGCTTATAACCATTGTCTGTGCACGGTGTGGTGATTCACATTGTGTTACCAGGTCTACACAGTTACCAACATTTGGAATGATTCATCCCAGTAACACTGTGTTCTGAAACTTGCTTGATGAATTTGTAATGATTCAACCCAGTAAAACTGTGTTCTGAAACTTGCTTGATGAATTTGTAATAAATATGTCACACAAAAAATGTGATTAAAAATGCTATGTCCTTATGATTTTTATGGACATAGTCGTAGGGCACATACATACCCACTGGTAACATCTCACATATAAGACCCCTAAGGTTACACTAAACCCCTAGGTCTAGGACATAACCCTTCAGGCTATAACCCATTACCATAATTATTCAATTGTTCTGCATGTTGTTTTAATGTTTATTTTAGTTTATTTTGATTATATAGTAGCTATATTGTTATGTGTCAGACTCAGAGTAATACAAATCATTGTTCCACATAAATGACATAATCTAGAGCTGTCATTATATATGATATTATGATCATCTCGCGAACAACTGTCCAACTAAAAAAGTGTGGGTTTTGTCCAGAGGGGTGATATCGTAAGTAGCTATAACGTCCTAAACTCGATCCGCATAAACCAGACAACCATGCTTACGACGTTCGACGGTTCGTAACTTTGTGAAGTTTGTCTTTGACAAGTCTGTTTACAATTACTTCGTCCGATGACCTACTTAGCTACAACCTCTAGCTAACTCTCTGTACAGCTTTGACACCACATTTTATAATATAACGTCGTACTAAAACGATATAATTGTTGTTGTCGACAGTTTTCACACCATATGTGTCATTATAATGAAGTTGAAGCTTACCAGTCGGTGTTGCCTGAGTGAACATTGTGACTGTCCGACTCCGCATCATCTTCTTCGCTACCGTCGCTGAAACGCTCAGAAAGAGCGGAATCAGACGAATCATCCGCTGTAACCGTTCCCGCTAGTGGCTCAAAATCGTATGATTTCACTTGAAACTCTGAGAAACTCCCACTAGCCATGATGTTACAAGAGAATGGAGAGAACAACAATGGCGATGCATAGATGTCAACAAAGCCGAGAGTCAGGATTGACATCACGATACCACGTGATCGCCTAGCTCATTAAATTTAAACTTTCTGCGGGAATCTCTACACAGACGGGTTTAAAATAGAATTTTTTCTACAAACGTATTTTTCTGTATTTTTTTAATGTTGTCAAATGTTACATACAATGTTAATCTTTGTGTACACATGGAAAACGGATTTTAGCTAATGCCTTGTTTTTATTTCCTTTAAGACTTCATCTCAATTTAATAAATGAAATGATGTTGAATAGCAGATGTTTTACGTCAAAAATATGATTATAACAGATAATATATTCACTACGATGCAGCACCTACAGGCCATAAATTGCCTAATGTAGTTGTTAAATTGTACTACGTTTGTCCGTGTCTTAGATGGGTCCATACTGTCATAATAACAGCACTCAGTAGATCATGTCTTGCTATTGTTTACAGTAAGAATAAAGTATATGTTTGCAGATAACAGTTATGTAGGGTTATCATAGAGTATAGTGGACATAAATAGAAGACAATTTCCACAATTGATGCTCTTAGTATTGAATGTGTTCCATTTTTAAGGAGTAAACTGTGGAGAATGGTTCAGAACATTTCCATTTTACCTTAGGTCTTAGGTATTGTTTCTCCATATACAGTGTAGCCCCTTCTGGGGCAAACCTAGGAGTTGTGCAGAGTGCTTTGCAAAGGGTGTGTGAAACTGAATTTAACAAATTATTTTAAAATTAAACAAATAATTATGTAAAAACAAGTGCAATAATTTGTGCAGATTAAAAACACAGTATCTGTCTTTATCTATTTACCTAAGTCATGAAAAGGTCCCAGCTTTCAGTTATGTACACATTGTTAAGATTTACAAATTTAAAATGAAAAATAAGCTTTGAAATTCTCGTATTAAACATTATTACGGAGGGATCCCTAACTATACCTTTATGACATTACTTTCTGTACCTGTATTATTGCAAATATAACATTGGTCACCTTATTATTGCAGCCCAAGAGTGTTCACGAGGTGAGGCAGTACCAGCTGATGTCTGGCTGGCCAAAGACTGACCGTCTGCCCAGAAGCACTAACACACTGCTGAGCCTGATGGAACTGGTCAACCAGCCAGTGAGTGAGGGTGACCGCACTGCACCGGTCATTCTACAGTGCATGTGAGTATAAGGCTACAGCTACTACAACAATAATATTATGATTCCTGACTTGTTTCATGAGACATAACTGACCTCACAAGAAACACGGGTTTTACCCCGGAACATTTTGGCATTCTCACGGCCTTTGTCAATGAATTGGCTTTGTTAGGAACATTTAAGATGACCAACATTATGTGAAACAAGAACAAACAAAACTTGCTCTGAACCGAGGGATCGGACAGGAACTTCCACAAATTCTTCTCTAGCTCGTATCAAGTTTATTAGCAAAACTACTCATCCTCCACAAGTTCAAAAGGTAAGAAACATAACAACCAAGTCCCCAGTTCAATATTTTATGCATAGAAACACATGATGAATGATGAATTCCAGAAGTACCCCGGTATTCATATCGGATGTTTAATGAAGATTACACGATGTTGAAAAGTTTTTCGCTTCTGTTTTCTGCGATATACACTTAGAATGATCAAAATTTAAAGTATTCCAGAACTGCCCATTCTTCAGATGGCACTACTATATATACAGATGCAAGAGATGGTTTCCCAAAACTTATGGTATGATGTGTATTTTGACACAGTTTTCACAATGCAAGTTAGTAAGACATCCTCAACTCATCGATGGTCCTCAGAACAATTGCAGAAAATATGGGATAAGAACCCTAACCAGCAGGGAATTTTCATGAACGTATGATACTTCTGAATGGTTGATGTTTAATCCCGGAAACTTTGGCATCCAAGATGCAAACCATCTAGGATGAAAACGTTAATGGACATACCACACGCACACACGCACACGCGCACACGCGCACACGCGCACACGCGCACACACACACACGCACACACGCACCCACACACATGCACACACACACATGTACACACACACATGCACACACTAACACACACGCACTCACGCAGTCATGCACCCACACTCGCACACGCTGTTACATGCACACATGCATGCATTTTTCATTCTTACATAAAGGCGCTTAGGTCATTTTAGTCTCTGTGTTTTACATCCTCTCTCAACAGGAACGGCTCAAGTCGTACCGGTCTCTTCTGTGCGGCCAGTCATCTGCTTGGCTCGCTCACGGTTGACCAGTTTGTGGACGTCTTTCACTCGGCCCAACACGTCTGCAACAAGCGACCTCAGGCCATTGATTCTCTTGTATGTCTCTCTTATCTTTTATTTCATACTGGAACACTATAGCTTCAGATATGATATTCAATAGTGAACTTTTATTTCAGTAAGTTTTGTCAGATATTTGCAAATTTTATTGCCCAGCTGTACTGCAGTTTGTATTTCTTCTTGCCCCATTTTCAATAGGAATTGTGATTGAATTGGCAATGAAAGATACATTATTTTATGTATGATGTACTACATGGATCATGCGGAAATAACATCTGTTTACTTGAATGAAATCCTGTGCTGCCTTTACTGGCCCGTGACTAATCTGGTATTGTACTTGTTACATGCTGAGTGATCAGAAGTGTCAGCTCTTCTTTAATTCTTTTAACATACTGTGTAGCAGTGGCATGTCCATAATGCACAAACATGCCTAGTTCATTGCATCTTACATGTCCATAATGCACAAACATGCCTAGTTCATTGCATCTTACGTGTCCATAATGCACAAACATGCCTAGTTCATTGCATCTTACATGTCCATGATGCACAAACATGCCTATTTCATTGCATCTTACATGTCCATAATGCACAAACATGCCTAGTCCATTGCATCTTACGTGTCTATAATGCACAAACATGCCTAGTTCATTGCATCTTACATGTCCATAATGCACAAACATGCCTAGTTCATTGCATCCTACACGTCCATAATGCACAAACATGCCTAGTTCATTGCATCTTACAAGTCCATAATGCACAAACATGCCTAGTTCATTGCATCTTTCATGTCCGTAATGCACAAACATGCCTAGTTCATTGCATCTTACATGTCAATAATGCACAAACATGCCTAGTTCATTGCATCTTACATGTCCATAATGCACAAACATGCCTAGTTCATTGCATCTTACACGTCCATAATGCACAAACATGCCTAGTTCATTGCATCTTACATGTCTATAATGCACAAACATGCCTAGTTCATTGCATCTTACATGTCCATAATGCACAAACATGCCTAGTTCATTGCATCCTACACGTCCATAATGCACAAACATGCCTAGTTCATTGCATCTTACAAGTCCATAATGCACAAACATGCCTAGTTCATTCCATCTTACATGTCCATAATGCACAAACATGCCTAGTTCATTGCATCGTACACGTCCATAATGCACAAACATGCCTAGTTCATTGCATCTTACAAGTCCATAATGCACAAACATGCCTAGTTCATTGCATCTTACATGTCCGTAATGCACAAACATGCCTAGTTCATTGCATCTTACATGTAAATAATGCACAAACATGCCTAGTTCATTGCATCTTACATGTCCATAATGCACAAACCTGCCTAGTTCATTGCATCCTACACGTCCATAATGCACAAACATGCCTAGTTCATTGCATCTTACAAGTCCATAAGGCACAAACATGCCTAGTTCATTGCATCTTACATGTCCGTAATGCACAAACATGCCTAGTTCATTGCATCTTACATGTCCATAATGCACAAACATGCCTAGTTCATTGCATCCTACATGTCCATAATGCACAAACATGCCTAGTTCGTTGCATCTTACATGTCCATAATGCACAAACATGCCTAGTTCATTGCATCTTACATGTCCATAATGCACAAATATGCCTAGTACATTGCATCTTACAAGTCCATAATGCACAAACATGCCTAGTTCATTGCATCTTACATGTCCATAATGCACAATCATGCCTACTTCATTGCATCTTTTATGTCCATAATGCACAAACATGCCTAGTTCATTGCATCTTACATGTCCGTAATGCACAAACATGCCTAGTTCATTGCATCTTACATGTAAATAATGCACAAACATGCCTAGTTCATTGCATCTTACATGTCCATAATGCACAAACATGCCTAGTTCATTGCATCCTACACGTCCATAATGCACAAACATGCCTAGTTCATTGTATCTTACAAGTCCATAAGGCACAAACATGCCTAGTTCATTGCATCTTACATGTCCGTAATGCACAAACATGCCTAGTTCATTGCATCTTACATGTCCATAATGCACAAACATGCCTAGTTCATTGCATCCTACATGTCCATAATGCACAAACATGCCTAGTTCGTTGCATCTTACATGTCCATAATGCACAAACATGCCTAGTTCATTGCATCTTACATGTCCATAATGCACAAATATGCCTAGTACATTGCATCTTACAAGTCCATAATGCACAAACATGCCTAGTTCATTGCATCTTACATGTCCATAATGCACAATCATGCCTACTTCATTGCATCTTTTATGTCCATAATGCATAAACATGCCTAGTTCATTGCATCCTACATGTCCATAATGCACAAACATGCCTAGTTCATTGCATCTTACGTGTCCACAATGCACAAACATGCCTAGTTCATTGCATCTTACGTGTCCATAATGCACAAACATGCCTAGTTCATTGCATCCTACACGTCTATAATGCACAAACATGCCTAGTTCATTGCATCTTACATGTCCATAATGCACAAACATGCCTAGTTCATTGCATCTTGCAAGTCCATAATGCACAAACATGCCTAGTTCATTGCATCCTACACGTCCATAATGCACAAACATGCCTAGTTCATTGCATCTTACAAGTCCATAATGCACAAACATGTCTAGTTCATTGCATCTTACAAGTCCATAATGCACAAACATGCCTAGTTCATTGCATCTTACATGTCCATAATGCACAAACATGCCTAGTTCATTGCATCTTACATGTCCATAATGCACAAACATGCCTAGTTCATTGCATCGTACATGTCCATAATGCACAAACATGCCTAGTTCATTGCATCCTACACGTCCATAATGCACAAACATGCCTAGTTCATTGCATCTTACAAGCCCATAATGCACAAACATGCCTAGTTCATTGCATCTTACAAGCCCATAATGCACAAACATGCCTAGTTCATTGCATCTTACAAGCCCATAATGCACAAACATGCCTAGTTCATTGCATCTTACAAGCCCATAATGCACAAACATGCCTAGTTCATTGCATCCTACACGTCCATAATGCACAAACATGCCTAGTTCATTGCATCTTACATGTAAATAATGCACAAACATGCCTAGTTCATTGCATCTTACATGTCCATAATGCACAAACATGCCTAGTTCATTGCATCCTACACGTCCATAATGCACAAACATGCCTAATTCATTGCATCTTACAAGTCCATAATGCACAAACATGCCTAGTTCATTGCATCTTACATGTCTGTAATGCACAAACATGCCTAGTTCATTGCATCTTACATGTCCATAATGCACAAACATGCCTAGTTCATTGCATCTTACATGTCCATAATGCACAAACATGCCTAGTTCATTGCATCTTACACGTCCATAATGCACAAACATGCCTAGTTCATTGTATCTTACGTGTCTATAATGCACAAACATGCCTAGTTCATTGCATCTTACATGTCCATAATGCACAAACATGCCTAGTTCATTGCATCTTACATGTCCGTAATGCACAAACATGCCTAGTTCATTGCATCTTACATGTCCATAATGCACAAACATGCCTAGTTCATTGCATCTTACGTGCCCATAATGCACAAACATGCCTAGTTCGTTGCATCTTACATGTCCATAATGCACAAACATGCCTAGTTCATTGCATCTTACATGTCCATAATGCACAAATATGCCTAGTTCATTGCATCTTACAAATCCATAATGCACAAACATGCCTAGTTCATTGCATCTTACATGTCCATAATGCACAAACATGCCTAGTTCATTGCATCTTACAAATCCATAATGCACAAACATGCCTAGTTCATTGCATCTTACATGTCCATAATGCACAAACATGCCTACTTCATTGCATCTTTTATGTCCATAATGCATAAACATGCCTAGTTCATTGCATCCTACACGTCCATAATACACAAACATGCCTAGTTCATTGCATCTTACGTGTCCACAATGCACAAACATGCCTAGTTCATTGCATCTGTGTCCATAATGCACAAACATGCCTAGTTCATTGCATCCTACACGTCTATAATGCACAAACATGCCTAGTTCATTGCATCTTACATGTCCATAATGCACAAACATGCCTAGTTCATTGCATCTTTTATGTCCATAATGCACAAACATGCCTAGTTCATAGCATCTTACATGTCCATAATGCACAAACATGCCTAGTTCATTGCATTTTACATGTCCATAATGCACAAACATGCCTAGTTGCAAGTGGCAATCATTGAGTCGGTATTGATAAAAACAAAACTGATCAGGTTTCTCAGTTTAGAATGATTGAAATAAATATCTATCATTAGGGATATATTTACTGTGTATTATAAATCTAAAACCAAATTTGTCTTCTTCATAGGAACAGTACAAGTTTCTGCATCTGCTTGCGGCTGACCACCAGCAGCTGTTGAGGACGTATGAGACCATAGACTAGAAGTGTCTCTGTCACAGAAGGACACAGCAGTGTCCTACACAAGCACAGGATAGTGAGACAAATGTACTGGTTGTCTATAACTCTCTCTTCTCAACTTCTGTTCTTCAAGCACTACACAAATCATGACTTGTCAGAAATAGTTGTCAACTATTTTAGAACATAGACAAATCAGAAATGTTCACAGCATAGATGTATATGCATTTAATCTGATCACAGCCAACACCTCCACGATGGAAAGCACCTTCAGTAGTAGAGTCGACTGAATGGGTTATTTACCACTTCGTAGTTCGTAGCAAGCTGTATGGTGTAGAATGTTCAAGGGTTCTAAAAGAGTGTGTGACTCTAGAACATGGATGATTATTCAGTTTAGAGATTATGTTAATAACGTTGAGGCTGTAGAAATGTAATATAATCACAGTATAATATTAATGTTGTAGTATATGTTGTATGGTATAAAGTGTACACAATATATTACTGTTCAAGAGTTCTAAAAGAAGAGTGCATGATTCTAGAACATGGAAGATTATTAAATTTAGACATTATTGTGGTTGGGTGAAGGCCTCAGCATGTCGTTTCCAAATCTGCCTGTCTTGCGCTATCCTCTGCCAGATGGTGCGCCCATCCAGTACTTGTCTAGTTCGTCTCTCCACCGTCTCGTCGGTCTTCCTCTAGATTGTTTCCCTTCATAAGGTCTCCAGGTTGTGATACGCGATGTCCATCGGTTATCTCGTAGTCTGCTGATGTGCCCTGCCCAGGTCCACTTCTGTCTTCTGATTTGTTCTGTCACGTCTATGACCTTTGTCTTCTGCCTTACCCAGATGTTTGTTTTTCTCTCCCGATATGTGATGTTTAACATACTTCTTTCCATCTTTGTTTTTGCAGCTGCTAGCTTGTTCTTTGCCTGGATGGTGAGTGTCCATGTTTCCGTGCCATATGTAATCGCTGGAAGTACGCATGAGTTGAAGACTTGTCTCTTCAAGCAGGTTCCAAAGTTACCCTTGCAGATGTCGCATTGTTTGGCGAATTCTGTCCAGCCGGCAGTGATCCTTCTTTGAATCTCCTTGTCTTGGTTTTTGTCTCTGATACTGTATCGCTGTCCCAGATAGACGTAGCTTTCAACATTCTCTATCTGCGTCATGTTGATATATATTGGTGTGTAATTTTCTAGCATCACTTTTGTCTTCGAGATGTTCATCTTGAGACCTTGTTTTTCACTTTCATCAGCTAGCTCCTGCAGCATGTTTTGTAGTTCTTGCGATGTAGTAGCGCATATGAGTATGTCGTCGGCAAAGCGAAGATGGCTGAGACATTCTCCTCAAGCCTCTGGTTTCTCAGGTCAGTCTTTGGAATATGCTTTCGAGTGCTGCCGTGAACAGCTTGGACGATATGGTGTCACCCTGTCATACTCCTCTCTTGATGTTGATCTTGTTGCTCTTTTTGTGTAGGTGGACTGTCACCAAGCTGTTGGTGTAGATGTCTTTCAGGAGATCGATGTACACATTTTCTATCCCTTGTTCTTGAAGGGAGGTCAGTATTGCTTGAGTTTGCACCAAGTCGAAAGCTTTCTCGTAGTCGACGAAAATGATGCAGAGCGGGATATTATATTCTCGGCACTTCTCTTTCAGTTGGTTTACGATGTGTATGTGGTCTGTCATTGAGTACCTGCTTCTGAATCCTGCTTGCTCTCGTGGTTGGTTCTCGTCCAGTGTCTTCTCTAGTCTATTCATTAGTATCTTTGTGAGTAATTTGTTGATGTTTGATAACAGACCTATTGGTCTGTAGTTCTTTAAGTCTTTCTTATTTTCCTTCTTTAAGATTATCACCACCTTTGCGTTCTTCCAAGCGGTGGGTTTTCGTCTTTCTGATAAGCATCTAGTATACAGCTTAGCCAGTGTCTTCAAGATTATATTTTCTCCTGCTTTTAATGTTTCAATGTTTACATGGTCGTTGCCTGGTGTCTCCCCATTCTTCATTTCTCTTAGCGCAGCTTCCACTTCCCATGGTGTTTTCTCTGGTGCCTCTTTCGGGTCGGTGTGAATTATGGTACTCTGTTCACTGTCATATAGCTTGGTGTAGAATTCCTCTATTTGTTCCATGATCATATCTTGGTCTTGTATTTCTCTACCCTGCTTGTCTAGAAGTGTAATCAGTCTGTCTCGGCGTAGTGCTTGTGTTCTTCTTGCTTTCTTCAGGCTCTTTGATGCCATAATCGTTTCTCGTATGATCTCTTGTTTGTACTTTCTGATGTTCTCCTTCGCTTTCTTTTTGATGGTCTTGCACATTTCTGCGTACTCTGGTCGCCGTTATCCACCATTTCTCGTCGTTTCTTCATTAGTGCTCGTGTCGGTAATGATATTCTCGTCACTACGTGCCTGTTGATTGCTTTGGCTACACTTGTTGCACTTATTTGGATCATCTCAGTGATGTTTTCGCTCATGGTGTCGATGTCATCTACTTCCTGTAGTGTCTCGAATCAATTTCACAGTTCAGGTTGGAATTCGATCTTTTTTCTTCCAATTTGTGTGGTATTTACACTCGGTGGTCTCTTGTTTACCAACTTCTTGCTTTCAGCCTTGACGTCTAGTTTGATGTTGCTCATTACCATTCTGTGGTCACTTCCAATGTTGACTTGGTTAATGACAGTTACGTCAGTGACCATGTCTGGCTTGTTTGTCAGGTATTCATGATTTTGTACTTTCTTGATGTTGCCCATTCTACCAAGGTGTCGCCTCTTTCGTTTCTCACACCTAGGCCAAATTTGCCTGTTGCCATTTCCGAAATGTTTGTTCCTACTTGCGCATTAAAGTCTCCCATCACTATTGTGTATTGGGTTGGCTTTTCTAAGGTCTCATCCACGTCGTTGTAGAAGTTGTCTGTGTCTTCTTCTGAATGTGATGTTGTTGGTGCATATACTTGTACTATCTTCAGTTTGTAAAGCTTTCTTATGCATAGAACATGTTCTGCTACTCTGGGGCTGATGCTTTTAACCCTCATTATATTGTCTTTCCATTTTTTGTTTATGAGAAAGCCTACTCCAGCTTGGCCGTTGTTCTCTGTGGTAGATGGCCGCTTTATAAGGTAGTGAAGCATTCCTCTCTTCTTCTGACTTCTCCGATCCCGATCACATCCCATACCAACTTGGTTTCCCTAAGTTCTTCCTCCAGTTCTTGTATCTGTTCATCTCTTAGTAGTGTTCTTACGTTATATGTTGTTATCTTCAGTCTACTTACCTTCTCTCAGCGGCTCTTCTTGACCCAGAGATTCTTAGCACCCCCTGCACGTAGCCCTACTTGACCCGAACCGTCTCCTTGATCATAAACTCTTTCGATGCTGCTGGGGACTGGGGCCGTTGGCTCCATTGTACTTTGCATGCTGGTGTTGTTGGCCTACCCTTCCACGCTGGCCGGTGCGGGTTGGAAGGGGGAAGACGTAGTGTGAACGAAATTGCCCAAGTTTCGACATGGCAGCCGAACCATTACCGAACCACTGCTCAGCCGGCGCCGGGATTTGAACCCCAGTCCCTCCAGTTGAGAGTCCGGTACTCTAACCACTCGGCCACTGCGCCCCACATTATTATAATCACAGTATAATATTAATGATGTAATATATATTAATATTTTATTAGATATGTTTTATGTATGCATATTGTACATTAACTGACTAAAACAAGGTCCTGAATTTGAAATGTATTGTTTTAATCTACTCACTTTTTGTGTTTACCTTCACAACATGTAATAAATTGCTTTGCCAAGAAAAATATTGCAGTACACTTATGGAGTTGGTTTGTGTCGATTTATATTCTGTCATGCTTGTATTTGCCTACATTACACATAAGATGATACATGATAAACATTTCAGATATATATTTTAAAATGATTACTAAATCCATGTTGTAATTCAAGGTTAATGTGTTGATATTTCAAAAATGTAAACATATAGGGTGTATGTTCCTGTAAGTGTTGTACACAAGTTCTGCTGGAACAATCTCACTGTCAATACAAGCACTTTGACTGGTTCTCAAAATGTTGTGGTGTCCTTTTAAAATACTGCCTACAAAAGTATCAAATTACAAGTGTAGATAATATTGCTTATCTTTCAGAGACAGAGGCAGACAAAGCCAGTGTTTGAGTAGAGTGTAATCTCACTATTAAGATCATCCTCAGGGCTGAACCCGAGACATTTCAGAGACAGAGGCAGACAGAGCCAGTGTTTGAGTAGAGTGTAACCTCACTATTAAGATCATCCTTGGCACTGAACCTGAGACCTTTCAGAGACAGAGGCAGGCAGAGCCAGTGTTTGAGTAGAGTGTAATCTCACTATTAAGATCATCCTCAGGGCTGAACCCGAGACATTTCAGAGACAGAGGCAGACAGAGCCAGTGTTTGAGTAGAGTGTAACCTCACTATTAAGATCATCCTTGGCACTGAACCTGAGACCTTTCAGAGACAGAGGCAGGCAGAGCCAGTGTTTGAGTAGAGTGTAATCTCACTATTAAGATCATCCTCAGGGCTGAACCTGAGACCTTTCAGAGACAGAGGCAGACAGAGCCAGTGTTTGAGTAGAGTGTAATCTCACTATTAAGATCATCCTTGGACTGAACCTGAGACCTTTCAGAGACAGAGGCAGGCAGAGCCAGTGTTTGAGTAGAGTGTAATCTCACTATTAAGATCACCCTTGGACTGAACCTGAGACCTTTCAGAGACAGAGGCAGACAGAGCCAGTGTTTGAGTAGAGTGTAACCTCACTATTAAGATCATCCTTGGACTGAACCTGAGACATTTCAGAGACAGAGGCAGGCAGAGCCAGTGTTTGAGTAGAGTGTAACCTCACTATTAAGATCATCCTTGGACTGAACCTGAGACCTTTCAGAGACAGAGGCAGACAGAGCCAGTGTTTGAGTAGAGTGTAACCTCACTATAAAGATCATCCTTGGACTGAACCTGAGACCTTTCAGAGACAGAGGCAGGCAGAGCCAGTGTTTGAGTAGAGTGTAATCTCACTATTAAGATCATCCTTGGACTGAACCTGAGACCTTTCAGAGACAGAGGCAGGCAGAGCCAGTGTTTGAGTAGAGTGTAATCTCACTATTAAGATCATCCTTGGACTGAACCCGAGACATTTCAGAGACAGAGGCAGACAGAGCCAGTGTTTGAGTAGAGTGTAACCTCACTATTAAGATCATCCTTGGACTGAACCCGAGACATCACAGAGGCAGACAGAGCCAGTGTTTGAGTAGAGTGTAATCTCACTATTAAGATCATCCTTGGACTGAACCCGAGACATTTCAGAGACAGAGGCAGGCAGAGCCAGTGTTTGAGTAGAGTGTAACCTCACTATTAAGATCATCCTTGGACTGAACCTGAGACCTTTCAGAGACAGAGGCAGACAGAGCCAGTGTTTGAGTAGAGTGTAACCTCACTATTAAGATCATCCTTGGACTGAACCTGAGACCTTTCAGAGACAGAGGCAGACAGAGCCAGTTTTTGAGTAGAGTGTAACCTCACTATTAAGATCATCCTCAGGGCTGAACCTGAGACCTTTCAGAGACAGAGGCAGACAGAGCCAGTGTTTGAGTAGAGTGTAACCTCACTATTAAGATCATCCTCAGGGCTGAACCTGAGACCTTACAGAGACAGAGGCAGGCAGAGCCAGTGTTTGAGTAGAGTCTAACCTCACTATTAAGATCATCCTCAGGGCTGAACCTGAGACCTTACAGAGACAGAGGCAGGCAGAGCCAGTGTTTGAGTAGAGTGTAACCTCACTATTAAGATCATCCTTGGACTGAACCTGAGACCTTTCAGAGACAGAGGCAGGCAGAGCCAGTGTTTGAGTAGAGTGTAACCTCACTATTAAGATCATCCTTGGACTGAACCTGAGACCTTTCAGAGACAGAGGCAGACAGAGCCAGTGTTTGAGTAGAGTGTAACCTCACTATTAAGATCATCCTCAGGGCTGAACCTGAGACCTTTCAGAGACAGAGGCAGGCAGAGCCAGTGTTTGAGTAGAGTGTAACCTCACTATTAAGATCATCCTTGGACTGAACCTGAGACCTTTCAGAGACAGAGGCAGGCAGAGCCAGTGTTTGAGTAGAGTGTAATCTCACTATTAAGATCATCCTCAGGGCTGAACCTGAGACCTTTCAGAGACAGAGGCAGGCAGAGCCAGTGTTTGAGTAGAGTGTAATCTCACTATTAAGATCATCCTCAGGGCTGAACCTGAGACCTTTCAGAGACAGAGGCAGGCAGAGCCAGTGTTTGAGTAGAGTGTAACCTCACTATTAAGATCATCCTTGGACTGAACCTGAGACCTTTCAGAGACAGAGGCAGACAGAGCCAGTGTTTGAGTAGAGTGTAACCTCACTATTAAGATCATCCTTGGACTGAACCTGAGACCTTTCAGAGACAGAGGCAGACAGAGCCAGTGTTTGAGTAGAGTGTAACCTCACTATTAAGATCATCCTTGGACTGAACCTGAGACCTTTCAGAGACAGAGGCAGACAGAGCCAGTGTTTGAGTATAGTGTAATCTCACTATTAAGATCATCCTCAGGGCTGAACCTGAGACCTTTCAGAGACAGAGGCAGACAGAGCCAGTGTTTGAGTAGAGTGTAACCTCACTGTTAAGATCATCCTTGGACTGAACCTGAGACCTTTCAGAGACAGAGGCAGGCAGAGCCAGTGTTTGAGTAGAGTGTAACCTCACTATTAAGATCATCCTTGGACTGAACCTGAGACCTTTCAGAGACAGAGGCAGACAGAGCCAGTGTTTGAGTAGAGTGTAACCTCACTATTGAGATCATCCTTGGACTGAACCTGAGACCTTTCAGAGACAGAGGCAGACAGAGCCAGTGTTTGAGTAGAGTGTAACCTCACTATTAAGATCATCCTTGGACTGAACCGGAGACCTTTCAGAGACAGAGGCAGGCAGAGCCAGTGTTTGAGTAGAGTGTAACCTCACTATTAAGATCATCCTTGGACTGAACCCGAGACATTTCAGAGACAGAGGCAGACAGAGCCAGTGTTTGAGTAGAGTGTAACCTCACTGTTAAGATCATCCTTGGACTGAACCCGAGACCTTTCAGAGACAGAGGCAGACAGAGCCAGTGTTTGAGTAGAGTGTAACCTCACTGTTAAGATCATCCTTGGACTGAACCTGAGACCTTTCAGAGACAGAGGCAGGCAGAGCCAGTGTTTGAGTAGAGTGTAACCTCACTATTAAGATCATCCTTGGACTGAACCCGAGACATTTCAGAGACAGAGGCAGACAGAGCCAGTGTTTGAGTAGAGTGTAACCTCACTATTAAGATCATCCTCAGGGCTGAACCTGAGACCTTTCAGAGACAGAGGCAGACATAGCCAGTGTTTGAGTAGAGTGTAACCTCACTATTAAGATCATCCTTGGACTGAACCTGAGACCTTTCAGAGACAGAGGCAGGCAGAGCCAGTGTTTGAGTAGAGTGTAACCTCACTGTTAAGATCATCCTTGGACTGAACCTGAGACCTTTCAGAGACAGGCAGACAGAGCCAGTGTTTGAGTAGCGTGTAACCTCACTATTAAGATCATCCTTGGACTGAACCTGAGACCTTTCAGAGACAGAGGCAGACAGAGCCAGTGTTTGAATAGAGTGTAACCTCACTATTAAGATCATCCTTGGACTGAACCTGAGACCTTTCAGAGACAGAGGCAGACAGAGCCAGTGTTTGAGTAGAGTGTAACCTCACTATTAAGATCATCCTTGGACTGAACCTGAGACCTTTCAGAGACAGAGGCAGACAGAGCCAGTGTTTGAGTAGAGTGTAATCTCACTATTAAGATTATCCTCAGGGCTGAACCAGAGACCTTTCAGAGACAGAGGCAGGCAGAGCCAGTGTTTGAGTAGAGTGTAATCTCACTATTAAGATCATCCTCAGGGCTGAACCTGAGACCTTTCAGAGACAGAGGCAGGCAGAGCCAGTGTTTGAGTAGAGTGTAATCTCACTATTAAGATCATCCTCAGGGCTGAACCTGAGACCTTTCAGAGACAGAGGCAGGCAGAGCCAGTGTTTGAGTAGAGTGTAACCTCACTATTAAGATCATCCTTGGACTGAACCTGAGACCTTTCAGAGACAGAGGCAGGCAGAGCCAATTTTTGAGTAGAGTGTAACCTCACTATTAAGATCATCCTTGGACTGAACCTGAGACCTTTCAGAGACAGAGGCAGACAGAGCCAGTGTTTGAGTAGAGTGTAACCTCATTATTAAGATCATCCTTGGACTGAACCTGAGACCTTTCAGAGACAGAGACAGAGGCAGACAGAGCCAGTGTTTGAGTAGAGTCTAACCTCACTATTAAGATCATCCTCAGGGCTGAACCTGAGACCTTACAGAGACAGAGGCAGGCAGAGCCAGTGTTTGAGTAGAGTGTAACCTCACTATTAAGATCATCCTTGGACTGAACCTGAGACCTTTCAGAGACAGAGGCAGGCAGAGCCAGTGTTTGAGTAGAGTGTAACCTCACTATTAAGATCATCCTTGGACTGAACCTGAGACCTTTCAGAGACAGAGGCAGACAGAGCCAGTGTTTGAGTAGAGTGTAACCTCACTATTAAGATCATCCTCAGGGCTGAACCTGAGACCTTTCAGAGACAGAGGCAGGCAGAGCCAGTGTTTGAGTAGAGTGTAACCTCACTATTAAGATCATCCTTGGACTGAACCTGAGACCTTTCAGAGACAGAGGCAGGCAGAGCCAGTGTTTGAGTAGAGTGTAATCTCACTATTAAGATCATCCTCAGGGCTGAACCTGAGACCTTTCAGAGACAGAGGCAGGCAGAGCCAGTGTTTGAGTAGAGTGTAATCTCACTATTAAGATCATCCTCAGGGCTGAACCTGAGACCTTTCAGAGACAGAGGCAGGCAGAGCCAGTGTTTGAGTAGAGTGTAACCTCACTATTAAGATCATCCTTGGACTGAACCTGAGACCTTTCAGAGACAGAGGCAGACAGAGCCAGTGTTTGAGTAGAGTGTAACCTCACTATTAAGATCATCCTTGGACTGAACCTGAGACCTTTCAGAGACAGAGGCAGACAGAGCCAGTGTTTGAGTAGAGTGTAACCTCACTATTAAGATCATCCTTGGACTGAACCTGAGACCTTTCAGAGACAGAGGCAGACAGAGCCAGTGTTTGAGTATAGTGTAATCTCACTATTAAGATCATCCTCAGGGCTGAACCTGAGACCTTTCAGAGACAGAGGCAGACAGAGCCAGTGTTTGAGTAGAGTGTAACCTCACTGTTAAGATCATCCTTGGACTGAACCTGAGACCTTTCAGAGACAGAGGCAGGCAGAGCCAGTGTTTGAGTAGAGTGTAACCTCACTATTAAGATCATCCTTGGACTGAACCTGAGACCTTTCAGAGACAGAGGCAGACAGAGCCAGTGTTTGAGTAGAGTGTAACCTCACTATTGAGATCATCCTTGGACTGAACCTGAGACCTTTCAGAGACAGAGGCAGACAGAGCCAGTGTTTGAGTAGAGTGTAACCTCACTATTAAGATCATCCTTGGACTGAACCGGAGACCTTTCAGAGACAGAGGCAGGCAGAGCCAGTGTTTGAGTAGAGTGTAACCTCACTATTAAGATCATCCTTGGACTGAACCCGAGACATTTCAGAGACAGAGGCAGACAGAGCCAGTGTTTGAGTAGAGTGTAACCTCACTGTTAAGATCATCCTTGGACTGAACCCGAGACCTTTCAGAGACAGAGGCAGACAGAGCCAGTGTTTGAGTAGAGTGTAACCTCACTGTTAAGATCATCCTTGGACTGAACCTGAGACCTTTCAGAGACAGAGGCAGGCAGAGCCAGTGTTTGAGTAGAGTGTAACCTCACTATTAAGATCATCCTTGGACTGAACCCGAGACATTTCAGAGACAGAGGCAGACAGAGCCAGTGTTTGAGTAGAGTGTAACCTCACTATTAAGATCATCCTCAGGGCTGAACCTGAGACCTTTCAGAGACAGAGGCAGACATAGCCAGTGTTTGAGTAGAGTGTAACCTCACTATTAAGATCATCCTTGGACTGAACCTGAGACCTTTCAGAGACAGAGGCAGGCAGAGCCAGTGTTTGAGTAGAGTGTAACCTCACTGTTAAGATCATCCTTGGACTGAACCTGAGACCTTTCAGAGACAGGCAGACAGAGCCAGTGTTTGAGTAGCGTGTAACCTCACTATTAAGATCATCCTTGGACTGAACCTGAGACCTTTCAGAGACAGAGGCAGACAGAGCCAGTGTTTGAGTAGAGTGTAACCTCACTATTAAGATCATCCTTGGACTGAACCTGAGACCTTTCAGAGACAGAGGCAGACAGAGCCAGTGTTTGAGTAGAGTGTAACCTCACTATTAAGATCATCCTTGGACTGAACCTGAGACCTTTCAGAGACAGAGGCAGACAGAGCCAGTGTTTGAGTAGAGTGTAATCTCACTATTAAGATTATCCTCAGGGCTGAACCAGAGACCTTTCAGAGACAGAGGCAGGCAGAGCCAGTGTTTGAGTAGAGTGTAATCTCACTATTAAGATCATCCTCAGGGCTGAACCTGAGACCTTTCAGAGACAGAGGCAGGCAGAGCCAGTGTTTGAGTAGAGTGTAATCTCACTATTAAGATCATCCTCAGGGCTGAACCTGAGACCTTTCAGAGACAGAGGCAGGCAGAGCCAGTGTTTGAGTAGAGTGTAACCTCACTATTAAGATCATCCTTGGACTGAACCTGAGACCTTTCAGAGACAGAGGCAGGCAGAGCCAGTTTTTGAGTAGAGTGTAACCTCACTATTAAGATCATCCTTGGACTGAACCTGAGACCTTTCAGAGACAGAGGCAGACAGAGCCAGTGTTTGAGTAGAGTGTAACCTCATTATTAAGATCATCCTTGGACTGAACCTGAGACCTTTCAGAGACAGAGACAGAGGCAGACAGAGCCAGTGTTTGAGTAGAGTGTAACCTCACTATTAAGATCATCCTTGGACTGAACCTGAGACCTTTCAGAGACAGAGGCAGACAGAGCCAGTGTTTGAGTATAGTGTAATCTCACTATTAAGATCATCCTCAGGGCTGAACCTGAGACCTTTCAGAGACAGAGGCAGACAGAGCCAGTGTTTGAGTAGAGTGTAACCTCACTGTTAAGATCATCCTTGGACTGAACCTGAGACCTTTCAGAGACAGAGGCAGGCAGAGCCAGTGTTTGAGTAGAGTGTAACCTCACTATTAAGATCATCCTTGGACTGAACCTGAGACCTTTCAGAGACAGAGGCAGACAGAGCCAGTGTTTGAGTAGAGTGTAACCTCACTATTAAGATCATCCTTGGACTGAACCTGAGACCTTTCAGAGACAGAGGCAGACAGAGCCAGTGTTTGAGTAGAGTGTAACCTCACTATTAAGATCATCCTTGGACTGAACCGGAGACCTTTCAGAGACAGAGGCAGGCAGAGCCAGTGTTTGAGTAGAGTGTAACCTCACTATTAAGATCATCCTTGGACTGAACCCGAGACATTTCAGAGACAGAGGCAGACAGAGCCCGTGTTTGAGTAGAGTGTAACCTCACTGTTAAGATCATCCTTGGACTGAACCCAAGACCTTTCAGAGACAGAGGCAGACAGAGCCAGTGTTTGAGTAGAGTGTAACCTCACTGTTAAGATCATCCTTGGACTGAACCTGAGACCTTTCAGAGACAGAGGCAGGCAGAGCCAGTGTTTGAGTAGAGTGTAACCTCACTATTAAGATCATCCTTGGACTGAACCCGAGACATTTCAGAGACAGAGGCAGACAGAGCCAGTGTTTGAGTAGAGTGTAACCTCACTATTAAGATCATCCTCAGGGCTGAACCTGAGACCTTTCAGAGACAGAGGCAGACAGAGCCAGTGTTTGAGTAGAGTGTAACCTCACTATTAAGATCATCCTTGGACTGAACCTGAGACCTTTCAGAGACAGAGGCAGGCAGAGCCAGTGTTTGAGTATAGAGTGTAACCTCACTGTTAAGATCATCCTTGGACTGAACCTGAGACCTTTCAGAGACAGAGGCAGACAGAGCCAGTGTTTGAGTAGCGTGTAACCTCACTGTTAAGATTATCCTTGGACTGAACCTGAGACCTTTCAGAGACAGAGGCAGGCAGAGCCAGTGTTTGAGTAGAGTGTAACCTCACTATTAAGATCATCCTTGGACTGAACCCGAGACATTTCAGAGACAGAGGCAGGCAGAGCCAGTGTTTGAGTAGAGTGTAACCTCACTATTAAGATCATCCTTGGACTGAACCTGAGACCTTTCAGAGACAGAGGCAGGCAGAGCCAGTGTTTGAGTAGAGTGTAACCTCACTATTAAGATCATCCTTGGACTGAACCTGAGACCTTTCAGAGACAGAGGCAGACAGAGCCAGTGTTTGAGTAGAGTGTAACCTCACTATTAAGATCATCCTTGGACTGAACCTGAGACCTTTCAGAGACAGAGGCAGACAGAGCCAGTGTTTGAGTAGAGTGTAACCTCACTATTAAGATCATCCTTGGACTGAACCTGAGACCTTTCAGAGACAGAGGCAGACAGAGCCAGTGTTTGAGTAGAGTGTAACCTCACTATTAAGATCATCCTTGGACTGAACCTGAGACCTTTCAGAGACAGAGGCAGGCAGAGCCAGTGTTTGAGTAGAGTGTAACCTCACTATTAAGATCATCCTTGGACTGAACCTGAGACCTTTCAGAGACAGAGGCAGACAGAGCCAGTGTTTGAGTAGAGTGTAACCTCACTATTAAAATCATCCTTGGACTGAACCTGAGACCTTTCAGAGACAGAGGCAGACAGAGCCAGTGTTTGAGTAGAGTGTAACCTCACTATTAAGATCATCCTTGGACTGAACCTGAGACCTTTCAGAGACAGAGGCAGGCAGAGCCAGTGTTTGAGTAGAGTGTAACCTCACTATTACGATCATCCTTGGCACTGAACCTGAGACCTTTCAGTAAAAGGCGAGGTGACCATACTAGTGGAACTACCGGGTAATTTCATGTACTTTACTGATGCAGAAACCTTTTTAGGAGAGTCCTCAGGTGACCTTAATTGTGAGGTGGCTATATTACCTGGCGACCATAAAACAACATTCAACTGAAGTTAGAGAATTATCCATTTCTTACAGATAACGTAAACATTCTGCTCAGAAACCATTGGAAGCTTTGAATGGGGCAATCATTTGGCAAACAGCTGGATGTTGAAGGCTCAACACAACTCGCAACAAGGATGTATTTAAGCAGTTTATAAACAAGTTGAAGACATGAGGAATCACAAGAGGAAACTTCTGACATTAGCTGTTTGAAGAATGGACTGCACTTTAAGGAAATATTAACAAAAGATATAAGTTGTGCAGGAAAAACTAAGAAAAGATTTAATGTGCAGGTGAATGCAGTAGATTTATAACCAAGTAGATAAGAAGAATATTTTATATTCTAAAAATTCATAATGTATGGCAGATATCACCTGTATAAATATAAACTAGACCATATCTATTGGCATAGGTTGACCCCATATTAGTGGTCATGTGACCGCAAGGCTTGGCGATCAGACATCGAGAAGTTGATTCTTTATTGTGATGAAAGGCTGTGCCTTTGCAATGCTGGGGCCAGTTCCACGAAGGGTTCTTAAAGTTACGCAATTACTTATCGTCATGTGTTTGAATAAACTCCTACATATGCTTATATTAAAAAATCACATAATTTACTAAGGCAATCATCTTAGCGTTAAGTGCGTTCTTAGCCGCTTCATGAAACCGAGGCCTGGATCACAAGCAATTTAGTTCAAAGTGGAATTTTAATAATCAAGGCAACAAATATTCTTCCGTCACTATTAAAGTAACCTATGCATAATAGGTTTGATTATTGACATAGAAACAGTTTCTTCTGCAATAAAACCTAACATTCACTTTTCAAAGAAATTAGAACATCAATCCATTAAAATGTTTGATCAATTCATCCTTTTAATATGATACTTTATCGGATGTACATGGTATGTTTTCTTGGGTAAATACAAACATTTATGGAGCCACAAATATTTTTATCACAAACGTTCTGCAATATCAAACTGGTATGCATACATGAACACATCACAAACAGTGTTATATATAACGTTTTCTGGCATTGCTGTCACATCAATAAAATATGGTTCTAATACTATTCTGTGGACATATAAGTGATATGGTTTGATCTGATAAAATACAACACAAATAACGGTCCACTGTTTGGCCTTTAAATGTGTGTTTTGTAAATATAAATGCTGTAACATACAATCGTGTTCTTTTGTTAGATCTAGAATTATAATTTGCTTTAATGGATACATGTACATGCTAGGAGATGAACTAAGATAACTGTTAATACACAAAAATGTCAATGAAACCGGTGGTCATACTTATGATAGTAAAACTAACTTCGATAACTATTTCTTTTAAGTATCTGAATACGATATCATTGTGACATTAGTCGACAACACCCTAAATCTATCTTTGGACTGGCAAATTAGTACAGATAGCCTATGCAAACTACAAATGTCATTGTGAAAAGTTTTTTTTTTTAATACTTCCTATGAATTAAAACTACAGTAAAGCAATACCGATTATATTTTAGTGAGACTTTCTTTGTAGATGAATGTTATTACACTAAGATATATACATATGATTACATTCTACATCAAAATTGCTTCCATTTCCTCCAGGGAAATAAGATAAAATAAAAAATATAATATAATCTTATTTAATATCATGCATGTATAATATGTATAATGAAATTTACCCTCCTCCAAAGCATGTGCAAACTATAAAACAAAAAGTGAGATTCACCAATATTGTTAGACCTTCCAAGTGTCAAACCAAATTGAAACAATCTATTTCCACAATTGCCCCACCCACTGTGTTATCTGTTGCATAGCAAACCATAAAAAATGGATGCTGAACGATGCTGAACACATGCATGGAGCATTCAGACATTCCATCATACATGTTTTTAAATTCTGGCCCCAAAATTTGTCTTTATGACTGACAAAACATAAGACAATGTTTTAAAAGCAACAACTGTGTGTGTGAATATCTGATCTATCAGATGTGATGCCACAGAATAATGTAATGTACATTATAATATTACTACCACACGCGTAACTGTGGTTGTGACAAGTCAACCACGATGTACTGGAGTGGAGCCATCAACTCTGATTGGGACAAGTAAACCGCAATGTACTGGAGCCATCAATTGTGATTGTGACAAGTAAACCGCGATGTACTGGAGCCATCAATTGTGATTGTGACAAGTCAACCGCGACGTACTGGAGTGGAGCCATCAACTGTGTTGTGACAAGTCAACCGCGACGTACTGGAGCCATCAATTGTGATTGTGACAAATAAACCGCGACATACTGGAACCATTAATTGTGATTGTGACAAGTAAACAGCAACGTATTGGAGCTATCAATTGTGATTGTGACCAGTAAACCGTGACGTACTGGAGCCATCAACTGTGGTTGTGACAAGTCAACCGTGATGTACTGGAGCCATTAATTGTGATTGAGACAAGTAAACCGCGATGTACTGGAGTGGAGCCATCAACTGTGGTTGTGACAAGCCAACTGCGACATACTGGAACCATCAACTGTGGTTGTGACAAGTAAACCGCGATGTACTGGAGCCATTAATTGTGATTGAGACAAGTAAACCGCGATGTACTGGAGTGGAGCCATCAACTGTGGTTGTGACAAGCCAACTGCGACATACTGGAACCATCAACTGTGGTTGTGACAAGTCAACCATGATGTACTGGAGCCATTAATTGTGACTGAGACAAGCAAACCACGATGTACTGGAGTGGAGCCATCAACTGTGGTTGTGACAAGTCAACCGCGATGTATTGGAGCCATTAAATGTGACCGAGACTGTGGTGGTGACAAGCCAACTGCAACATACTGGAGCCATCAACTGTGGTTGTGACAAGTCAACTGCGACATACTGGAGCCATCAATTTAGATTGTGACAAGTACACCGTGATGTACTGAAGCCATCAATTGTGGTTGTGACAAGTAAACCGCGATGTACTGGAGCCACCAATTGTGGTTGTGACAAGTAAACTGCGATCTACTGGAGCCACCAATTGTGGTTGTGACAAGTAAACCACGACGTACTGGAGCCATCAATTGTGGTTGTGACAAGTAAACTGTGATCTACTGGAGCCACCAATTGTGGTTGTGACAAGTAAACCACGACGTACTGGAGCCATCAATTGTGGTTGTGACAAGTAAACTGCGATCTACTGGAGCCACCAATTGTGGTTGTGACAAGTAAACCACGACGTACTGGAGCCATTAATTTGCTATTAAGTAGAAACATATATCAACATATAAGTTGACCATTTTTGCAAAAGAATTGCTGATTACATTTCCATATCATGTGGTAGAAACCAATAGTAAGACTGACAGTATATATTTACGTAACTTTTCACCTGTAGGCCTACCATCCATTCTTCCTACCTGACTTGATTCTAGAAGGGAAATATTTGTTCTGGCAGTGTCAATTTGAACCTTGGAAAGTTACAACATTGTAATATTGAGCATCACAGATAACATATTGTACAAGCATTACAAGAAGTGTGAGTATTTTGCTTTCAGAGTCATTTCTATCTCGGATCGAAATCACCCAGTTACTCTCATCTTAGCCATTCATTGAGCAATCATCAGCACTAGCAGTGATATCACAAAGCACTAACACAATATTCCAAATATAGTGTACATTGCTGGCATCAGATGCCTATTTCTCACATGCATAAATTGAAACAATTCATATTAGGCTGTTGATCTGTTGATTGGATTATCTGTGTGTTGTGTAACACAGATACTCCAACTGACAATACATACATTGTCTTTATGTTTTCACAGTTTATACAGCACTGTCTAGGTCAACATGGCACCTTCACTGTTTCTTTGAAATCTTCATTATTTCAGCCATACGTTCACAATTCTAGCAACATGTTTGTAGCTGCATGTTCACGACAAGTAGCATAGAAACATACTCTATCACATCTTTCAGTCTATATGGCACATTCATTGTTCCTTTGACCGCATCATTATTTCTGTGGTAGATTCACATATGTGGGATCATTCTGTTGCTTGAAGTCCATGACAAGCTTGTAGAGGAACTGGTACTGTTCCTAGAAGCAAACCACAAACAGAAGATGATCAACTCTGATGGAAGAACAGACAAAGTTTGATAAAGCAAAAAGTGCATGCATATGTTTGTGAATGCATGTGTTTGTGGATGCGTGTGTTTGTGGATGCGTGTGTTTGTGGATGCATGTGTTTGTGGATGCATGTGTTTGTGGATGCGTGTGTGCTGTGTATACTTATGACCACTCTGGAACAGACAGTCCATTATGAATCACATTCGTTGATGTTTATATGTGTGTAAAAACTTAGTAACATGCACAATTGGCTTAATGAAAGTGTGCATACTTTTGTTGATATAACATTTCAACTGGGTCATCTCTAAAATTAAGTAAGGTAGTATTTGTAGTGGATCATATTTTACGAAATCAGTCCAAAATGAAAAAATCAAACTGAGGAAAGCCCTTTAAATTAATAAAATTAGTTTTAGAATACAGTAGAACATCACTATGAAAGCCACCCTTTTGACTGAGCTAATGTGAGTAGAATAACAAGCTGACTTTTAGTGAGACTAATTTCCTATGTGTCCATGTTGTGGAAATACCTCGGGGCTGTGTCTCAGGGTGACCTTAATTGCAAGGTGGCTGTATTACTGAGATGACTGTATACAACTACATTGTACAAGCTAGTAATAGAACAGAACAGGAGACGTACGAGAGAATCAATGGCCTGAGGTCGTTTGTTGCGGACGTGTTGGGCCGAGTGAAAGACGTCCACAAACTGGTCAACCGTGAGTGAGCCGAGCAGGTGACTGGCCGCACAGAAGAGACCACTGCGACTCGCACCATTCCTGTCGATGAAGGACACATTTATAATTAATAACTGAAGGTATTTATTATTTGTGCTGAATAAAATAAATCTTCTTCTTCAATATAAAACTCCACAATAATACAGAGAGTATATTTATTATACAATAATTCTAAATTGCTTTATGCTTTTTTATGCTCAATTGTAAACATTTGAATTTCTGTTTTTAAACGACACAAATAAATTGACCAAGTCTCATGGTTATATCAAGAACATTGTTGGGTGTCATGAATGCAAACTTGCATGCAACTAATCAAACAGTTTACAAGACAACTAACACTGTCAACTCATCAAAAACCTTCTACGGCGGAACCCTTCTCTAGTCAAACAGATCTGTGTACCACTCACATGCACTGTAGAATGACCGGTCCAGTGTAGTCATCCTCATTCACTGGCCGGTTGACCAGTTCCATCAAACTCAGCAGTGTGTTAGTGCTGCTGGGCAGGCGGTCAGTCTTTGGCCAGCCAGACATCAGCTGGTACTGCTTCACCTTGTGAACCCTCTTGGGCTGCAAGAGTAACATGTCCCACGTTGTACTGGTCGCGATTCAGCTCAAGGAACTTATATCTACAGCTAGATGTTTCACTTGTGCGCAGCAACATTGCTCTCATCAGAAAGTAGCAGCAAACATTGATGCTTATCAACAGTTCTTTTGTCACTTATTTTAGCAGTTCTTTACTTACTTATTATTTATTCTTAATAACAGGTATGATATAAAATAATCGGTTTACAGGCACAATTTAGTTAGTTTGTTGAGAATAGAATGATGTGTTCTTAAAACAACAAAACTGGCAGATAACTGACAGATGATGATTACTGTTTGTGTGACAGAAATAGTACAGCAGCATCTCTGCAGTCCTCTCCACCACCATAGTTAGTGCAATCTTATTCAGTCGGTCGCCAACTCTCAGAGCCACGTTAGGTCACAGGCCACACATTAAACATGAAATTGTTACCGTGTTGCATAGTTAGTTGGGGGTTGACAGTGACCACTTCACTTAATAATTACTTAATCTTATATCACTTTAATTCAAATCAACTATAGTTACATCCTTAATTGGCTCCACAGTCCAACATGAATTGTATATCACTTTCCCATTTGTTCTACTTGTTGTTTATGTTTGTATGTATAATGATAGAATTCCTAAAGTGAACTCTATCTCTCTATCTGCCCAACCATGCCTGACAGACACAGACAGCTAATTGTTACTCTCAACAACCAAATGACTGCCCAGTTCACTTGACATCTCGAGTATGTCACTCTGGATGGCAATCTTTTTTAAATCTTGCCTTGTTAAATATGTTAATCATAAAGTGAAGTTGATGTAAATAACTATTTCTTTACCTCTGCTGTGACATAGACACTGAGTTCACACTCTGTCACATCTGGTATGCCACTGGGTTTCTCCTTGAGAAGTTCCACTGTTAGAGTGCCGTGTGTCTGCACTAGATCATCATCCACTGGCCAGTAGGGGACGCCATCCTGTAAATGCGACAGATTTATGTATGTGAAATTATCAGAATA